>PIJE02000262.1:0-135000 GCA_002895965.2 Coryphaenoides rupestris
AAAAAAAAACCACGCCATGGTCGGTCGAGGAGGTCCAGACGTTCCTCTCTTTGGTGGCCGAAGAGAGGATACAGCGGGAGCTCGACGGCACAACCCGGAACGAAAAAGTATTTAAAGAAGTCGCCCAGCTGATGGCCAATCATGGGTACCACCGTACCCTCCAGCAATGCCGGGATAAGCTCAAAAAAATGAAGAGCGATTACCGGGCCATAAAAGACCACAACGGTCGAAGTGGGGCAAATCGCCGGGCCTGGAGATGGTTCGATCAAATGGAATATATTTCAAGAGAGAGAGAAATGTTGTTTGGAATTTCAAAAATAAATACCTCTTGAGTTAATAAAAAAATAAATAAGTGCTCTTTGGCAAGCAGAACGACGTATCAAGGGTTTGAACTTCCTACGGTGGGTCTGAGGACGAGGACTTTGGCAGAAGGTTGTAGGTTTTAAAAAGTGGTGTGGTCGAGTCTCGTGTTTATTTGTCTGGTCGGTCGTCGCGCGCTTATGACGCTCCCAGTGACGACACTCGTCGGCCAATCAGTGGAAGGCAGTCGGCTGACGTCACGTCATAGTACCGCTTCGGCTGGCTTGGAACCAGGGGCAGATGTGATACCAAATAGTACCTGATATCAGGTACTACGTGCTAGTGGAAACACGCAAATACCGCGCCGTACCGTGCCGTACCGCGCCGTACCGTGACCGTGGAAAAGGGGCATAAGGTGACGTCACCCGCTCTGACCAATACACACCCATGTTAAAGTGTCTGAGGAGCTGAAAAATCAATTAAGTTTGAACTGTGATTGTGTAAAAAGTATGAATGTTATGAACAGATTATATAAAGATGGCGCCGTACGTGATGGCTGCCGTGTTGCGAGCTCTTGTGAGCCGACGCAGTTTTTTGTTATTTATTCTTTTAATTGCGACTATCCTTGCACAAGAAGTTAGCAGTAAGTTCACTTACGACAGTTGTACACTTCTGGAGATTAGAACGACAGTCGCTCACCGCCTACCGGAGTTTTTCAAGTCTTTCGACTCGGACGTCCCGCCCGGAGTCGCGGCTGGACTATCTCCGTCCATCTTAGGCGCGATCACACGCAGGCGTCGCCGACGGAGAGGGAAGCGAGCCGGCGTGCTGGTCAGGCTGAGACGTCGTGCCAATCGACCTCCACTACCCACCATTCTACTGGCTAATGTACAGTCTCTGGACAATAAGTTATGCGAGCTACAGGCTCGTATACAATTCCACCGGGAAACAAAGGACAACTGCATCATCTGCCTGACGGAGACATGGATGTCGGAGGGGGTTGCCGACTCAGCCATCGAGCCGACAGGATTTTCCGTCCACCGCGCGGACAGAACAAAGACTCTCTCCGGTAAAGATCGTGGAGGGGGGGTCTGTCTCATGATAAACAGATCTTGGTGCAACCAGAGTCATGTGCAGACCCTCAAGTCTTTCTGTTCCCCGGACCTGGAGTACCTGATGCTTATGTGCCGACCATTCTGGCTACCGCGGGAGTTTACAGCAGTAACCGTGACTGCTGTGTACATTCCCCCTCAAGCCAACACGGACATAGCGCTGAAGGAACTTTATGGGGCTATCAGCGAACAGGAGTCGGCTCACCCTGAGGCTGCTTTCATTGTGGCGGGGGACTTCAATAAGGCGAACCTGAAGAAAGTTCTCCCGAAGTTCTACCAACACATCACAAGCAACACACGGGGCGCGCGGATCCTCGACCACTGCTACACCCCCTTCCGGGACGGCTACAAGTCCCTCCTCCGCCCACCGTTCGGCAAATCAGATCACCGCTCGATCCAACTACTCCCCGCCTACAGGCAGAGACTGAAGCAGCAACCAATCGCTGTGAAGGAGGTCCAATGCTGGTCGGACCAATCGGAGTCTATGCTGCAGGATTGTTTTGATGACGCGGATTGGAACATGTTCCGGGTCGCGTCGGACAATAACATCAGCGAGTACGCGTCCTCAGTCACCGGGTTCATCAAGAAATGCATAGACGATGTTGTTCCTACTAAATCGGTTCGGATTTATCCCAACCAGAAACCGTGGATTAATGGCGATGTTCGCGCCGCACTCCGCACGCGTAACGCCGCCTTTGACTCCGGGAATATGGTGGAATATACGAGAGCCCGCTACGACCTCCGCAAGACCATCAGCTCTGCCAAGCGGGAGTATAAGAACAGGGTGGAGGACAAATTCAGAGGAGAACCAGCGGTGTAGAGAACTCCTCTACCTCCCTCCCAGGCGAGCTAAACACCTTCTTTGCTCGGTTCGACGTGAACGGCAGCCCGCCGAAGTCAGCGCTGCCTGAGGAGGCCAGCCTGCTGAACATCTCAGAGGCTGACGTGCGCAGAGCCTTCAAGCGGGTGGACATCCGGAAGGCGGCGGGCCCAGACCACATCCCGGGGCGCGTCCTCAGAGCATGCGCAGACCAGTTGGCAGGAGTCTTCGCAGACATCTTCAACCTGTCCCTGTCCCAGGCTGTTGTTCCCGAGGTCTTCAAGATGTCCATCATCGTGCCTGTCCCTAAACACCCCAAGGTAACCTGCCTGAATGACTGGAGACCCGTAGCCCTCACCTCGATTGTCAGTAAATGCTTCGAGAGGCTGGTCAAGGACTTCATTTGTTCCATGTTGCCTGCCACGCTGGACCCATGGCAATTTGCGTACCGTCAAAACAGATCCACCGACGACGCCATTGCCATGGCACTTCACACCTCCCTCTCTCACCTGGAGGGGAAGAACTTTTTAAAACCTGACCTGACTTTTAAAAATGAGCTCACCAAAAAAAACCACGCCATGGTCGGTCGAGGAGGTCCAGACGTTCCTCTCTTTGATGGCCGAAGAGAGGATACAGCGGGAGCTGAGTCCCTGAAGCAGGGCTAGTACTTTTCTGGGCTGCTCGTAGCTAGTCGACGCTGATTGGATAGGGGGGGTGGGTATGACGTGGGTAGAACTTGACATATAACATCGTGATGAATAGATGCGATTTTCCACTTTACGAGGTGTTTTTAAAACAGCGGCATTTATTTTTTGTAAAACAAGCAGACGGAGACAAGCAGATCGATCTAGAACGATAAAGCAAAGCAAAGTACAGTAAAGTTAAGTTGTAAGACGTAAGACGATGGATACAAGTGTAAGGAAGACCGCGTCTGTCAGTTTTAAGCGTCGCGTTACTGACGTCACGGTCAAAACCGGCACTAAATGATTGCGTAAGACAAAACGTGTCGCAGAACTAATTACGTCACATTTGAACTCCGTGGATCGGGACGCCAAGGGCAGCTAATGCTTGGGCGTAGCCAAAAACAAAAAAAGCCTCTCACCAAAAAAGGGAAAAGTACCCTATATCGGAACACGCCTAATGTCTCCTTAACCTTTAGAAGTGGGTAAATATACAACTGGTAGACTTATTAGTTGTTAGATATTATCACGTGATATCTACCAAAAAAAATAGGTAGGCAAAAAGATAGTCATTGACATGTTTTATTGAAAGATTACATTTTAGATGAATAGTCTCAGATTCAGCCCCAGCTTGGACTACTCATTTAACAAAAATAATCGACAGATATCACTTTAAGGCCTAAGCCGACACATTATCTTTTTATTTGGCTTATAATCAGTTGTGTGGTTATGATCTGTAAAGTGTTACACGTTTTGCAGATAAAACGTAAGCTTCCGACATATTTGTGGTCGGTGGCTGGTTTAAGCAGTGCACACAGGTTAACCCAGCCACCACCTAGCATTGTTCATTGTTGTTCTACCTTCTCTGTCAACATGTATTCTACAAACTCCGCAAGGCTGCTTAAACCAGCCACCAACCACACAGATAAAGGCCTAATTATTTAAATGAATTCTTTAATTTCTAACGAGCCTTGTTCTTTGGTTCGGCAACACGATACTGAAAGTGGACCTTACTTGGATGACCAAAAGTATAATATCCCAACAATTCTAAAGGATTACCGAGACAGACACATTCACGATATTGCCCTGAGGTGACTTTATGGCTGTGTTCAATAGTCTTTTTCTGAGGAAGTTCCCTGACTGACAAGATGAGTGTGAACCTTTCTCAATGTGACAAGCATTTGATTTCACCACCCTAATATAGCAATGCATTCCACCATTTAATTGAATACTTTTTTCCTTTTTTTCCTCAATAAAAATGTCATGTTAGATTTTCCTTGAAGAGGCCAGCTGACTTTTAATGAAGTGGCCAACCAGAATTTGCGGAAGTTGTTCCAAGTTGTGGAGGACTTCATGAGAACTGTTCAGTTGGTCCCCCTGCTGACGATCCAGGAGCGTGACACACACCACAGCAGCTTGGGAAGTCAAGAAAAAGCAGTGTCACAAAACCATAGTAAAAACAATGATACAACAAAAATAGTAGATAGATATAAAACAAGTTCGAACTAAAAAGCACTGAATCTGCACATTCAAGACAGAACATGCACATTCCTCTTGACAACAGACTACAAAACATATAGGAGGCCTACCTTTCAAACCACTGAGTTTACACATGGCAGCGAATACCGAAGACTCCATTTCAATGTTGCGCACTCCAGATGCATATGCTTTCGCCAGGTAGTCCTGCTTGTCCTTTTCAGTGTAGGAGCAGAACGCTCCATCCAGACGGGCTTGGCCTGCATTCAAATAATATGTCAACCATTCAAATCATATGACATATCCAATTAACCCTCATAGAAATCCATGGTGCACATGGTGTTAGCAATGACAGTTTGGAACTGGTTGAGCTCGTTACTGCACTGCAGCAGCTTCTAAGCCAGATCTTTGTCCAGGTCAGTGCTGCGTACGACCGTCTTCCCTAGGATGACCTGCTCGAACTTGGGCAGACATGTGGCATCCACAGACTGCTTTGTGATGATGACGGTTCCTGGCTCAAGCCCTGAATCAATACAAGGACAATGCAAAGGATACAAAGGACAACACGTCTTGAACTCAATCCACCTATACACCTATTAACTGTTTAGCATGACTCAAATTACGACTCACACATCCCAATTTGTACATCGTCCAAATCGTCCCTAACTAACATAGCAACGGGCCGATGGAGACAAACAATCACATCCAGCGTTGTCTCTGGGTGGCCCCAGGCCCACCCAGATTGACAGCTTGCCCACCCAGTCAGATTCATAATTACCTTTCAGATTCATAGATCCACGATCTATCTACTTTACTTGAGTATTTATTTTGTTGACAACTTTTTAACTTTAAACACTAATATCTGTACTTTCTACTCGCTACATTTTCAAAACGGGAGTCGTTACTTTAGTTTTATTGCATTTGAGGGGAATTGTCGGGGTTTTTTTACATCATTGCACGTCTTCCCAACATCAACAACGATTATGTATAATATGTCAGTAAACATCATCACTATGACAAAAGAGTCTACAAGTTTAAAACATTTCCAAAGTTTCCAGTTCTGTGTCTGGCATTGAAAGCTGACTGGCAGTTGTTTTTGTTTGAGATGGCTGTTTGTTTGAGATGGCTGTTTTTGTTTGAGATGGCTGTTTGAGATGGCTGTTTGTTTGCGATGGCTGTTTTTGTTTGAGATGGCTGTGTCATGGGAGTGGGCAGGAGGACCCAATCGCAAGACTCAGGACTCGGGGTTTTGCAGTACAATAAATGTTATTTATTACCGTGTGACAGGTAGATGAGGAACAGACAGGCAGGTAGTAATCCATCCGGGTTGTACGTCGAATTACAACAGGTAATCTGACCAAACCTAACACTAACAATGACAAAACATTGACAATGGTCCGACACCCGTGGGTGGAAAGCCGGGGCTTTTATGCCGTGCCTAATTGCTCATTGCGGACAGCCGCGAACGTAGCGCAGGTGCCGCTAATCATCCAGGTGCGGCATTGGCGCCCGGGAGCCCGGAGCCACGATTCGTGATCGTTTGAACAGGCTGGTGTTTTGTCGTTGGTTATGAGATGGCAGTTGTTTTTGTTGTTTGACGAATGGCTAGTTGTTTTTTGTTTGAGATGGCTGTTGTTTTTGTTGTTTGAGATGGCTGTTGTTTTTGTTGTTTGAGATGGCTGTTGTTTTTGTTGTTTGAGATGGCTGTTGTTTTTGTTGTTTGAGATGGCTGTTGTTTTTGTTTGAGATGGCAGTTGTTTTTGTTAATATTGGTCCACATTAAGTAGATTATTTTCAATATAGGCTATTAAGAATTAAAATGGCTACATTTTACTTTTGTACTTTGAGTACATTTCAGAGTCTGTACTTTTTACTTTTTACTTGTGTCAAGAAATTGAATCAGTAGAGTAACAGTAACGACCAGAGTCGTTTTTGTACACAAGTATCTGTACTTCTACTTAAGTAAAGGATGTGTATACTTTTGCCACCTCTGAAAATATGCATATTAATTTCCCATGCCATAGTGGATAAATAAAGAGCACAACAGTGACAAAGAGCAATGTAAATGTAATACAGTATCATCGCGATTGGTATTATTTGGATATTTAGATTTGGGATCTAAATGTATTGTATCTGAATTGTTGTTGTAAATATTGTTTCAGGAAATGTTTATATTTACTGTAGTTTTAGGCATTATCCCTTGTAATGGTTTGGCCCAAGACTGATTTCCAACAGTATCATTTGTGTGATTTCTTAAGGCCTATGGAGAGGCAAAGTCACCTATCTACTATGTAGGAGACAGCAAATAGAGCTTGTTTTGTCCATCCACTTAGTTTTTGTTGTTCATGCTGAATACTTTCAGAAAGGCAGTAATAGAAGTAGAAATAAAGTTCCTATTCCCTTTTATTATTATATTTATATTAATATGATGTGAGGTTTTTTACTTTTTTACTTTTACTTGAATACAAAGTTGAATCAGTACTTCTACTTTTATCAAAGTATTTGTATCAGTACTTTTACTTAAGTACAGAATGTGTGTACTTTTGCCACCTCTGCCGTTTTCCCATTATTAGAAAAAAAAATCAAGATCCAAATCACCTGTGTTGTGTAGTAGGCCTACAGTAGGTGTAGTATAGCCAATCCGCATGTAGTAGTAGTAGTAGTATTTGCAGCCTCCCTATGTAATACGTGCGCAATAATTACGCACTCTCCGCGACTTGTTCAACATAGTGTGCAGAGACTGTATCCAGCAGACAAGCCAAATGATTAATTATAAGGCATACATAAACAACAGCACCATAGAAGCCATAGAACAAGTCATCACGAGCAATTAATCGTTTTGTAATACATGTGATCAATGGATTGGTGTAAAAGGTTGCCTGTGCACTGTGACTCGGGTCCAACAGTGGACTAAAGGGGGGGGGGGGGGGGGGGGGTCCTGACTCTGCGCAGGTCGTGTAGAGTTTCTTCTGGTCCACTCTGGTTCTGGTTCAAAGGTGCGGGGCATGAAGATACAAGGAAGACGATCCATGTGATCACAAACGTAAACTGGTGTCATCCTAATTCTTGGAAAGTGGGGGCTGAGATTTCCCCACGTACCCCCCTCCCCTCCTTAGCCTGTGATTGGTCAGTGGTCCTTAGTCTAATGGTCGTCAGAAACCTCAACACTGATTTTGATAGATAGGTTACAAACACATTTCTTTAACAAATACAAAATATATAGACTAGATACTTTTTAGATGGCCATTTCTACCTCCTTCCTCCTTCAGGCAATCAATGAGGAATTTAATTGCACTACATTTGCCTAAATACAGTTTAACAGTGATGGTACTATATTTTACAGTCTACCTGATGGGACAACTAGCGACACTATCTGGTGAAAGGAAGAATCCTCCTCTATGGACTATGTACATGTACTAATGAATGTAAAGTTCATGTAATAGCCATGACAACACTACAAAATATCTAGCAAAATATCTTACAACTGAACTGTGAAATCCGCTGGCTTTTGTTGAATACATGCCGCATATTCTGGATATATGGGTCTAGGGGGTCTTAAGGTGTGGAGGATGTTTGGTGTTCTTCGGTCCAGACGTGATCTGGGAGTCTGGAGAAGGTATAGAGGTCTGGGGGTCCCACCCCATGCAGCCCGAGCGAGTACCCAGGAGAAGTGTGTGTTTGGGGGGCCGGTGAGCAGAAGGAGAGCCTGGATGTGAAAGGCCCCCACCAGCAGCCAGGAGAAGTAACCCAGGACACAGAAGTGGAAGAACATCATGGCCGCCTGACAGCACACCTGGACCAAGACACATCTGTCAATCATTCACCGAACATATACCTGCTCATCCATCCATGCATGCATCCATCCACCCATTAACCTACGATAAACAGGTTAAGGGGTGGATGTACGTACAGTATGTGTCGTATGTGCACACACAAAACTGCCTCCTGAGAGCACACATGAGAGACCATGAGAGATCATTCAGGAGCAGGTAGGGGTTAGACAGTAAAGAGACAGGTCATTAAGGAGCAGGTATAGGGGTTAGACAGTACAGAGACGGGTCATTAAGGAGCAGGAAGGTGTTAGACAGTACAGAGACAGGTCATTAAGGAGCAGGTAGGGGTTATCAGAGCTCCTGTGTGTGTGTGAGTGTGAGAGAAGTTATGTGAATTGTGCAAGTATGCAAGTGTTGAATGTGTGTAATTATTATTTTTAAAAAAAGACATCGCATCAACAGGTAGATTTTATTCATATTGTTCATAAAGCTCTGGATAGCACCAGGATTACTCTCACTAATCATTCTGAACTTTTTCCCTTAAATACAGCCTTCTGATTTGTCAAGAACATACTCACTGCATATCCATGTAGGCTAATGGCTAACAATATGAACAGAAGACAGGTAATGTAGGCTAACAGCATGACATTAAAGGTGCTGTAGGCTAGTGGCTAATAATATGATCGCAAAGGCAGTTCAATTAAGGCAGTTGAAGCAGACTAATGGCTAACTACATGACCATGAAAGCAGTTAATGTCGATCGATGTTAAAGGTGCTGTAGGTACACATTTGAGAGCAAAAGAAGGAGAGAGAGAAAATAAACAACCCAAAAAAAGTTCCCTCCCTCGCTGTGTTTCTCCACCATTGTGTTGCATTCAATTACATTCTATTTCAAGATTCAAGATGACCTTGTTATTTACATGCCTACTTGTTTGTATGCCTTGCTGTTTATATGCTTATTTGGTTACATTTCTCATTCCTAAAAAAAGCTACTTTTTTGTCTGTAAATTGTGTGGATATTCAGATTGTGATCCCTGCAATTTGTGATATATGTATTGTTATGTTGTACATTCCGCTGGGCATCGCCACTTCTTAGTTTCAGTGCACATCCTGTATGTGTATGTGATTAAACTTCTTGAATATGGAATCTGATTCACGCACCTGTGATTGACAAGCGAAAGGGAAGAGAATCCCTCAGAAATTAGCGGCCTAAAATCTAAATTGTCTCCGACAGAGGCAGGCAACCCAAAACATTCACTCAAACATACAACGTTTTGAACAAATTACACTCAAATCCTCACTAATACAGGTAGTAAAGGTAGTTGCTGTAGGCTAACGGCATGACGGTATAGGTAGTTGACGTAAGCTAACGCCATGAGGCCCTTCAGATGAGCTTGACGTAGTTAGCAGGCAACATGCCCCGCTGGCCCGTGCGCTGGTTCAGCCCGAACATCCAGCCCTGGTCGATGGGCTGGGGCTCCAGGATGACGTCCCCCACCTGCAGGCTCACCTCGTCAGCATCGGCCGGAGAGTAGCTGTACAGTGCCTGGAACCGCCTCTATTTAGAAATACACATAGATAAATACACATAGATAAATACACATAGATATAGGTGGGTGTACATACATAGATAGCGCCTGAAAATGTATGTCCATCCCTACCGCTCCACCAGAGGGCGCTGTGGCAACAGGAGCTGCGGGCCCGGGAGTCGGACGAAACATCGGCTGCTGTTCGCATTCTGCGGAAACACACAAGGGAAATAATCCTGCAACAGAACGAAAAATACGGAAAAATACTGACGTTTTTCTTCTGAATGAGACCAGGAAAAAAATAAGTGACGCCAGACCTTGCCTGTTTTCAGGTGGCGGTGCGTCACTTCGAACTTTACTCTTCTCAAACTCCTCGTGGTACTTGATCTGCGTGCATAAACACACACACACACACACACACACACACACACACACACACACACACACACACCATATGTACACACACACACACACACACACACACACACACACACACTCACACACACACACACACACACACACACACAATATATTTTAACAAGACACTCCTAAAATAAGTAGCATTCTTGAAATAATAGAAAGAGAGAAAGAGAGATAAGGAGAGAGAGATGGGGGAGTGATGGGGAGAAAGGGAGGGGTAGAGAGCGAGAGAGGAAAAGAGAGGAAGGGGGTGGAGCAAGGGATCCCACTGTGTTCTATTCTCCTTTGACCAGAGGGAGAATCTAAACTATTCATCGAAAACAGCTCAGAGAAGAAATCAAGCTGCAAGAGCTGGAAGAACAGAGGAGAGGAAGGAGAGGAATAATGAAAACAAGAAATAATGAAAGACAAAAAGAAAGAAAGGAAGAAAAAATGAAGAAAAGTACTAATGAAAAAAAGAATACATGATTTGCTTCTAGCCTTCTGTTTATAGTTGGTCCCAGGAGAGTTTGTGTGTGTGTGTGTGTGTGTGTGTGTGTGTGTGTGTGTGTGTGTGTGTGTGTGTGTGTGTGTGTGTGTGTGTGTGTGCATGTGTGTGTGTCCAGCTGGGAGACTATGACCATATAGGGCAGCCATTCCTCTGTGGTCGAAGCGTTGGGTCTGAGAGAGACTCCAGAACTGGAGCGCTTAACATCTCACCCCTCCGACTCCCAGCCCTCCATCTCTCACCACTTCATCTGTCACTCCTCCATCTCTCGCTGTCTCACCCTCCATCACTCACCCCTCCATCTATTACCCCTCTCACTCCTCCACCTCCCAGCCCTCCATCTCTCACCCCTCCATCTTTCAACTCTCCACCGCTCACTCCTCAATCTCTCACATTCTCACTCCTCCATCTCTCACCCTCTCACCCTCCATCTCTCACCATGCCATCTCTCGCCGTATCACCCCTCCACCTCTCACCCCTCCACCTCCTAGCCCTCCACCTCCTATCCCTCCACCTCTCACCCCTCCATCACTCACTCCTCAATCTCTCACCTTCTTACTCCTCCATCTCTCACTCTCCATCACTCACCCCTCCATCTCCTACCCCTCCACCTCTTACCACAGCAGATTAAGTGAAGTTATGGGTTAGTTAAGTTAAGTGAGAGTACAGGGTTAGTTAAGTTAAGTGAGAGTACATGGTTAGTTACGTTAAGTTAAGAGGACTCACGTTGCTGATCAGATCCTGGGTTTTCTTCACACGCTGCATCTCGGGAGTATCCGTGACAACGCTGAAGCCCCTCCCCCTGCTCCGCTCAAAGTCTTCTTTGTACAGGGCCTGACACATACACACACGCACACACACACATGCAGCAGGACATAAATGACATTTAATAATTAAAGAATATATAGTTTGTCTGGTTAAAATATTGTGTGCATTTCATGACCAGTTTTACCACGGCCAACAGTGCAAGTATTATTGGGTTAACACAACTGAGATTGACTATCATAAGACATCATTCACAATGTATTATATTCACAGTTCTTCTAGAACTGTGAAAAGTTGGATGAGACACAAATCCAGATTCAACACACGCAGACACACACACACACACACACATAAACAAACACACATGCGCGTGCAGGAGGCATGTGGTGTGAGGGTGGGCAGGACTTGTATGGTTGTAAACAGAACAGATGAACTGGAGGAGAGCGCCCTATCCCACACTAAACCGAGTCTTAGCCTCTTCAGTTCATTTGTACTATACGTCACCATGCGCGCCGTTCTGACCATAGCTCTGGTGCGATGATGAGTTACATCCTTGAATAATG
Organism: Coryphaenoides rupestris; assembly: GCA_002895965.2. NCBI lineage: Eukaryota > Metazoa > Chordata > Actinopteri > Gadiformes > Macrouridae > Coryphaenoides > Coryphaenoides rupestris. Next base: position 11,926 of record PIJE02000262.1, read on the forward strand.
AATATTTATTAATCTGGGGGTGTATTGCAGCACTGAACACAACGTGCACACAACATCCTGACAAGTAGGCAGTTCTTGGTTTGCTGTGGCAAATGACAGATCCCTGCCTCCAGCAACATCGAAACTAATCAAAAGCAGAAAACATTGAAATGGCCCATTCACCCAGATTTTACCTAGTCTGCTATCAGATTATTAATCTAGAGCTATTCAATTATGTGTATGTGTGTGTGTGTGTGTGTGTGTGTGTCTCCAGCTGTGGTACAACAAGTGCGTTACCTGGCTGTTGAGCATGCTCTGCTGTTTGAGGCGGAGGTTCTCGGGGGTGTCGGTTACCATGGTGTAGGAGGATTTGGGGTAATGCCTGAAACAGGGGGAGGGGCTTATTAACTAAACCCAGCCAATCAGGAGCAGCCAGAAGCTCCTTCATTAAACACACAGGAAGAGAAGGAAGAAGAAAGGTACGAGGAGGAGGTCAATCTTTTCAAGATAAAGTGTATGTGTGTGTGTGTGTGTGTGTGTATGTGTATGTGTATGTGTATGTGTGTGTGTGTGTGTGTGTGTGTGTACTGTGTGTATAAGTGGCCATACAGTACTGTTCGTAGTTCTGATTACGATTGGATGTAGTAGTGGTTGTGATTCGTGGTGATTGGCTATGGTGGTTCTAGTTGGTTGTGATTGGCTGTCGTGGTGGTTCTAGTGGTTGTGATTGGCTATAGTGGCGGTTCTAGTGGTACTGATTGGCTGTCGTGGTGGTTCTAGCGGTTATGATTAGCTTTAGTGGCGCTTCTAGTGGTTCTGGCTGGCTGTAATGGTGGTTCCAGTGGTTCTGATTGGCTGTAGTGATGGTTCTAGTGGTTGTGATTGGCTGTATTGGTTCTAGGGGTTGTGATTGGCTGTAGTGGTTCTAGTGGTTGTGATTAGCTTTCGTGGCTGTTCTATTGGTTGTGATTGGCTATCGTGGTTCTGGTAGGTTCTGATTGGCTGTAGTGATGGTTCTAGTGGTTGTGATTGACTGTAGCGGTTCTAGTGGTTGTGATTGGCTATCGTGGTTCTGGTGGATTCTGATTGGATGTAGTGGTGTTGTGGTCTGGTTGTGATTGGCTGGTCCCGTACTTACATGGAGCAGTAGGGTTTCTTGCCGAATCCCTTGTAGTTGTTCATGCTGAGTGCCATCTTACACACCTCACAGCTGAAGCAGCTCCTGTGCCAGAACTGGAGAGAGTTATGTGTTATTCATTATTAATTATCATATTAATAAAGACCACATTCACATCATATGTGTAGTTATATCATATCAATTGTTATATTTGATAGGCGATATCAAATACAACAATACCTACCATACTGAAAAGTAAAATTTACGTTGGTATAACAATTTACTTAAGATAAGGTAAGATAGAACTTAATTAATCCAGAAGGAAATTCTTGTGCCAGGTTGCATAGCAATAGAATAAAATAATCGAGAAAATAAACAGTAGAATAATACAAATAAAATAACAGATTTACAAGTTTAAGTACAATATAGCTAAACATTGTTGAAAGTAGGCCTACACTATTTCCATACCACACACACACACACACACACACACACACACACACACACACACACACACACACACACACAAACACACCCTCTCTCTCACACACACACACACACACACACACACACACACAATAACTATTTGAGACAGTGGCATATCCTCACAAACCTTATCCAGGCAGTTGATCTTCTCCGTGGGGTACACGGCTTTGCTGCATCTCCCGCACGGAGGGTTCATAGCGACAGGTCACAATGAATCAATAATCAATAATCGATGAGTTTAACCGGTGAGTCGTTGTGCGTGCTGCGCTGAATTTAGACTTTTGAGAGGAGATTGTAGATCGGAGGCTCGGACGAGGAGGAGTCTGCTTGGTTGGTTGTTGTTTTGGGAGCAGGAATGATGTGAATGAAGGATGGGTGAGCTCAGGGTCCTCGGGAATGTCCTTACATGGACTAGTAGACCACCATAGGCTCCACATTCTGGAGCACATGTAGGCCGAGCACAGCCCATTGTGTGGTGGTTCGAGGCTGTTCAGATTGTGGATTGCAGACACACCAACAGGTTTTGGTTTTTTTTTTACATTAGGCTATTACATGATACGTTCACATGATTAGGTATTATCCATATCTACGCATTGTCAGGGATTTGTATGTATCTGGCAACCCATATGGGTCGGTATAAACACCGTTTCTTAGATATCGAAGTGTTGTTACGAAAGTTTATATTTATATAGTTATAGTCAGAGAATATACGACATCCAGACACTAGTTACAATATACAACAAGCAGCTAGGACCGTTAGCCGCCGTGGCTATGCAGCGGGGGTATAGCTCAGTGGTAGAGCATTTGACTGCAGATCAAGAGGTCCCGGTTCAAATCCGGGTGCCCCCTCATTTTTTTCCCTCATTTTCCCCCGCGACGGCTTCGATGTGAATGTATTTCAGTGGGAATTGTTCAGTGACAGTAATCATGTACGAAATCATCTATCTGTCCAAACATGTAACCCCATCTCGCCGGAAAACAACACAGATAGAAGGAACAAGGACGCTGTTATAGGATCGTCGAGCTGTTTACAGTAGGCTATCAGCATAGGCTTGATATGTTCGTCAGATATTATGAGATATTATTATTATTATTATTAGCATCAATACAAATAATGCAAATTACAATCATTAATATTAATAATATTCATAAATTATTATTAATATTATTGTTATCATAACGATAAATTTGTAATAAATACTACCACTGCTATTAATAATAATAATAATACCACAATTATTGATAATCAATATTGTATTATTATTCCATACAGTAATACAAATAAATAGGCCCATATGTTATTTATATTGTAGCCTACCTAAAAAACGTTTCCAGTTGAACCACCTTTCAAACTACATGCAGCAGATTAATAGTAGCAATTAAAACAATAATTTTCTCAATGACAACAAGCTGTCTTGCTTGGGCTGAGAGACCATCTAAAGATAGGTCAATTACAGCAATCTCCACACGCTTCCACAATTGTGTTCCTGATTGCACAAGATCAACAGAACTGACGGAAGATCTGCCATTCATTCCAAACCTGCCAGGAAACATAAGACATTCTCTTTCATTTCACTGCACGTCCTGAATGTGTATGTGACAAATAAACGTCTTGAATCTTGAGATCCCTTCATGAGATACTTTGGTAATCAAGCGGTATTATCAAGCTGTGAAAGCAAGCAGAATCCTAAGGTGTGATGGAGTGATCTTCTGTCCAAATAAAATAATGACCAAAACAGCACCAGCCTCAGTCTAGCAGTGCAAAGAGATAAATAATATTGAGGTCTGCGCAGAATGAATCAGTGTTCTGAAAATAGAAGGTAAATTCTATTCTACTAAAACATGAATATTCATCACAGATGACTTGGGTTATATTAGACCTGCCGAGTGATCGCGTATTTGGGACTGACCTTTGAGACAGAGGGTGATGAGGTGTGGTGGCAGATGGAGACTCGTACGTACATCACCTCTGAAACTACCCCCAGTGTGTTCTAACACCTTCTCCAGGAGCACGCTTGTGTGAAATCCTAACGGAGAAAGACGGTGGTCCAAGGTGTCGATTGTTGTCTCAGTGGTGGAAAGTAACTACTGAAGTAGTTCAGGCCAGGGGTTAGATAGGCCAGGGCAGGCCAGGGGTTAGAAGAAGAGAAGAACAACTTTATTAATCCACACTTTTATGGTCACACAAACACAGCATGCTTGAAGTGGTGGCTGCCAAACACACACACACACACACATGCAGGGAGGCCCACGGAAATTATGTCTCTGCATTTGACCCATCCTGTGTAATGCTGCCCCTCCAGGGGCAGCCAGGAGCAGTGGGCAGCTGTTCTCAACAGCGCCCGGGGACCATCAGCTCCAGATCTATCGTCCACGTCTTGGTCAGGGACAGGACCGGAAAAGCGATTCTTCGCATGTGGGCAGGCCAGGGGTTAGATAGGCCAGGGGAGGCCAGGGGTTAGATAGGCCAGGGCAGGCCCCAGGGCAGGCCAGGGATTAGATAGGCTAGGGCAGGCCCCAGGGCAGGCCAGGGCAGGCCTCAGGGCAGGCCAGGGGTTAGATAGGCCAGGGCAGGCAAGGGGTTAGATAGGCCAGGGCAGGCAAGGGGTTAGATAGGCCAGGGCAGGCAAGGGGTTAGATAGGCCAGGGGAGGTTTGAAAATTATCCCCCAAAAAGATACAGATTTTAAATTCCCCTTGTAATGAAATGACAGAATGGCAACAAATACCAAAACGAATATCAAAATGTATCCAAAGCAACTACATAGATACATAGATATACAGTATGTAATTAAGGAGCAGGTAGGGGTTAGGCCTACCCAATATTGGGGTTCAAACACACTGACAGACTGATCTCTAACAGACTATTCTAACAGACTGTTCACTTGCAGACTGTTGCCTAACAGACTGATCCCTAATGGACCGATGATACAGACTGTTTCTTATAGACTAGCAGCCTGTTCTTTACCAACTGTTGAGGGCCGAAAATCGGGCGTCGGAGAGTCTTGAGAGGTCGGTGACATGAGTCTCTTTGGTGTGTTCGGTGAGGTCGGCCGTCGTTAATGTCGTCGGCATTCTTTTCAGCCGATTCAACATGTGTCATCGGCCACTACCAGTCGTTCAGTCTGACCAATCTGATTGGTGGAGGGCTATCCCTTGACTAGCGAATCAGTGAAGCCCGGAAGTGAGGATGGTAAACATACCAGATAAATTATTATATATAATTATATATATAATTATATATATAATTAATTATAATGTATATATTATATATTAATTCATTCTTTTATTTTTCATTTTTCGCTTGCGACATCTTTCTTCTTCCAAAAGAAGAAGCCCGAGAGCTGACAACACCAGTATCTTCGTATCACGATCCATCGTTTTAATTAGATTTTTCCGTTCAGCGAGTAATTACAACTACAATCCTTCTTGACTACTCACTCTCTGCTGACAACAATGACTGATGACAGCGTGCTGTGTGTTTTGGTCTAGAGAGAGGTCCTGGTATTTCCGGTTTTCGTTTTTTTTTTGACCACAATACAGATTAGCGCCGCCTGCTGTTTTGGAGACATTACATCTCGTCGTCTCGGTGTGTCCCTCACACTTTATTGACCGAGTCGGGGAGATTAATCGCCAGACTCCATTTTCTGGCGATGATCGGGCAGTCGTCTTGGTCTGTGGGCGCCTTAACAGACGGTTTCCAAACAGACTGTTCCTGCACATAACATTGCAGGCGAACAGCCACCTCAGACGTGGATGACATGACGTGAAGATTATCCCTAATTACTGCTTCTGATTCATGGGGAGGGCAGATAATCAGGTGCTAGCTTAGCCTTGTACTTTTCTCTCATTCTGACACTTGGTATTGTGTTGAGAGGTGTGGGGACTGGCCCAGGCAGCTACCGGTCTCTAGCTCTGACGGTAAATTTTACCTCAGCATGAAAGAGGGGAAAAGGGAAAGGGAATAATTAATTGTAAAGACTGTTCTCTGTAAGGCAGCCGCTTGCCTTTGAGAATATATTCAAGGTCTGAATATGGGAAACCAGGCTGAGTGTGAAAAAGAAATTAATTATTTGACCAGACAATAGACGTTAATATGGGAGTAGAGTCTGAAAGTTTAGAATTCATTCAATTCATTCATTCAAATAAAGTATTAACTAACTCAACAGATGAAACCAGATTTGTATGCCATTCAGGTTTGAATGAGAAAAACTTGCATGGATATCTGCATGGAGAGATGAAAAAACATAAAACACAAAAACACCAAAATAGCAATACACAGAAAACAAAAAACAAACATAGGTGGCACCGGGAGAGACACACTGCCAGTCTCCATCAGGTCGCTGTAACCACGGCAACCCAAAGGTAGTCAGGGCTGCGAAATACAGGGGTCTGGGGGGGCCCCCGAGACCCCTTGATTTTGACACTTGAGACCCCCTGAAAGCCTCAACAACTGAATTTGGGAAATCTTGAAAACATTATTTGTCACAAAAATATTTTAAAAGCTTACAATGTTACAAAGTATTTATTATTCAAATTGCAGAACGTGTCTCACAAATATGAATAGGCTATACTTTGACGTCACCAAAAGAACACAAAATGCCTGAGATTGACGCAGCTGTATGGGATGAGCATAATTAGTCTGATGTGTGACTGGCTGACAGTAGTTGCTGCAATGCTCAATGTAGTTTTTAATCCCAAATAAGGTTCGCCCATTGGTTTATGCAAGGCAAATTATAACTGCAGCCAGCCGCCCCCAGGCTCCTACTGCGGGGGGAGCGTAAACAGGTGTGAATATATACACGTCAGACTAATCACGCTCATCCCCTACAGCTGCGTCAATCTCAGCCGCTCCGCCCCCATTGTCTCACCTGCTGACGCTAAACCACGCCCCCCCCCCCCCCCCCCCCCCCGCGGTACCAGAACAACAATAATAGCATTTATTTTCTGCTGAAATGCATAATTAACATCACACATCACCTGTGTAAAACGTCCTTCTACCACCTCAGGAACATCGCCAAACTCCGTCCCACACTCACCCTGGCAGATGCAGAGAAGCTCGTCCACGCCTTTGTCTCCTCCAGGCTCGATTACTGGAATGCACTCCTCATCAGGATCCCTAGTAACAGCCTCCGGAAACTCCAGTATGTCCAAAAACAGCGCTGCTAGCATCCTGATGAGGGTGAGCAAATATGATCACATCACCCCCATCCTCAAATCACTTCACTGGCTCCCCGTCTCACTTAGGATTGAGTTCAAGGTCTCCCTCCTCACCCACCAGTGCATACATGGAAATGCCCCCCGCTACCTCAAGGAACTCCTTACCCCTCAGACCTCCTCACGTACCCTCCGCTCTGCAACCACCAACCTCCTCAAACCCCCCAGGACCAAGCTCCGCACCATGGGGGATCGGGCATTCTGCTCGGCCGCTCCCAGCCTGTGGAATGCTCTCCCCGACTACCTGAGGGCACCACAGACCGTGGATGCTTTTAAACGAGGCCTAAAAACCTACCTTTTTTCCAGAGCCTTCTGCTAGATTTTTATTTTTCATGTTTTATACTTAGTTTTTAGTACTTTCATGCTTTTTAATCTGTAGCACTTTGAGTTTTTCTTAAATGTAAAGTGCAATACAAATAAAATGTATTATTATTATTATAATTACTTCCTATGTATTTATAGGTAAATGTAGTACCTAAAGTTAACATGATAATTGGATGATGGTTCTGAAGTACCATGTCGTAGGAGGGCTGAGGACCGTGAGTGGGATGGAGTGGGCCTCAGGTTGGGAACCCCTGAGTGATGTTTCCATGACGACTCAGAGAGGAGGGCTCATGAATTAAAATATTTCACTGTAATGATCTACTGTTAAAACCCTTCATTACGTCTAATGGACTGGTACAATAGAGCTTAATTATACCTTCTGCTGTCCTTCAATGATTTCCACGCAATATTTCCACCGTGAGACCAGATATTAATACCCCACTCATTTAATATTCATGATCAATTAAATGTTTAATCAAACAAATGGTAGAGGGGTGCTGATTCCACAGATGTAATTTACACTGGGGGTGCTGGCCCACCACTTTTTTACATGTCCGTTTTTGTCCCCGTCGCAAAGCGTAATTAGTTTAAAATATTCGGAAAAATAGCTTCCAACAAGAAACAAATGTTTCTAATGTGCATAATATGTGTATAGGTAGGCCTATATATGTGTACTGGGTGATTGATGAGGAATGGATGGCCTGTGGTTATCTGTGAGTATATCTATATGTCATTGTCATCTATGTTTCTATGCTGTGAAAATGAATTTCCCATATGATACAATAAAGACTATCTATCTATATCTATCAAATGTTAGGTAACAAATGAGAAGGCTTATTTGCACAATAATAAAACAATGCAATATTAATACAGAAGAAATAAATGTGCATTGTCCAAAAGAAGTAACATAATCAACAAAAACAACCCCCCCTCCCCCCACATAGATTACTGATTCTAAAACGAGCCAAACTCATGCCCTTTTGATGCGCCATTATGCAATTGGCCAAAATTGCTTTACATTGCCTGAGATCGCATTTTAAAATGTCCCCCGCTTTTCAACACAAAGCAAAGCCCTTGCCTGATTCTCTGTTTTCTGACCAATCAAAAGACCTATGTCTCCTATAGCCAATCAGAAGACCCCATTGAAGTCACCTACCTGTCCAATGACAAATCTCCTATACTAGGACTATAGGACGAGGACTACTTCCTGTTTGGATGACCCGTTTCATTGGCTGCTGGATTCTAATGCAAAACAATGTGATATTTCTTCATGCACTACAACTACACCAAAGAGATACGTTTAGTTATGATGTGTAATACATGTGTATGTATGTGTGTGTGTGTGTGTGTGTGTGTGCCCGTGTATGTGTTGTGTATGCATGCGTGCCATGCTTGTGTGAGCTCACACCTCCTCTCCGTCGTGGTCCTCCTCCACCCCACGCTGAGGTGCACCGGGTCCCCCCTGCTGGACCTGTCTGTCACCGTGACACACAATGCGTTCCACACCAGGAGGGGGGTTGAATATTTTCCAGGTTCCAGGATTAATGGATGATTATTCCTGCCTATAAAACCTGTACATTTTCACCCACTTAAAATGTTTGTAGTTACTTCAATGTAAATAATTTTATGTACAGAGCCCCGGAGGAGAGTAGGAGTTTTTCCCCATGGTCACAAAATACAAATTTGTAGCCTTTAAATTTTCCAAACAAAGTTAATGTATCATACCGCTATCTATGCCAGTCTACTTTAAGTCGTATGTGATTGGTTGATATTTTCAATTATGTTAACGTGGTTCATCAACCAACGGTTCATTAACGAGAGAAAATGACAAATAAAATATACGTTTATATAGGTATATATGATCAAAGCAGATTTTTTTTAATTACATTTTATAGAATTACTTAATATGATACATCAAACACGCAACATTTGGATCGTTTTTTGGACATTTAGACAGCACTATCTGTGTTGGATGTGTGTGTGTGTTTGTGTGCAGCATGTGTACAGGTCTATGTACAACCGGGGAAGGGGAGTATGGGGTGGAGAAGGGTCAGTCTGCATGTAGCGGGACTTCGTGAGGAGGCATCCCCACAGGGTCTGGGAGATGGATGAGGAAGGCCACCTGCAGGGTTCACTCGACACTCTCCAGCTCCCTGCTGCCCAGGCCCTGCCCCAGACCCTGCCCCAAGCCCTGCTTCTGACCCAGGCCCTGCCCCAGACCCTGCCCCTGTCCCTTCCCCTGACCCAGGCCCTGGGCTCGGCTTTGGCGCAGGGTGGTGTCTGGAGGTCTGTGCACCGGGCCTATCAGCCTCACAGGGGAGCCTGAAGGTAAGCACCCCCCGCCGTGGATGGCCCGGCTAGGGTTGGAGGAGCAGGAGGATGAGCAGTTACAGTCCGGGGCTGAGGCGATAGAGAAGGTCTGGACCCGGGACTCCAAGGCGGTTAGTTACTCTCCGCAACACACCATCACCAACTCCACCCTCCAGCTGTACAGCTTTCTCTGCAGCTCTGACCTCACCTACACACACACACACACACACACACACACACACACACACACACACACACACACACACACACATAAACGTGTGTGGTCTTTATTATATATGTATGTGTAAATAATAATAAGCGTGATTTACTGTCAAACATGGGCTTGCTGAGCCAGTGGAGCCTTACGACTGAGCACAGCCTGAGCCAAGCCCTGCTTTCCCTTCCTGAGTCGCCGGACAGTTTGCCAGAACTTCCTTGAGGCCAACCGAAAGTCCTGCTCCATGGCCTCCCCGAACTCCTACCTGTCTGCCGTACCTGTCTGCTGTTTCAGGAGACCCCTGGGCCAACCAGGCCCGAAAGGCCTCCTTCTTCAGCCTGACGGCTTCCTTCACCGCTGGTGTCCACCAACGGGTTCTTGGGTTGCCGCCACGACAGGCACCGACAGCCTTTTGACCACAGCTCCGAGCTGCAGCCTCTACAATGGAGGCTCTGAACATGGCCCACTCAGGTTCCATGTCCCCAACCTCCCCCGGGATGCACGAGAAGTTCTTCCGGAGGTGGGAGTTAAAGACCCTATGGACAGGGGCTTCCACCAGACGTTCCCAGTTCACCCTCACTACACGTTTGGGTTTACCAGGTCTGTCTGGCAGCCTCCCGCGCCATCTGATCCAACTCACCACCAGGTGGTGATCAGTTGACAGCTCTGCTCCTCTCTTCACCCGAGTGTCGAAAACATGCGGCCGCAGATCTGCTGATACGATTACAAAGTCGATCAGCGTCCTTTGGCCTAAGGTGGTCCGGTACCAGGTACACTTGTGGACCACCCTATGTTCGAACATGGTGTTTGTTATGGCCAGTCCATGACTAGCACAGAAGTCCAATAACCAAACAACACTCTGGTTCAGATGGGGCAGGCCGTTCATCCCAATCACTCCCCTCCAGGCTTCTCCAACATTGCCCACGTGTGCGTTGAAGTCCCCCAGTAGAACTATGGAGTCCCCGGATGGAACCCTTTCCAGGATGCCACCCAAGGACTCCAAGAAGGCCGGATACTCTGAGCTGCTGTTAGTGCCTTCCCCCCAGCGACTTGCAGTCGCATGGAGGCGACCCTCTCGTTCACCGGAGAGAACTCCAACACAGTGGCGCTCAGCCGGGGGCTTGTGAGTATCCCCACACCCGCCTGGCTCCTCACCCAACTCCGGAGAAGTAGAGGGTCCAGCCCCTCTCCAGGAGTTTGGTTCCAGACCCGGTGCTGTGCGTGGAGGTGAGCCCAACCATATCTAGTTGGTACCGCTCCACCTCCCGCACCAGCTCAGGCTCCTTCCCCGCCAGTGAGGTGACGTTCCACGTCCCTAGAACCAGTCGGCGATGACGGGGATCCACACGCCCAGGACCCCGCTTTTGCCTACCGCCTGGTATACAACGCACCCGACCCCAATGACTCTCCCTGCAGGTGGTGAGCCCACAGGGAGGTGACTCCACGTTGTCTTTTTGGGCTTGGCCCGGCCGGGCCCCGTGGATACAGGCCCGGCCACCAGACGCTCGCCGACGAGCTCCCCTCCCAGGTCTGGCTCCAGAAGGGTGCCCCGGTTTCCCTTGTCCGGGCGAGGTGACTGTTCTTTCCGGGAGTCTTTTCATGGGGTCTTTGAATCGCTCTTAGTCTGGCCCCTCCCCTGGGACCACTTTGCCTTGGGAGACCCTACCAGGGGCTAATGCCTTGGACAACACAGCTCCTACGGTCACGGGGGCACCCAAACCCCCCCACCATGATAAGGTGGCGATTCTTTGGGGGCGGTTCACGCAGTTAATCAAAACTGTATCTCAATCTATAGAAATGGATAGCCTGGAAATCCAGACCTACATCTAGAAAGCTGTAGGTCTGGTAATGAGCAATGAAAATGGCCCAACTCGAGGGGCGGCACCAAGAATGCGTTTGAAAATATCACTGCACGCAATTGGATAACACTACGACCAATCAGAAGAATACACGGGGTGACGTATCCAGAGAGACGGAAACGAGTTTGTTTTGGAGAATAGTTTGACAGAGAGACGTAAATGTAGCCTAATGGAAATACCACGGAGATACCACTTTGGCAACGCAACGTTAACCTTGTAATATTCTTAGCCAAGGAATATTGAAATAAAGAGATGCAACCGAGTTGTCGTTTATGGATGTTTAATAGCAACTGCGCATGGTACCGAGCATGGGCATGAGCACCCACCCCCCCATCAGAACCGCAAATTAACAGAGCACCCCCCCCCATCAGAACCGCAAATTAACGGAGCACCTCCCCCCCATCAGAACCGCAAATTAACGGAGCATCCCTAGTTTGTACAGATACTCAGTCAACATTTTCGATAGCCATCTTGCAATGTTTACTGACTGATTCCGGACTGATTCCATCGCAGCGCTGACGTCATCTGTTTAGCCCGCCTCTGGCCCGCCTATATCAGATACACCGATGTGATTGGTTGATGTTCGAAACAACGGGCATAGCTAATGAGCATGTTACTCATTACCAGAGTACTCGCTGAGCAAATTCTAATTGTGCTCTCGCGAGAACTCTGGATTTCCAGGGTAAGAAATGGATGGAATCCATCAAAATAAACGAGGCAAGAATTTGAGCACAACATGATATGATGTGTACGTTGACATTTCAGACATTCCTTACCCCAGCCTGGGCTGGGGTAAGGCTCCAAGCCCATGTTTGACAGTAAACACTCAGGGTGCGACGGTGATCTCAGGTGCCCCAAAGACGAGGATGTCCGGCACGGTGCGGATGCACGGTCATTGGTAGCCTTCGTCCCTCTAAGTACAGCAAAGTCACTGACAGTAGTTTCGACGTGGAGGGCCATGAGCGGTCGTCCGAGTGCCCCCCCGCTGAGGACACCCATCAGCAGAGGAGCTTATAGATGAGCATGGTTCCGACCTTTGTTTGTCCGGAGTGTATACGCGAAACCGGCATCTGGTTCTCCTGGAAGCTGAGGGTTGCGGGCAAGGGACTGAGAAGGAGGGGGCCAGGAGGGCCTTGCTTAATGCAGCAAACCTTGTCTGCGAATACCCAATAGACTTTTCTAACTCCCAATGTTTCGCTCTCGCCATCCCCCGGGAGGCTGCAGCAGTGGTGATACCGGCGATAGTTTGGGAAGCACACACCTCCGGTCCCACTTTTTTGTTTAAAAAATGTGGCGACCATGAGGCCACTTGTTTTTGAAATTCATGGGTCTCGGGTTTAAGATCCATCATCGTCGCCAGGATATGCTAGTGTCCCCATTTCCTCACAGGTATAGCTTGTTGCTCGTCACAGGCATCTCGCTTCTGGCATCCAAACCTGCGCACTAGCAGCACATTGTGAGGTAGCGTCGGCAGGGATTGAAGAGGCACGCTACAACGAATCCAACAATGAACGGAGACGATAGTGGCCAGAAGTCAGTCAGCTATGGTAGCCAAATCCCAAACTAGGTTCTCTGTGGGTCGTCGTGTGGTGCAGGGTCAGTGGCAGGAAATGCGGCTACTGCACGACTAGAAGAGTTTGCTATCCGGTGCCCGGCGACCTGTGCTAATTGGTCAAGCACGGGGGCGTGAGAGAGCTAGTTTGTTCGTTTATTGTGGTGTGCGTCTAACTTCTCCTAGGGGAGACCTGTATCCGTTTCCGCAGGCCCGTGGGGCAAGTGGAGTAGCTTGGGAGTGAAGAAGGAGCCTGGGTCGTTCTCGCCCACTCGTGGAGCGCACACGAAAGTCATCAATGACAGTCACTCTATACCCAAGCCCTTTCACTCCACAGAAGGACATAATTATCTGGTTCTACCTGGGAGCCGGTGTTATGTAGTTTTCTACGTAGCTTTGTTCCCTTCAAAAACGTTGTTGCTCTCTTTATCCCTTCTTTCTTTTAAGTATTCCGCGCCAACTTCTGCCGCCGAAAATGGAGATAATGTTAGAATTTGGTCTCAGTCTTGGGGCTTCACCAGTTTGTGCCAGGTCGTCCCCTAACACATCTAGAGCTTGAGAGAGCAACCAGTACTCTGAGCCCAAGTCCCCCGCCCCTCCTCACCCCCGCCCCACCACGTGCCCTCAACGCTCCCATACCTCACACCACCCGCCCCCACCACTCTTACCCCCCTCTCCCGTGCCTTGCCCTCCCACCACCTGCCCCCCCCTCTGCTAATTACCCACCGCCTCCGTCCCCAACTCCCCCCCCCGCCCCCTTCCCCATCACGTCGGATCAGCTTCCCTCTGCCCTCCCCCGGGTCCCCCAAATTTGATCCCACTATAACCCCCGGCCGTTGCACCCCCTCTACCTACCCCACCCACGAAACTCGTCTTTCCATCCCCTCTTCTTTTTCTCCTCTTCACTGCCCCAACCCTACCCCACTCCCCCAATGACCCATCCTTCGCTCACTCACTCCCCCTCCCATCCCACCCCCTTACCACCCATACCCCATGCTCCCTTATTTGCCTCTTAATGAATCCCGCACCGCTTCCTGAGTGCGCCGGACCGAGGTGAATTTTGACTTCCACAGAACTTCCCTTGAGGGCGGAAAGTCTGCTAGGCACCAGTCTATGGCCCTGCACAACTATGACTTGATACTGTACAGTACGTACATTAACGTTACAGTACAGCTGTTTGAAACGCGATTCAAATAGCAAATTAAATTACAGCATTGCACTGTGTAGCTATAAATCAAATACACTACAGTAGGCTACTGTATATGAAAAAACTGTACTGTATAACTTACAGTAGTTCCACATATAATTAGGCTATAATTTAAAGCTGTATATTGTGCCGTATCAGATAGAACGCCCCAAAAGGATCACTATAAGCGGAGAGCATATACACGACATTCAGTTGAGTTCTGTGGCGCGTCTCAAGTCCCCATAAAAACCCGGTGAACTAGGTCTCATAAATGTGAGTGTTGCCTGAAACCAAAATCTCTCCAGCGAGGTAGCTCTGGGTCTGCCCCGGGGTCTCATTTGGACGTGCCCGGAAAACCTCCAAAGGGAGGCGCCCGGGGGGCATCCTAATCAGACGAACCACCTCAGCTGACTCCTTTCGATGCGGAGGAGCAGCGGCTCTACTCCGAGCTCCCTCCGGATGTCTGAGCTCCTCACCCTATCTCTAAGGCTGAGCCCAGCCACCCTGCGAGGAAACTCATTTCGGCCGCTTGTATCCGCGATCTCATTCTTTCGGTCACTACCCAAAGCTCGTGACCATAGGTGAGGGTTGGAACGTAGATGGACCTGTAAATCGAAAGCTTCGCCTTCCGGCTCAGCTCCCTCTTCACCACAACGGACCGGTACAGCGCCCGCATCACTGCAGACGCTGCACCAATCCGTCTGTCCATCTCCCGCTCCATTTTGCCCTCACTCGTGAACAAGACCCCGAGATACTTGAACTCCTTCGCTTGAGGCAGCAACTCACTCCCAACCCAGAGGGAACACTCCACCGTTTTCCGGCAGAGAACCATGGCCTCAGACTTGGAGGTGCTGACTCTCATCCCGACCGCTTCACACTCGGCTGCAAACCGCCCCAGTGCATGCTGGAGGTCACGGTCTGATGTAGCCAACAGAACCACATCATCTGCAAAGAGCAGAGATGCAATTCTGAGGTCCCCAAACCGGACACTCTCCTCACCTCGGCTGCGCCTTGAGATTCTGTCCATGAAGATCACGAACAGAACCGGTGACAAAGGACAACCTTGGTGGAGTCCAACACCCACTGAGAACGTGCTTGACTTTGTGCCGAGAATACGGACGCAGCTCGCACTTTGTTCGTACAAGGACCAAATGGCACGTACCAACGGCCCCGGTACCCCATACTCCCGTAGTACCCCCCACAGGATTCCCCGGGGGACACGGTCATAGGCCTTCTCCAAGTCCACAAAGCACATGTAGACTGGATGGGCAAACTCCCATGCCCCCCCCCAACAACCCTGCGAGGGTAAAGAGCTGGTCCACTGTTCCACGGCCGGGACGGAATCCGCATTGTTCCTCCTGGAAGCTGAGGTTCGACAATCGGCCGGAGCCTCCTTTCCAGCACCCTGGAATAAACTTTCCCGGGGAGGCTGAGCAGTGTGATACCCCGATAGTTGGAGCACACCCTCCGGTCCCCTTTTTTGAAAATGGGGACCACCACCCCGGTCTGCCATTCCACAGGTACTGTCCCCGACCTCCACGCTACATTGACTAGGCGTGTCAGCCACGACAGCCCGACAATGTCCAGAGCCTTCAGCATCTCAGGGCGAATCTCATCCACACCTGGCGCCTTGCCACTGAAGAGCTTTTTGACTACTTCAGTGACCTCTACCAAGGATATGGGTGAGACTTCCCCCGAGTCTTCAGACTCTGCCTCTTCCACAGAGGACATACTGGTCGGGTTCAGGAGCTCCTCAAAGTGTTCTTTCCACCGCCCGACAATATCCTCAGTCTGGGTCAGCAGTTCTCCTCCCCGACTGAGCACAGCCTGAGCCAAGCCCTGCTTTCCCTTCCTGAGTCGCCGGACAGTTTGCCAGAACTTCCTTGAGGCCAACCGAAAGTCCTGCTCCATGGCCTCCCCGAACTCCTCCCACACCCGGTGTTGCATCCGGAGGGAGCTCGGAGTAGAGCCGTTGCTCCTCCGCATCGAAAGGAGTCAGCTGAGGTGGTTCGGGCATCTGATTAGGATGCATAGATACAGTACATACAACAAAAGCATACTTCTAGAAAAACAGACGTGATTGTGACTGTGATTGCAATGTGTTACTAAGCTACAACAATTGTTCAATTATCGAAAATGCCGGTGGACTGAATAAACCCATGGATCTAAGTATAAGAATAAACCTGATTCAGATATGTTGCATTGGAACCAAATATGCTTTTCTATGAGTGACAATGCTAATGGATGCATATTGTGTCTTCAGTTTCTTGAAGACTTCGTACAGCTTGACTTGTTCTCTGCCGTTTGGAGTCACATGACATGGCGTAGTGCTAGCGATGGAGGCTGAGACAAACCTGACCTGGTGGCTGAGCATGTGACGCAGGTCGGCCTGCTGCATGGTATCCTTGACGATCACGGAGACCACCCGCAGGATAAAGGACAGGAAGAGGTTGGCGTGGATGTAGTTCCTGGTGCAGTACAACTTCTTGTTGACACATGGAACAGATCTGGTGTCAGAAGCACCATTCCAGAGTTTATACAGGAGGATGAGGAGGAGGAGCATGATGATGATGATGAGGATGAGGAGGAGGAGGAGGAGGAGGAGGAGGTGGAGGAGGAAAAGGAGGAGGAACAGGAGCTGACCTGAAGCTGAGCAGGATGACCAGGGCCAAGGAGAGGGAGAGGGAGTAGACAACTGTGTAGAGCATCCTGAAGCTCACCATCAGCTCCTTGTAACACAGCTGGAGACACACACACACACACACACACACACACACACACACACACATACATTTGGATTGCATGCTTTGGGTGCTCGCAGCCTCCCATGTCAGTGTCTTTGGATAATAGAGATGACTAGGTGTAAACATTCAGGACAAATAGTGCCTGGTGTCAGAGCTAAGCCACTCTCCTCTGAGAGTTCCCGTCGCCCATAGCAATGCACCTCCTGTGATGTCAATTCCTGTTCCTCCTCACACTGGGACATGTCTCGCCCTTCCTGCAGCCAGTCGGCGTCAGAACCACACACCCTCCTGACCACGCCCTTGGACACTGAGGAGCACACATCACACGTACACGCATGTGCACGTAGGCATGCAAATACACACACACACACACACACACACACACACACACACACACACACACACACACACACACACACACACATCTTCTCCTGGGGGCTCCTGGGAGATCATTGTCATGCAGTTGTCTTTATACTGCACCCACTTCAGGTACGTCTCCTCCAGCACCTTCCCACTGACCCCCGCCAGCTGCCACAATAAAAAACCCCTCATGATCAAATCTGCCACAATAAAAGACCTTTCATTCTAATTATCCAATCCAATCCAATCCAACTTTATTTATATAGTTTTATATTAATGTACTCTTTGTAAGTTGCTTTGGATAAAAGCGTCTGCCAAATGCCCTAAATGTAAATGTAAATATAGCACATTTAAAAACAACGAAGTTGACCCAAAGTGCTTTACATTGAGTCAAACACAATTTGAAAAACACAATAAAGACAGTAACAAAACAAATCAAGAACAAAGAAAATAAATAATTTAAGAGAAGTCATACAACTAAAGTACGTGGTACTAAAACACCAGGGAAAATAGATGCGTTTTGAGGTGGGACTTGAAAATGGGCAGTGTGGAGGCAAGCCTGATGTGCAAAGGCAACTCATTCCAGAGTTTGGGGGCCACAACGGCGAAAGCCCCTCTGTTTCAGTCTAGCCTTGGGGACAGTGAGGAGTGAGTGGTCTGCCGACCTCAGAGCCCGTGGTGGTGTGTACAGGTGCAGGAGGTCGGACAGATACTGTGGGGCCAGTCCATTGAGGGCTTTATATGCAAACATTAAAATCTTAAAATCGATTCTAAAATTCACAGGAAGCCAGTGAAGGGAGGCAAGGACTGGCGTAATATGCTCCCGCTTCTGTGTCCCTGTCAGAAACCTAGCAGCAGCGTTCTGTACCAACTGTAAACGTGACAGCGAGGCCTTGCTGACACCAGCGTACAGGGCGTTGCAATAATCCAGACGGGTAGAGATAAATGCATGTATGACTATCTCAAGGTTTCTGAAAGAGAGGAAAGGCTTGACCTTAGAGCAGCGATTCCCAAACTATGGGCCGCGGCCCTCTGGTGGGCCGCGAGGGTATTGCAAGTGGGCCGCCAAATCATGGGGGAAAAAATGTTTTATTTAAGTTTTTTTTTTTTTTCTTCAAAACCTTCCGAAATGCATCATCAGTGTGATACCGATAGATAGGAACTCATGGGCCTACATCCGTTGATCGCCCCAGCCGGAATACGATGTGCCACGCACCTGTTATTTTTTTTTATTCATTTTGAGTTGAACTTGAGGCTAATCAAAATGGAATAATAATAATAATAATCAAAAAGATAGTTGGCTAGCATCTGGCACACTTAAAAGAAAAGAAGATGGTACATCTGTCCCGTCCACAAGTGATGATTATTGTAGGCTAATATTTCCTAAACTGCGGGGTATGTGAAAGTGTATCATTGTCCTCCTTCTTGTTATTCCAGTTATATTATAAAAGAAATGGCAGGGGAGTGGTTCGAAAAGAAGATGGTAGGCCTACATCTGTCCCGTCCACAAGTGATGATTAAATGTATTCGTTTTAATTAGTTTTGAATAAGCCATTCAACCAAGAAAAAAAAAAAGAAAAAGAAATTATTTAGTCGACTATATAGTCGACTTTTTTGCAATCCCTAGTATGCATGATGATTGTATGATGATGCATATATATGAAATATCCAATAAAAATACTGTGTGGGCCGCGAATACTTTTGAGATTTTCAAGTGGGCCTTGAGTACAAAAAGTTTGGGAACCGCTGCCTTAGAGAGCTGCTTTAGCTGGAAAAAGCTAGACCTGACCACCGAGTTGATCTGTTTGTCCAACTTTAACTCACTGTCAATTTAATGTTAATTTAATTAATTTAAAAATAAAAGGCCTGTTTACAGGTTTGTGTGTGTACCATGGTGGTATTAAACTAGGTTAACATAGAAGCATCTCTGGTCGGGTGTGGTGGAGGTGTGCTCACCTCGGACAGTTTGAGGAGGAGCAGGAAGGTCAGGGTGGCTGCATCACGTCTCCAGGAGAACACCGGACACATCATGTTCTACTGAGAAGAAACACCAGAGAACATCTCTACTGAGAGAACAGAGAACATCTCTACTGACAGACCAGAGAACAGCTCTACTGAGAGAACAGAGAACATCTGTACCGAGAGACCAGAGAACCTCTCTACCGAGAGACCAGAGAACATCTCTACCGAGAGACCAGAGAACCTCTCTACCGAGAGACCAGAGAACATCTCTACTGAGAGACCAGAGAACAGCACAAGCGGTTACGTCCAGTGAGGCGGTCATGGAGCCACTAAATGTTACAATGGAACTCAAGCGCTGGTTCCAGACGTCGCATCGAGACGTCTGATGAGGGAGGAGGAGAGGCCAGGGCGGGAAAATATCATTCCGTACAAGTTCGTTCACCTCGTGACGAACCACTCCCCTCGTCTTACTAGGAGCGGAAAATACTGGCATTTCTTTTTTAAATAATATAACTGGAATAACAACCGAGAAGGAGGACAATGATACACTTTCACATACCCCGCAGTTTAGGAAATATTAGCCTACAATAATCATTACTTTAATACACGTTTAGTCGTTACATTTGGGTAGAAATGGCTGGCCCTAAAATCGATTAGAGCTAAGAAGAAATATTGAAATCCTAGCCGATGGGCGGATTTGGACGCGGTGAACAGAACCACGTTATAAAAACACGTGGAAAGTCAAAAGCAAACAGTAGTCCAGGGAAAAACAAACAAACCCAATTCTTCTATTCTTTCGTAAAACATGCCTAATGCCTGTGCTTTTCTGACATTGTTGTCACACCGAAATTGAGCACCATGGAGAGTGACTCTGACACTTGTCCTAATAAATTCCTATATAAACTCAATACAAGTTGTCTCCATAGATATAACACCGTCTATATCTCTGTGTCGAGATGTGCGCGCCACTTCCACTGTCATTGCTTTAACTATACAATACTTTTTAAAAAGTATTTATAATAAAAAAAATACAAAAGAAAACAAATGTAGGTCTACTCTGATTGTGTGTATATAATATATTTTTTTTAAATCGTTGTTATATGTTTTAATCTATTTTACCACACACCGGTTTACTCTCAATATCATGCGCAATATTTCTTCACAACATCATGTGCAATACTCTCAATATCGATGTGCTATATTATTAATATCATGTTACCTTTAAATATTACCTTGTAATATTACATCTCATCTCCTCTCATCATCATGTGCAATATTCTTAATGTCATATGCAATACTTCTTCTCAATATTATCCTTGCAATATTACCATGCTACATTACCTTTCATCACTATGTGCAATATTCTTAATATTCTTTCTACATGTGCAATACTTCCTTTTACCATTATTATTATTACCCTTTTATGTCACTTCTTCGGAATATTATCTTTTAAATCATTTGTAAATCTGTTATTATGTTATTAATCTGTTATTTGTTATATCTGTTTATTTCTCTATTGTTTTATTCTATTGCTATGCAACCTGGCACAATAATTTCCTCCAGGATCATAAACACCTGTTTCTTTTCTGTTTTTTTCCTGTCTGGGATTAATTAAGAAGGAATAATGAGTCATTTTATGTATTTAAAGTGCTCACTATACCCATTCGGACCGGCACAAAGTTAGACCACATTGCTTTTAAAACCTTTTAAAAGACGACCAGAGAAACATAAACGGATCGTGCATGTTTTATTAAAGAGGCAGTAAACCCAAATTTGTTTTTTTCGTTTGTTTGTAACATAGTAAAAATAGATAAAATAGATTAAATGATTGCCAACACAGTAATATGTGTCCTTTTGTCAGTGGTACTAATACTATTTTTAATTGTAATGTTAATTTTTAATTTTTGTATTTTTATTATTCTACTGTTTATTGTTTTATTCTATTGCTATGAAACCTGGCACACGAATTCCCTTATTCTTAATTTCTTATTGCTTATTTAGCTTATTTTCTAATTGACTTGTGTCGCGTTTCGTATTCCTGTCTGTTTTGTTCCTTCGAGGTTTCCGTACCGTACTGGCTGCCATAGTGACGGATGAAACAACAGTAAAACTAAGCGCATACATCCCTTGGTTAATCAATATATAATCGCAAATAACTTAACAAGACCTCATACTTTCATATACCGGCACGTAAGTGGACAATTCATGACTGTGTCTCGTCAATCAGCGGTATTGAAACGGTTGATTATATAACTACAATTGGGTTTGTGGGCGATGCTAACGGGCTAGTGCTAGCTCCTGGGTTTAATTAATGGCCTAAAAATGGAATGTGAGTGATAAGCAGCCTAGATCATATTCATGACACACTTTCACGTGTATCACTAATCTCCTGTTTTCTAACAACTTGATATTAACGTGACATTTGTGTATGCTTTGCTGTTTATGCTACCGTTATGTACAGTATTGTCCCTTTTTCACCCTCCCAACCATCCCTGAAAGGAGGGATCCCTCTTCTGTGTCCCTTCTCAAGGTCTCTTCCCTCTGACTTTAAGTCCTTTAAAAGGGTTTAGGGTTGGCGCGGGGTTGATGTTTGCCCTGTGAAACCTTTGATTAACTTTGATTAAGGTCTGTACTAATGAAGTTGACTGTTTAGGCCCCAGGAGGAGCCATCATGTCGTTCAGAGACTTAAGAAGTAAGACACCCTTGCAAACTTCATGATTCATGAGTCTTAATCACTTTGTTTACATGCTATAAACGGCGCTAATATGATTGATCACCATTTAAGCCTCTGGGCCTTATTCACCTAGCAGCCAACTTGGTTCTAAATGCAGTTCCCCAGCCAGATGGCTTTTAGAATGAGGATGGCCCCTGTAGGTGAGTCAGGTCCATTGATGGAGGGCTTCCTCCCGTCTCTCTCCAGACTTCACCGAGATGATGCGGGCACTAGGATACCCCCGGCTGGTCTCTATGGAGAACTTCCGGACCCCCAACTTTGGTCTGGTGGCGGAGATCCTCATCTGGCTGGTGAAGAGGTGAGTCCATGCCACGGTCTACTCGAATCTAGAAAGAGCCATGGATAAATAGATTATACACCGCTATTTCATATACACACACACTATAAAGTAGATGACATTATTGTGCACCTCTCAGACCCGTTCCATGTTTTCTCTCTGTCCAGGTCATAGAGAAAACCTACCAGGTCCCAGACCAGACTAACTCTCTGTCTGTCTGTCTGTCTGTCCATCTGTCTCTCTCTGTCTGTAGCTATGAGCCCCAGATAGACCTGCCCAGTGATGTGGACACAGAGACGGACCGGATCTTCTTCATCAAGGCCGTGGCCCAGTTCATGGTGACCTCATCTCTGGCCCCGTTCTACCCCAGACAAAAAGTGTACAGATTCTACATTCGAACTAAAATCAAAACAAACCATTAGGATGGCAAGAGTTCAGCGTGTCTTGATATTTTGGTAAAGGATAGTAAGTGTAACACATTGGCTTAAAATGCATCCTGTGTGGCATTTCCACCATGATGCTACCATATTGCCAACTTGCTAACAGGTTAACTGTCGTCTGGTAATGCCAACAGGCCTACAGGTGTTGCTAACAGTCCAAGTGTGTTGCGTTGTTGCCGACAGGCTACCAAGGCCCACATCCGTCTGAACACCAAGCGGCTGTACCAGGCGGAGGGCTACGCGGTCAAGGAGCTGCTGAAGATCAGCTCTGTGCTCTACAACGCCATGAAGACCAAGGAGCTGAGCGGCCACGAGGCGGGCCAGGAGGAGCGCAGCAGGTTCAAGTTCGACCTGGGCTCCAGGGTGAGGACGCTAGCTAGCTATCCCCTAGCATCGATTGGCCAATGGTGTGCAGCCTCAACCAGCCTCAGAGTCTAAAAAGCCTGACTCGGGGCCAGGTGAGGCTGCTTAAACCAGCCACCAACGACACACACTCCACAAAGCCCCTTCTCTCAAACACACATACATGTACACACAATGGAGTAGGCCTATGTGCACACACACACACACACCCACCACACATTACAAAATCTACTAATTCATGCATATTGTATAACGGTTTGTCTAAACAAACCTCTCTCTACGACATCTGAGGTTTTTGTGTCTGCCGGTGTCATCACAGCTGAAGGCAGCATTTCTATATTGATAGTGTGTGTGCGTGTATGTGTGTGCGCACGCGCAGGTGTCTGAACTGAAGGCTGCGCGACAGTTGGCGTCTGAGATCACAGCTAAAGGGGCGTCGCTCTACGACCTGCTAGGACAGGAGGCGGAGCTACGGGTGAGACACACTTATCAACGTGTGTTGGTGAAAGATGTCTCTTGTATTTATTTTTCTTATAGCGGCAGCACAGCGTGATCAGTTCCTCGTATGTGAAAGCTTACCAGGCAATCAAACTGTTTGTCTCTTAACCATGGGGCTGATATTTCAGCAGCCTTCGGGAACCATGTCAACTGGTGTTAGAGATGTTACAAAACACACCCTACACTGTGTACTGTACAATGTCTACTGAATGATGGCTTTCAAGTCAGTTATGGCCATGAAATGGGGAGGCTTATGGGGTTATATTTAGGGTTATGGGTCAGGGCTATGAACTGGGGCTGAGTTATGAATCGGAGGTAAGGGCTCAGTGAAGGGGGTTATGGGTGAGGTACAGCAGGCTGTTGCTCACTCCTCTCCTCCACTCCTCCAGGAACGGCGAGCGGCGGCCATTGCTAGACCCCTGGAGATCAACGAGACGGAGAAGGCGCTGAGAGCTGCTATCAAGGAGGTCCTGGTGGGTTCTAGCAGGAGGTCCTGGTCAGTTCTAGCAGGAGGTCCTGGTAGGTTCTAGCAGGAGGTCCTGGTGGGTTCTAGCAGGAGGTTCTAGCTTCTAGCAGGAGGTCTTAGCAGGAGGCCCTAAGTTCTTACTGGAGGTTCTGGGTTCTATTGGGACATTCTAGGTTCAATTATATGTTTTATTGAGAATAGCCCAACTCATTAGTGTGGGTGTGCATAACAGGGCAGCGTGGAGCGCAGCAAGGAGATGCTGGGGAACGTCGCCTCAGATGAGGTCAGTCTGGAGGGGAAGATCGAGAAGAAGAGACATGACCTGGAGAGGAACCGGAAGAGACTGCAGACCCTGCAGAGTGTTAGGTTAGACACGCACCAGTGCAAGCAGTCCATTACTCTCTCCATCGCTCTCCATTTCCCTCATCACCTCCCTCCCTCCTCCTCTGGTCTGCAGGCCGTCCTTCATGGATGAGTATGACAGGATGGAGGTGGACCTCCAGAACCTCTATGAGACGTACGTGGAGAAGTTCAGGAACCTCAGCTTCCTGGAGGCCCAGCTGGAGGAGTACCACCGCCTGGAGCAGGACCGCCTGGAGGTACTAGACCTCTAACCTTGACCCCCTAACCATTAACAAGTTACCCAGGGCTAACCTTAACCATAAACTAGAGGTGTGTTTGTATGACAGATAGTTACAGATAGTTGTGTGTGTCTTTTAGATGTGTGTAACTGACTCTCTCTCTCTGTGTGTGTGTGTGTGTGTGTGTGTGTGTGTGTGTGTGTGTGTGTGTGTGTGCGCGCGCGTGTGTGTGTAACAGGAAGCCGAAAACACACTGAGGACAATTCAGCTGAAGCTGCGAGAGGAGGAGAGGAAGTTGATCAGGAGTGGCTGTAAGACATGCGCACACACACACACACACACACACACACACACACACACACACACACACACACACACACACACACACACACACACACACACCTGAGCTGTGTGTGCTGATGATGTAATTTCCTGTGGGACAGTGAAGGACGGAGACTCGGACATGGAGATCCTGGAGGACGAGGGGTCCGACAGCGACATGGACGACTGCAGACCCCCCAAACCTCGGCCCGCCAAGTCACGAGCCCACCGGAGTCCTGCTGCCGGAGGTAAACACACACCAAACACACACACACACACCAAACACACCCACACACACACTAAACTTTGAAAGGAGCGCTGTCAACTCCAGCTACAACCAGGAGCTGAGCCCTGGAGTGCAGTCTTCATCCCCAGAGGTTGGCAGCTGGAAGAGGCGGACTAATATCTCTCTTTCCTTGACAGGAAGGGGTGGGGCTCGTTTTGTGGGGACCATGCAGGGTGGAGACAGTGAAGAGGTGAGATCACAACACTACAGTAGTATTATCATCATTATTATTATTATTATTATATGGTCTGTTGCCTTTCTCTATTCAATACGGTCTGACGCCTCCTGATCAGCCTATCCTCTCCACTGTCCCCAGACGCTCTCAATCTCCCTCCCTCCATTTTTTTGCCTCCATTTCTCTCTCCCTCATTTCGGTCTCTCTTGTTCTCTCTCTCCCTCCCCATTACTCTTGTCTTCTTATTTAACACCGATCTGTTCTCTCCATCTCGTGGTAAAAGCGCGGCAAGGCTGTGGCCACGAGTCGACCACAGAGAAGAGGAGGGGAGGTTTGTTTAGTCAGAGCTCAAACTCCTCCACCCTTAGGATCCACACCCGTAGCCCCTGGTCCCCCTCCACCATTACAAGCCACACCTCCTCCTCCACCCTTAGGATCCACACCCGTAGCCCCTGGTCCCCCTCCACCATTACAAGCCACACCTCCTCCTCCACCCTTAGGACCCACACCTGTAGCACCTGGTCCCCCTCCACCCTTAAAATCCACGCCCCCTCCTCCACCCTTTGGATCCACACCTGTAACCCCGGGTCTTCCACCCATAGGTTCCACAACAGGTTACCCCTGGTCCCCCTCCACCCTTAAAATCCACGCCCCCTCCTCCACCCTTTGGATCCACACCTGTAACCCCGGGTCTTCCACCCATAGGTTCCACAACAGGTTACCCCTGGTCCCCTCCACCCTTACAATCTACACCTCCTCCTCCACCCTTAGGATCCAGACCTCCTCCACCCTTACGTTTCCTAGGACAGTAGACAGGAAGTATGCTTCCCGAGACAGGAAGTTCCGGCCTGCTGTGCTCTGTATCTGCCACTAAGCGTGCCGTCTCCGGTCTCTGCTCCTCCTACAGACGGAGGAGGACTTTGATGTGGAGGAGGAAGACGAGGAGGAAGACGAGGAGGCGGCCAACGAGGAGCTGGATGATGTCAGCCTAGATGGCCCCACCCCCTCCAGACCATCCCGGGGGGGAGGGGTTAGCCCTCAGCTCCTGGAGAGTGACGACTTCTAATTATTCTTCTATTATGCATTCGTATATATACAGCATGTATACCGTAATGCGTTTATGTATCTGCATTTTAACATGAATAAATATATAACCTACTTACTGTTTCTTTTACTTTCTGCGTCAACTTATGTCTGTGTGAACAAAGCTAGTTTAGCATAGCACCCTGGTAGCTTAGCATAGCACCCTGGTAGCTTAGCGTAGCACCCTGATAGATTTGCATAGCACCCCGGTCGCTTAGCGTAGCATCCTGGTAGCTTAGCGTAGCTCTTAAGGCCAACACACAGCACAGAGCCGTGTTGGGGACAGATGCTAAATCGTTTTTTTTTGCATTCAAAGTCCAACTTGAGTTTTATTTCATCGTCATGGTGACAGCCTTCCCTGGTTACCTCACACCCTTCAACACAGACACCCTAACCAGACATTCAATGACAAGGACTCTTACTTCTTCACCTCACCGCATTTTATTGTGTTAATGTGTAGAAAACATGTTTATATATTCACAATATTAACGCAACGTACAAATATTATTAACACATGAATCCATCGAAACATACATCGTATTGCCATGGAAACTAGATCATGACCAATAACAATTATGAATGGATTAAGTAATGTGGAGTTCATGTTTTGGGTGGTGGAGGTTTGTGGGTGTTTAGCTTGGAACCGCAGAGAGACAGCTGTGGGCGGGTGAACCAGGTTACCCGTGGTTACTGAAGGCCTTGATATACTTGTAACCAAATCAAAGTTGGCTGGCGAACTGCTGCAGGTGACCACGGCAATTTCAACTGGGAACAATATAGTCACTGTGACGGGTTGGTTGAAAGGACGCCAGGAGTTTGAGTGGTCAAAGGAATGCTCAAAATCATAATCCCTCACAAACTCAGCTTCAAGTCTTGCTTCCAACCGGTTTATCTTGAAATAAATGAAGGATGGGGCACAATAGTCCATCTCTACAGTTACCAGGTACTGAGGTAATCATTCACATGTTATCGTTGACCACTTACAGAAAAGTGGGACTATTTCAACTGAGCCCCCTGTGGAATTTTTTTTTTTGGACATTTAGTGAAAAAAAAAAAATACGCTGTCTTCGTTTTCATTCTAAGTGTATTGGGGCCTTAGCAGGGTCATGAGACATCTGTGAGTGAGCCGACCTCGTGACTATGGTTACCAGCAGTGGAGTCAGATCTTCACCACACAGTCCGGAGAGTTGGTCCTGATGGTGTCAGAGATGACCTTCGCCCCAGACTCCCCGATCCCATTGCCCTGCAAACTACACACACACACACACACACACACACACACACACACTTACCCCTGGCACCTTCCAGACGATTCATGGCTATAGTGTGGAGGTGTGAGGAGGAGGTGTGAGGAGGACGTGCGAGGAGGACTCACTTAATGTATGTGAGTTGGTGGTTGGCTTTCAGTGCGGTGGCGATGAAGATGGCTCCATCCATCCCCAGACCATTCTCCTGGAGACTGGACAGAGACAAGAACAGAACTCAGCTCCTACACCACGTGCCAGAAATCGGTGCAAAAGTTAGTGCAAAACATTGAGAGCGGCATAGTGATAGTAAGTAACAGAGTAATAATATAGAAATTCCCACCAGACCGCCCCACCCTGTCGACCCTCCAGACTTCCCCACCCTGTCGGCCCACCAAAGCTCCCCAACCTGTCAACCTACCAGACTCCCCAAACAGACCCCCCACCAGACCCCACACCAGACTGCCTTGTCGACCATGGAATAAGGGTTTTTCAGAATCGTTGACTCAAAAGGCTCCTAGCGCTCTCTGAAAGGGTTCCTCACCAATGGCCTATGGATGAGCAGGGGTCCTGGTGGTATAGGCAGCGAGGACGGAGACCATTAGGCTGTGTTTGTTACGGTTCGTCCGTCCTCGCCACCACATTCACGCCTCTCCCCTCCCGTTACACGCCCTTTGCGCTCCTCGGCGCATGCGCAATGGCAGGAGCGTCGATGACGCTGCCCGAAGCACAACTCTGCGCACCTGTTCGTCATTATGAATCACCGCACCTGTCCCTTGTCTTCAATCACCGTTTCACCCCTATAAGAACGTGGTCGACACCCCACTCGTCGCCAGTTCTTCCCATAACCCTGGAGGATTAACGTCTCGCCGTTAGCCTATCCTTTTTGCCAACCCTGTTACGGTTTTTCCTTTGCTCGCACCCCGTCCCCTCCTTGTCTCTCCAGCGTCCGGACCCCTTCTGCAGTTGCCCTCCCAGGGATCACTATCCCTTCCCCTCCTTCTAGCCAATTGAACTTTACGCAGTTATTGGGCCAACCCCTCGGCAGTGCAATTTTCTGAGGCCAATTGAACTTCACGCAGTTATTGAGCTATTCCCGGTTTTTGTGCAGCTGCCGTCCCAGGGATCGCTATCCCTTCCCCTCCTTCTTCTCCTCGGCACCCAGCATCCTGGATCTCCGCAGCTGAGCCGTGCCGACCTGCAGAGCCCTCACCCTGCTCCACCCGCAACCCTCTACAGCTCCTGCGAGCACCCTGACATTTCTTTGTGACAGATGTTTGTGGCAACTCCTGTGTGTTTTCTTTATTAAACCGCCCCTCTGGGCTTGTGCTTGAACTGACTTCTCCTCCATTGCTGTGCGTCTGGGTCATCCCCCCTCACCCCCCTAACAGTGTTGACCTATTGTCCTCATGCCATGGTGTGTGTGTGTGTTTGTTTGTTTTCATGTGTTTGCTGGCGTGTGTGTGTGTGTTGAAGTATGTGCTCGGTGTGCTTGTGTATAAGGTATAATTCCCTCTAAAAGTACATTTCTGGAGGGTATGAGCAGGCGCATCAGTTTGGTTTGGAAAGTGGTGGGGACAATAATATATATTATTCTGTACATATACTGCTGATAGATGTAAACAGCAGATATGCTAGCGCTATCAAAGATGGCTGATGATTCTGATGCTTCTATGTTAGAAATATTGAGGTTTGAGCTTGAGGTTGGTTACTATGGAGTCAAAATGAGACCATAAAGAATTGTAAATGTAAGTGAAGTATTAGTATATTATTTTGTTATCATATTGAGTGAATCCTTCCTTCGAATGATTCAGCGTGTGTGTGTGTGTGTGTGCGTGTTGGTGTATGTGTGCGTGCGCGTGCGTGCGTGCGTGCGTGCGTGCGTGCGTGCGTGCGTGCATGCGTGCGTGTGTGTGTGTACTCACTTGAGGGACTTCAGGCTGTGGTTGTGTTTCAGAGCACTGGCCAGTGCCTTGGCCCCCTCCATCCCTACTGAGTTCCCCCGCAGGCTGCGCACACACACACACACACACACACACACACACACACACACACACACACACACACACACACACACACACACACACACACACACACACACACAGGGACCCCACCAGGAATATACATCATCGTCATCATATATTCATGTTCATATAGCCATCTTTGCTTAATTATTGAATTATAATTTATTCATTTGTAATCCATCCTTGCACCTAGGGGTAGCTCTCGCCATCTCCCCCATAGACCCTTTTCACAGCAGGACAAACAGAGGTGTGGCTCATAACATGAATCATGGGTCTTATATGGCAGTGCACCAGTAGAGACAGTAGACACATAACTAGTCCAGTAGTAAAACCCACCCCCAGCGTTAAAATGACAGGAACAGGAAGTTACTTTACCCTGCTACTGACCATCTGTGAAAAGGGTCTATTGAAAGGTATGAGTTCTATTTGTATGTGCCACTTCAGTCTCCTTGCTATTTGATCTTTTCTGCCTACTTTTCTTTTCACACTGTCGCCTGCAGTGAAATTCTTGTGACATACAAGAATTTCACTGTTCAGAGTGGCCCTGTGTTATGAAGAACATGTGACAGTAAAACACTTTGACTTTGACCTGTGGAATCTTTGATGGTTGTGCTCTAAATACAGTTTATTTTCCCTATAATATGACTCATGTAGACCCATGTAGTCTCCCTTGTAGATGCTGCCTGTGTGTCTTTTCGCGCTCATGTTCAATCAATACGCCGAATGATTTGCCACCATGAAGTGTCTTCCATGAGATATTATTTGTCATCATTCATGTGTTGCATGTCTTCATGTAGGACCTACTCCAGCGTGTGAAGACTACGGTTCGCCCTCAAAGCCGTTGCCATTGCGATGGCACCACACCTTCCGGCAGACACACCCTGGAGACTGAACACACACACACACACACACACACACACACACACACACACACACACACACACACACACACACACACACACACACACACACACACACACACACACACACACACACACCAGTCAATAGGAGGCTATTGGATGAATGGATGAATGGATGAATGGATGAATGGATGAATGTTTCTATTTTGGGACTGACAACAGGGTCTTCAGAGAGCAGTTGGTCTGCAGGGCGTTGGCCAGACACACCACCCCCTCGTCACCGATACAGTTCTCCTGTAGGCTACACACACACACACACACACACACACACACACACACACACACACACACACACACACACACACACACACACACACACACACACACACACACACACACACACACACACACACACACACACACACACACTGAGCTGGCTGAACTACGAGAGTGGGGGGGACAGTGAGGAGGAGGTGAGGAGATTAGTAGGAGGAGGTAGTGAGGAGGAGGAGCTTACTCCAGGAGGAGAAGGGAGGTGTTGGAGGTGAGGGCGTGGGCCAGGGCCTTGGTGGCGGCAACACCGATGAAGTTCCACTGGAGGCTGCAGGAACAGGATATGAGGTCATCCCGGTAACAGTGTTATATTATTAGGTCATCCAGGAGAAAACCTTGTCGTGTCACACTGGCAACATGCGGCTCAAGAAGCTGACAAAGATAATCAATTTCCTCTGCTGATAATATCTATCTTTCATACAGATTGGCTACTTTGTCAGGGTAAGCCAAATGGTTTAGTCTGTCTCTAAAAACTCTCACTCTCGAACATAACCTGCCCTGGAGCAGGTTAAGTTACCATGGCGATGTACCCCGGTAAAAAGTTAACTGTTTGGATACTGAGCAGGAGGTGAGGAACAGCAACAATAAGGCCTCCATCCTCCTCACAATATCAATATCAATAGCACAATTAGCCATCCATCTGTGTGTGTGTGTGTGTGTGTGTGTCTTACTGTAAGGAGGTCAGTGATTGGTTGACTCCAACGGCGCCGGCAATGGCCTGTACACCCTCATCATGGAGCAGGTTAGCAGTCAGGCTAACACACACACACACACAGACACAGACACAGACACACACACACACACACACACACACACACACACACACACACAAACACACAGAAAGTCACTGCAGGGTTTGACGTGTGCCAGACAGGAAGTCAGACAGGAAGTGTTTTCCTTGGTGTCATGTGTCACGTGACTCACTCTAGGTCACGCAGAGCGCAGTTCTCCCTCAGCGCAACGGCCATGTTTGTCGCCCCGACCGCCCCCACTGAGTTCTCCCTCAGACTAGCAGAGAGAGAGAGAGAGAGCGAGAGAGAGAGAGAGAGAGAGAGAGAGGGGGGATTCAGGATGAATGTAGCTGTGATAAAGGACAGACTGTAACTGGGAGTGTTTTAACGCACATATGTCTATATTAACATACATACATAACTCAACACATTCATAAATATAGGCCCCACATCAGTTTTATGAAGAACCAGATACTTATGATGGTGTGTGTGTGTGTGTGTGTGTGTGTGTCTGTGTGTGTGTGCCTCCATTGTATTCCATTCTATTGCATTTCAATTCAATGCCTATTTTTAAAAACGGTGAAAAGATGTACACATATGTGGAGATAAAGACATCTGTAGAGAGATGGAAAAGAGAGTGAAGAGTGATCTGTGTGTGTTTGTGTGTATGTGTATGTGTGTGTGTGTGTGTTTGTTTGCCAATATGCACTTGCATGTGTGGATTGAATGTAAGATAGCACATGCACACACGCACGCACGCAGACACACACAAACAGTAACATGGAGTCAGGATGTGGTTAATATTTGCAACCTGTCTGACACTCCGCTCTCCAAAAACATCTTGTTCAGTGGTTGGAGACAAACAAATACTAAGCTAAAGCTAAACAAGGCTATATCACAGCTAATGCTAAGCTAAAGTCAGCCTAAAGGAACTCACTTTAGCGACTGCAGGCTCTGGTTGTTCTTCAGAGATCTGGTCAAGGCTGTCATTCCTCGGTCACTGATGGAGTTACTCTGGAGGCTGGAGACAAGTGTTAAGAGAGAGACAGTTACTATAGAGACAAGAGTTACTATAGAGACAAGAGTTAAGAGAGAGACAGTTACTATAGAGACAAGAGTTAAGAGAGAGACAGTTACTATGAGACAAGAGTTACTAAACAGACAGTTACTATGGAGACAAGAGTTACTATAAAGACCAGTTATTATAGAGACGGTTACTATAGAAACAAGAGTTATGATAGAGACAAGAATCCCTGACTACAGAGACAAGAGTTAATAGAGACAGTTACTTTAACAAGTCAGTCAGTTATTATTGAATCATTGATCAGTTCTATAGAGTACTATAGAGTCAGTACTGTAGGGTCAGTAACTTTTTAGAAATTGAGCATCAGTTAGACATTGGTCTGTGCCAGAGACACCTCTGTCTTCCATTTTACAAATAATACCAAAGTAACAACACTTTTGACAACATACTTCTTGAAACTCTCAGTTGCTACAGTAACAGTTCCACTCCATTGGAGGGAGAAGATAGAGAGGAGGAGGAGCTACTGAGTGAAGAGAAAAAAGAGGGCGGAGCTACTGACTGGAGAGAGAGGAGCGTGTGGTTCTTCACCAGGGCTTGGGCCAGGGCCTTGGCTCCTTCGTCCCCGAGCTGGTTACTGCAGAGACTGACAGAGACCAACAATACAGTCAACACCACCAGCACCATCATCACCACCACACTCAATACCGACACACTCAACACCGACACACTCAACACCGCCACACTCAACACCACCACACTCAACACCGACACACTCAACACGACA
Source organism: Coryphaenoides rupestris (assembly GCA_002895965.2). Lineage (NCBI taxonomy): Eukaryota > Metazoa > Chordata > Actinopteri > Gadiformes > Macrouridae > Coryphaenoides > Coryphaenoides rupestris. The sequence goes on from PIJE02000262.1 coordinate 45,463, forward strand.
CACTCAACACTCACACCACTCAACACCAACCACGCGGTCAATACCGCCACACTCAACACTGACACACTGAACACCACCACACTCAATACCACCACATCACACCGACACACTCAACACACCACACTCAACACCGATCACACTCACACCGACACCACACCAAACCACCACCACGCCAACACCCACACTCAACACGCTCAAAACACACACTCCCACACTCACCGGACACACTGAACACCACCACATTCTCCAATCCAAACACACCGACATCACTCAACACCAACCACACCAACACCGACACACTCAACTCCAACACACCACACTCAACACCGACACACTCAACACCTGCAACTCCACACACACTCAACACCACCACACCAACACCGACACACTCAACACCACCAAACACCGACACACTCAACACCCACCAACTCAAACACGACACACTCAACACGACACTCAAACACCGACACACTCAACAACCCACCACACTTCACACCCCGCAGGCACTCAATCACACCGACACATCCAACACCGACCACACTCAACCCACCGGCACCACTCAACACGCTGACACACCTCAACACCGACAACATCAACACTACCACACTCAAGCACCACACACTCAACACCTGACCACACCTCAACGACTACCTACAGGCTCAACAATATCAACACCAAGGTAAATCAGTAGTTAGCTGATATTATGTTGTGATATGCTAGCGGTACTGTGGTAGTTAGCTGATGTTATGGTATTGTAAACTTAAGTGGTCGGCCGACTTTAACTATTAGTTCACTGATGTTATGTCATGGTAAGTTAGTGGTACTTTAACTGTTATTTAGCTGATGTTATGTTATTGTAAACTATAGTGGTGGGGGAACTTTAACTATTAGTTCACTGATGTTATGTCATGGTAAGTTAGTGGTACTTTAACTGTTATTTAGCTGATGTTATGTTATTGTAAACTAGGGGAACTTTAACTATTAGTTCACTGATGTTATGTTATGGTTAATCTCGAATCCAGAAATTCGACAATGCTATCGTCGAACTTCTGGGCGGAGACTGCACAACGCCTGGGCCTTTTTCACCGAAAAGTGACAAATAAATTTGAAGCGAAAGAAAATGAAACTCTGATTAGTGAGACAGTGTTATGGTAAGCTAGTGGTACTTTAGCTCGGTCAGCGTCTGGTTGGTCTTCAGGGCCTCGGCCAGACACCGGGCACCGCCTGCTCCAATGGAGTTCTTCTGCACACTGAAACGTAAGCAAATCAGCCTCATCAGCCTATAAACTCATTTCATCACCCTTTAAACTGGCTTCATCACCACGTTAAAAAATTATGTGTTTTGGATCACCCTTTTAAATCAACGTGGTTTTAAGTCACACCCGAAACTTATTTGACATAACATCTGAACCTATAGTTTTACATCACAGCTTTAAATCACCCATCAAACCAAACCGGTTTCAGAAGGAGCCAACTCACTTGAGCGACACCAGCTTGCGGTTGATGAGCAGCATGTCGGCCAGGGCCTGCACCCCCTCCTCCTTGATGGCGTTGTTCTGGAAACTACCATCAGACTGACTCAGTAAGCTGATCAAAACCATCACTATAGTTAGTGTAGTAGCATCATATAGCATATACAGTATATACTGTACATGTATGAATATGTTGATAATCATCTCACTTGATGGACACAAGGACTTGATTCATCTTCAAAGCTTCCGCCAGAAAACGGGCCCCTTTAGCCCCGATGTTGTTGCTACGGAGACTAAGAAAAGCATCCTTAGCTATGAGATGTAAATGGTAAATGGGATTGCATCTATATAGCGCTTTTATATAAAGCTCTTTAGAGTATTGCCTCACATTCACCCATTCGTATGCTGACAGTGGTGCCAACCATGCAAGGTAACAACCAACACGTCAGGAGCAGTTAGGGTTAAGTGGCGTCTTGCTCAAGGACACCTCGACTCTAAGCTAGGCAGAGCCCGGGGATTGAACCAGCAACCTTCCTGTTGCCAGACAACCGTTCTTACCTCCTGAGCTACTGCCGCCCATATGTCATAATAACAACTATCTACACAATTTAATTAATTTAAAAACATACACACACAGTACCACAACACACACACACAGTACTCTATGGGGTTATTACGTATATACATTACATATTACATATTACATATTATTTATATTATTGAGATTATAGTATCTTACTCTAGTGTGGTGAGGATTAGGGTCATTATATACACTACATATTACATATTACTTATTTTAATACTAGATTATAGGATCTTACTCTAGTGTGGTGAGGATTAGGGTCATTATATATATTTTATATTACATATTACTTTACTTTATTACTTACTCTAGTGTGGTGAGGGTCCGGTTGACGAGGAGTGCTCGACTCAGAGCCTTCGCTCCCAGGTTACCGATGGAGTTCTCCGCCAGACTAAGAGGGAGGAGGGAGGAGAGAGGAGAGAGGAGAGAAGAGAGAGGAGGGAGGAGAGAGAAGAGAGAGGAGGGAGGAGAGAGAAGAGAGAAGAAAGCCGGGAGGATAGATTGATGTAGAACATCAGAGAAACATGTTGATCAGTATCGTCATCACAAGCATCTTCATCATTGTCATCATCATCATCATTACTAACACCTATTCCTTGCAGACATTTTTTTTCATTATTCCATTTAGCAATCAGTAGTGAATCAATTCAAGACACCTTACACGCAGAGCTCATCAGTAAGCAAGGAAGGAAATCCTAAAAGGAACTGAGTATGGAGAAGGTTAGCAAACACCGCATCACTTTAATATTATGTATGATGCGGCACAAGAGAGAACCTCGGTGCTTCAGTCTGTCTGAATGTAGAGAGCAGATTGGCAGATGTCTGCATGGTAACTGCACTGCAATTATGACATGAATGTTACTTCGTCGCAGTGGTGGAAAAGTACCCAAATTTGAGGTACTTTTCTGTTATTTTATATTTCTTCTCCATATCTCAGAGGCAGATATTGTACTTTTTACGACGCTACATTTATCTGACAGCTTTTATTACGAGTTACTTTGCGGATCAAAATTACCAACACAAAATATGATCAATAAATACATTATTATATTATTATATCAATACGGCTTAATTGCTCCCCAGGGGGAAATTCACAAGCTACCCAGCATTTCCGTATGTAAAGTAAAATATGAAATATAAATAAACTTAAATAAGCTTCACATTTACCAGCTGCAACATTAAAGCGATGAACACATTAATGCATCCATAATAACATCCAATAATTGAATATATTGTATATTATTCTGAAATGGTCCATTATGCATAATACATACTTTTACTCTTGGTACTTTAAGTATATTTTGGTGCCAATACTTTTTATACTTTTACTTAAGTAACATTGTCAATGCAGGACAAAGAGTAGTCTAGTCAACGTTTTCCATGTAATCTTTGGTTCCACTCGAGGCCCTGACCTGATCTTCTGGACCTGGCAGTCTTTAGCACTCAGCAGACTTCCCAGCAGGTCCATCACGTTGTCTTTGAAGTTGTTGTTCTCCAGCCTGTCAACAGAGATGATCCCTTTCACCGCTGGGTAGATACATACATACTGTACATTTATGCATCCATGCATCCAGGCAATACAGACCTCTTCTCTGTGTTCTACCACTTTTATGTACTCTACATCCTTTCTCCTTAGCCGCATAAATATATATCAAACTGAATAAGTTGCTAAACTAATTAGAACACTAGTTATTACTACGAGGGAGCAGGATAGCTTAGTGGTTAGGTCTAGTGTTCGAGCAAGTTACTGGGTTCGATCCCCAAAGTCTGCAGCCGACCTGAAGGTATCTCCATCACCACCCCACCATCTTCTTCATGACCCGCCTCTGAATTTAAGTTGCCTTAGATACAAGTGTCTGCTAAAGGACTAGATGTGATCTGACCTCAGATGTGTGCAGTACAGCAGCTGTGGCAGCAGACATTTAACGGTGCCGTAGTTGAGGCAGTCCGACAGGTTGGTCTCCTGGAGGCACTCGGGCGACACCTGCAGCAGGTAGGCCAGCACCACGCAGTGGGACCGGCTCAGCGTGCCGCCCAGGCTGCCACTGCTCAGCGCCTCCTCCACCTTCCTGACCAGCTCTGTGTGCTGGAGCTCCTGGAGGCAGTAGGCCAGGTTGACCTCCCGCAGAGAGACGCCCCCCCCCGGTGGGCCCCCGGCCGGACCGAGCAGGCCCTGGAGGAACCCCACGGCCCACGCCTGCTGGCCGCCGTCGTCCTTACCCAGCAGCGCCAGCAGCCCCGCCAGAGGCCTGGCGGCAGCGGGAGTCAGCAGGCCTGCGAGGAAACGCACAAACACGTCCAGGTGCCCCCCGTCATCCTGCTGCGACCTTTGCAGGGCGTTCCTGAAGTGGTTCTGGAAGCCCAACTTGGGCCAGGACATGGCGCTCTCGGAGAACAGGTCGAAGATGGCCCGCTTGGAGGATAAGTGGTAGAACGTGGCCGCCAGGAACTCCTGCACCGTCAGGTGTGTGAAGCGGTACGCCACAAAGATGGCAGACTCCTCGCGCACCAGGAGGCCGGCTCCCAGGCTGCTGTGCGTGGACGCGAGGTCTACGCCGTGTGTCCTGAGGTCATGCTCGCCGAACGTGTACTTGTGTTTAATGAGTCCGTGGAAGGCCAAGCGACCGAGGGGTCCCAGGAGCTTCCGGTGGCTGGCCTGGACCTGTTCCATCCTGACGGGCTCCCGGCCTCGAGGTTCCCCCGCCTCGGCATTCATGGCACAGAAGTGGGCGTAGAGCTCCGTGCAGGTCCTGGGCAGGTTGTCCGGGGAACCCCTCTGCAGGAGGTACTTCAGAGTGTCCGTCACCATCTGGCAGATGCAGGGAATGTAGGACATCGCCATGAGGAACTTATGGGATTTCAGGTGAGCCCAGATCTGACTCGCCATGTCCTGTCCCTTCAGACAGTGGTGGAGAAACGTGTGGATGTCCTGAGGGGTGAAGCCGGGGACCTCGGTGAGCCGGTCCACCAGTCCCACCGGGACCAGCGCTGCCGGGGCCGGCCGTGATGTCAGCCACACGGCCACGTTGGGGAGGAGGTTCCCCCGGATGATGTTGGTCACCAAGTCCTCCACGCTCACCTCCTTCTTGGGGTCGCTGCAGATGGACGTGTCTGAGAAGTTCAACCTACAGCGGAACTCATCCAAGCCGTCGAGTATCAAAAGTGTCCGACAGGCTCCACTCAGGACCAGGGAGGGGTCGGTCAGGTGAGGGAAGGCCAGCCTCACCAGCCTCTCGGCAGACACCTTCTCCAGGGAGTTCAGCTCCCAGAAGGACAAGGGCAGGACGAAGCTGATGTCGCTGCAGATCTGCTGCCTGCACCACTGGGTGACAAACTCCCGGACCAACATCGTTTTGCCGATGCCGGCCACACCCACGGTGAGGGAGACCCTGGGGGAGGAGCTGACCCGAGTCAGGGGCTCCATCAGCTTGGCCAGCGGCAGGGGCAGTAGGAGGTGGCTCCTCCTACCGCCCCGTGAGGCGTTCACCTGCATGAGGTCATGCTCCTTCTGCTGCAGGTTGGAGAGCCCGTCCACCAGCAGCAAGGCCCGGGAGCCACTGCTCAGGCTGGGGGGCAGAGCGCTGGACACTCTGTCCGTGGAGGTGGAGAGCCTCTGGAGCAGTGCCGCCTGGTGCTTCTTCACCATTTGGTCTGCAGGAGGCAATAAGGAGGAGGTCACATGACTTAGTGTCTGATTGATACTTCTGATTGTTGTTAGCAATAAACAAGATGTTACCTGCCGCACCTTACAGACTCCTTTCACAGTTGTTTTATTTTTGTCATTGCTTTGTTATTGTATTGTTTAATGTATGCACACAACCTAAAGAATTCCCGAGGGTTGTGTCATATGGGTAATAACAAATATTTAGGGTAAAACCTAGCCTTCTACAGGCTGGACGGGAAAAAGGAAAGGCTTTAGAAGCTGGTACCATGTGACAGGATGAGCCGGGCCTCGTGGGAGTCTGAGTTCTCTACGAAGGCTTGAAGGGCGTCTGGGCCGTGGGGCGCTCTGCTGGCAAGGAGGGAGAGGAGCATCAGGACCTGCTCCTCCACCAGCCGCCCTCCGCCGCCCTCCACCCGCATCTCCTCCACCACGGTCAGCACCTCCCGTGCCCGCAGGTGTGACAGTGCCCTCCGCAGGAAGCTGGCGGTGGTGAATCGCTGCAGCTGCGGCTGGTGCTGATGGACCCAGGCGGCCCCTGAGACCAACACATCCAATATACACACATTCAATATGACCACATGTCAACACATCCAATACAAACACATGTCAACACATCCAATATACACACATCCAATATGAACACATGTCAACACATTCAATATGAACACATGTCAACACATCCAATGTAAACACATCCAATATGAACACATGTCAACACATTCAATATGAACACATGTTAACACATCCAATACAAATAAATCCAATGTTAACATCTCAACACATGTGATACACATCCCCGTTTTATGTAAGTAAGAAAGATGAAGTCAACTAAAAATGTTGTAATGTAGAAGACACTTCCAAGCACTTCCCAGCACTTCCAAGTCCCAACTCTTCACGGTTCTGGCTCCGCAGTGGTGGAATGAGCTCCCGGCTCATGTCAGGACAGCCGAGTCGCTCGCCAGCTTCCGCAAGAGACTCAAGACCCTCCTGTTCAGAGTTCACCTGGACTCTACATAACCCCCCCCCCAGCACTAACCTGCGTGTTTGTACGTCTTAACACTTATTAATGGCACTTAGCATTGTTGTTCATTCTCAGATGTTGTAGCATGCTTAGAATTGCACGCCTGCCCAGCTACTTATGCAGGCAACTTGCCAATTATGAAACTCATTCTATTCGTCTCGTAAATATGAATGCTCGAAAAACAGCTCTATTCTTATCTTCAGGTACCACAGTGATATATTGCTGCCTCTCCTTCAACAAATGTACTCTTTGTAAGTCGCTTTGGATAAAAGCGTCTGCCAAATGCCCTAAATGTAAATGTAAATGTAAGAGGGATAGAGGGAGGTATGGTGATGGGGAGGGGGTAAGGGGGGGGGGATCTGAAGGGAATAGAGAAAGGGGAGGGGGGGACGAGGATGCAAAGACACCATGACCTATGACCCCAGGAAGAGCAGACTACCGTGAGTGTCTCTGTCGCTCTTGGTGGGGGATCCGCTAGGGGAGGACTGGAGGTGCCATGTGACTCTCTCGCTGCGGCCCAGCAAGGGCTCGTACTGCTGGCCACCGTGCTGCATGAGCCCCTTACTCCACACCTGGACTGGTGCTCTCCGCTCCGCGACCACAGCTCAGCTCCAGGTTCACCTGCACAGGTAGTCAGGAGAACCTGTTAGTGAGCCACCACCACACCTTCACAGGTAATCGGGAGAATCTGTCAGTGATCCTGAGCCATCACACCTGCACAGGTAGTCGGCAGAACCTGTAAGTGAGTCACCACCACACCTGCACAGGTAGGCAGGAGAACCTGTTAGTGAGCCACCACCACACCTGCACAGGTAGTCAGGAGAACCTGTTAGTGAGCCACCACCACACCTGCACAGGTAGGCAGGAGAACCTGTTAGTGATCCTGAGCCACCACACCTGCACAGGTAGGCAGGAGAACCTGTTAATGATCCTGAGCCACCACACCTGCACAGGTAGGCAGGAGAACCTGTTAGTGATCCTGAGCCACCACACCTGCACAAGTAGGCAGGAGAACCTGTTAGTGAGCCACCACCACACCTGCACAAGTAGGCAGGAGAACCTGTTAGTGATCTTGAGCCACCACACCTGCACAGGTAGTCAAGAGAACCTGTTAGTGATCCTGAGCCACCACACCTGCGCAGGTAGTCAGGAGAACCTGTTAGTGATCCTGAGCCATCGGACCTGCACAGGTAGTCGGCAGAACCTTTTAGTGAGCCACCACCACACCTGCACACGTAGTCAGGAGAACCTGTTAGTGATCCAGTGCTGTGTTTGAATTGGTCTACTTGTGACCTTCATTTTTCGTCCACCATTTTGGGGAGTCACCAATTTGAAGTGCTGTTTGAAAGTTGACTTTACAAATCTGGTTCCTGATATAGTGCACTACTTAATACCTATAATAACAGATTTTCAGTTTTTTACTGTTATTTTCGCACTGTATCCCGTGACGCATAGCGCATTTCAGTGGATTTCTCTAATAGAGATGGTCGGCAAATACTGATAAGATGTCAGGGGGTGACATCTTACACTTGTTGGCTTGTCACACAACCAATACACATCTCAGTCATAGATATCCGGTGCATAAATAGTGTCTGAATTCTGCATATTGTTCCTTAAGTAGTGTACGATATAATGTTCACAATATCAGGATTAGGGAAGGGTTAGGACGAGGGTGAAGAGACGACGGCGACTCCTGACTACTACTGTACTACTATATCACAGCTACAGTCTGTCCTTTATCACAGCTACAAAAGGACAGACTTTTAAACTGTGATAAAGGACAGACTTTAACTAGTCTGTAACAAATTTCAGACTGTAGCTGTGATAAAGGACAAACTGCAGCTGTGATAAAGGACAGACTGTAACTGTGATAAAGGACAGACTGTAACTGTGATAAAGGACAGACTGCAGCTGTGATAAAGGAGACTGCAGCTGTGATAAAGGACAGACTGTAACTGCTGATTAAAGGACATGACTGTAGCTGTGATGAAAGGACCAGACTGTAGCCTGTGCATAACAGGACAGACTGTAACTGTGATAAAGGACAGACTGTATTTGCTTGTGATTAAAGGACAGACTTGTAACTGTGATTAAAGGACAGACTGCAGCTGTGATAAGGAGACTGCAGCCTGTGATAAAGGACAGATGTTAACTGTGAACTAAAGGAACAGACGTAGCTGGTGATGAAGGACAAGATCTGTAAACTGTGATGAAGGACAGACTGTAACTGTGATAAAGGACAGACTGCAGCTGTGATGAAGGCAGACTGTAACTGGATAAAGGAAGACTCAGCTGTGATAAAGGACAGACTGTAGCTGTGATAAAGGACAGACTGTAGCTGTGATAAACGACAGACTAGCTGTGATAAAGGACAGACTGCAGCTGTGATAAAGGACAGACTGTAGCTGTAATAAAGGACAGACTGTAACTGTGATAAAGGACAGACTGTAACTGTGATAAAGGACAGACTGTAACTGTGATAAAGGACAGACTGTAGCTGTGATAAAGGACAGACTGTAGCTGTGATAAAGGACAGACTGTAGCTGTGATAAAGGACAGACTGTAACTGTGATAAAGGACAGACTGTAGCTGTGATAAAGGACAGACTGTAGCTGTGATAAAGGACAGACTGTAGCTGTGATAAAGGACAGACTGTAGCTGTGATAAAGGACAGACTGTAGCTGTGATAAAGGACAGACTGTAGCTGTGATAAAGGACAGACTGTAGCTGTGATAAAGGACAGACTGTAGCTGTGATAAAGGACAGACTGTAACTGTGATAAAGGACAGACTGTAGCTGTGATAAAGGACAGACTGTAGCTGTGATAAAGGACAGACTGTAACTGTGATAAAGGACAGACTGTAGCTGTGATAAAGGACAGACTGTAGCTGTGATAAAGGACAGACTGTAAGCTGTGATAAAGGACAGACTGTAGCTGTGATAAAGGACAGACTGTAACTGTGATAAACGACAGACTGTAGCTGTGATGAAGGACAGACTGTAACTTTGATAAACGACAGACTGTAGCTGTGATGAAGGACAGTAGAAAAAGAACCTCAACTTCCTCTGCATCACACACACACGTTCCTCACCATGGAAACAGGTGTTATGTTACCATGGAAGCATTACAGCCTCAAATAATATATATATATTATATATCAGATATACCACGTTATAATGCATCACTGTATTTTGATATTAGTCAAATGAGGCCAACAATTATAATTACAAATAATTAATTTCATGCGCATTTAATGCTCTGACAAATGTGGATATAATTTTTTTTTTTATCATCTAAAACTAAAAAGCAGTTGAATTTTGGTGCGAAGTCAGAAGTTGTGGGATGTTTTTAATTGCAAAGCAAACAAACATGACCATATTCATACAGCCATGGGATATTTAACCCCATGCATGGTCCATAGTCCATATAGTCTACCTTGTTTGTAAGTCAGTACCTGAAGCTTGTAAACCTACTCACCATCAGTGGCTTCTGAAGATTATCTCCACTTTCTCTCAGTTTGCTGATCATTTATTTAAAAGGTTCCACACGGTGAAACGGGGTTCCTCTCAGACAGTGACAATAAGGGTCGAGGAAGTGCAAAAGAACTATCTCCTCGAAGCTCTTTCCTGTCTCTAACCTCGGGCCTTCCTGTGCAAATGAAAAGCTTCTAAAACGTGTCATCGTTTGAACACGCTACGGTATGACGCTGCCCACAGAGAAGAGAGAGAGAGAGAGAGAGAAAGGCTGGATCACAAATACTAGCAATTCTGTTGCTCATCAGAAAAATATATTTTATTTCAAAAATAATTTCGACAGTGCATGACCTGAACAAACATACCTCTGTGAAGGCAACAACAACCATGAGAGACGTATTCAAAAACAAGACAATTAAAAAGTTAATTATATAATTTAAAATGTTCTTTTACCATGGCATGATTTCTCAGCTTCATAAAACAATTATTAATCATTTAAAATAAATGTCAATAGAAAGCAACTCAATAAAACGATTACAACATTACACGTTTTCATCAAGTGAAGTGCGTTAAAAGTTAGTTTAAAAAGTAATTTCTTCAAGTTCCAGGCGTGTTAAAGACAAATGTTAAAAAACAACATAAATGTTAGCGTTAATATACACAAAGGTAAATATATCTATTCACGGAACAAACGATTATCACTCAGGTATCAAATAAAAAAAATCACTTCTTTTACGTTCAATTCCCTTCTTAAACATGAGTTCACCGCACACACACAACCCCCAACACACACACATACAAATGCATGAAAGTAAAACAAAACACTGTAAACCCTGTGCTACAATGGCCACACACACACACACACACACACACACACACACACACACACACCCTCAAGTAGTATTTTAAACCATCCTTACATATTGTGTACCATATTGAATCATGTGTTAAATCACGTTTGAAATTGTGTTGCATGTCAATGAATAATGTTAGGTCAGGCTTAATGTAAATGAATAATGTTACATTGAGTTCAATCTCTCCAGTGGTCAGAAGAGTTGTCACGCGCCACTCTGCAGCAGCTGGCCCCTGAATGGTTCCTTTAGAGGTGAAAGGGAGCTGATTGGTCGAGCCGGTTTAGAAGTCAGAAGACAGGCCGTCTCTGTGCTCGCTCAGCTCCATGGAGTGGTAGTTCAATGGCCGCCTGCAGAGGGCGACAAACACAAAATGTTAATAATAACAATAATGATAAGTTATTTGTATAGCACTTTTGCTGTACAAGTGCTTCACAGAAAAGAAGACAAGACAGAAGAACTTTATTAATCCCGAAGGAAATTCTTAATATATTCTTATTCTTATATTGTTAATATATTGTTAATATATTGTTAATATTGTACGCAGTCAGGATGAAACCAAAACATAATTAAAACATAGAACATAAGTGATGACTTGATAAAACAAAATGTAGTCATAAAAGAGGAATATGAAATAAGAGGAAGTACAAAAGTATAAAAATAACCCAGTCATGACGAAATTAATGCATGTGTGCAAGTTTTTCAAGGTCCGCAATTTAACTTTTCCCAATTTGGAGAAAAACATGAATTGATCACTACCCAGTGTTGTGCCTGAAACACGTTCATCTGAAACGATATGTTCATGACTCGTTCCATCATGAAATCTGACGCTATGTTTCCAGTGTTAAAACGATAGTAATGCTGTCCTGTGGTTGCTATAATGGTCTTGTGGCATAATTTATGCAAGTTCAGTGTTAAACTGATAAAATAATTGCTGTCTGTGGTTCTATATGGGCTGTGGCAATAATTTAGAAAAATAATAGCTCGCAGCAACATATTGAAAAAATTAACTATGAACTAGTTCATTTTTGGAACTATGAACTGAACTAGTTCATTTTAAAATTTGTGAACTGAACTTTGAACTAGTTCATGTAGAAAGTGAACTTTCCCAACACTGGTACTACCTTGGTGATTTGTATGCCTCAGAGTCAAAGATAATACCCAAATTGCAGGTCGAGTGCTTAATGTTCCCAAGGTTAGTGGGACGGAATAAAAGAACCGCAGATTCTGACTCATTGAGCCAGAGAATTTTTGCGAAAGCCAACTTTTTATATCGGAGAGGCATGCCATAACTTGTTTGCCAGCGCCATCACTACCAGTCAATGGAACATAAAGTTGGGTATCGTCGGCATAACAGCGAATGCCAGAAATCTATGTTGTAGTTACAGATGATCTGATGCAGGAGGAAGCATATACAGTGCATGCGGAAAGTATTCACATCGCTTCACTTTTTCCACATGTTATTTTATAGCCTTATTCCAAAATTGATTAAATTAAAAATTCTACACACAATACCCCATAATGACAAAGTAAAAAAGGTTTTTTAGAAATTCTTGCTAATTTATTAAAAATAAAAAACAATAATATCACATGTACATAAGTATTCACATCGTTTACTCAATACTTTGTTGAAGCACCTTTGACAGCAATTACAGCCTCAAGTCTTCTTGAGTATGATGCTACAAGCTTGGCACACCTATTTTTGGACAGTTTTTCCCCATTCTTCTTTGCAGATCCTCTCAAGCTCCATCAGGTTGGATGGGGAGCGTCGGTGCACAGCTATTTTCAGGTCTTTCCAGAGATGTTCAATGGGGTTCAAGTCAGGGCTCTGGCTGGGCCACTCAAGGACATTCAAAGACTTGTCCCGAAGCCACTCCTTTCTTATCTTGGCTGTGTGCTTAGGGTCGTTGTCCTGTTGGAAGGTGAACCTTCGCCCCAGTCTGAGGTCCAGAGCGCTCTGGAGCAGGTTTTGATCAAGGATCTCTCTGTACATTGCTGCATTCATCTTTCCCTCGATCCTGACTAGTCTCCCAGTTCCTGCCGCTGAAAAACATCCCCACAGCATAATGCTGCCACCACCATGCTTCACTGTAGGGATGGTATTGGCCAGGTGATGAGCGGTGCCTGGTTTCCTCCAGACATGACGCTTGGCATTCAGGCCAAAGAGTTCAATCTTGGTTTCATCAGACCAGATAATCTTGTTTCTCATGGTCTGAGAGTCCTTTAGGTGCCTTTTGGAAAACTCCAAGCGGGCTGTCATGTGCCTTTTACTGAGGAGTGGCTTCCGTCTGGCCACTCTACCATAAAGGCCTGATTGGTGGAGTGCTACAGAGATGGTTGTCCTTCTGGAAGGTTCTCCCATCTCCTCAGAGGAACGCTGGAGCTCTGTCAAAGTGACTATCGGGTTCTTGGTCACTTCCCTGACCAAGGCCCTTCTCCCCCGATTGCTCAGTGTGGCCGGGCGGCCAGCTCTAGGAAGAGTCCTGGTGGTTCCAAACTTCTTCCATTTATAAATGATGGAGACCACTGTGCTCGTTGGGACCTTTAATGCTGCAGACATTCAGGGATTAAAGCAAAAATCTTTTGACTGAAATTTTTTTCAGGCCAAATCATATTCCCCAGCCATCTACACGCCACACTTTAACGGCTCCTTTTTTTCTGCCGTGCGGTCACTTCCCATAGGTTTTCATGTAAACAGGAGTATATTGTGTACATGCCCTTAACCCAACAGCTCTTCTGTTTCTGCTCCCAATACAGCATTCAAGTTGCAAGAAGGCTTTAACCTACGCAATCTAAATTCTCAACTAATTCTCAACTACATTACAGTTATCCAACAGGATCGAAACAGCCTGATCCCAGTTTAGACTGTTTGACTGGAGAATATCAGTCAGCGTGTGTGTGAGGGTTGTGGCATCTGCAATATTGACTTTTCTTGAGGCCAGATGCTGGGTCAATACTTTACCCATATCCTCATCAAAGTATCTAACCAGAACATTAAGTTTGTTGACTCGTCTGCATTTAAAGAGTACATCTTTGTTTGCAGTTTGGATGACAATTCCGTTTTGTGATGGGCAGCTATGCCATGAGTGCAGAGGTAGGAGGCGTGTGCATTAGAAATTGACAATCTGGAGAGTGCGCTCTGATCTTCAGCAACCGTCTTGACTAGCTGGACTAGTGGCAGCGACAAAGTGAGCGACAGGTCATGCTCCGCTATGAAAGAACATATGCGCACTTTCTGGTGGTACACACGGTCAGCCATAGATGCGCGTGCCTCGGTTGTGGTCATTGTTGCACCAGGAAGGGAGGACGTGTGCTGGAGAGAACTAACGGCATCTTTGTGTTTATCATTTTTTTTGCCATTACTGCCGTATTGAATATGTTTGTGGCATACCACGCACATACATTTGCACCATGAACTAAAGGGCTTGCAGTTTCCCCCCGTTTCATTGAGCCAAGCCCATCTCCATTTATTTTTGACCGATTTCTCTCTCTGCGATACGTCGGAGCCTTCCTCGAGCAATAGCGCGTCCATACTGGCATGCTAATTTAACGTTACCGTTAGTGTTTAGGCTACCTGAAGAACCACACAGCCACCCTAGTAAAGTGTACAAATTAACATTATCTTTTCCATGTTGCTCTTCTTCGTGTTTTAAACAAGATAAATTACCAATATCACAATCACAAGAGATCTTCTTCTACACAGGAATTAACGTTACGTTAACGTAACGTTACGTTACGTTAGATAACGTTATCCATCATCAGCTAGTAACATAACGTTACGTTAACGTTACGTTAACGTAGGCTACCAGTACAAGCATCTCAATTGTGTTACCAAAACTGAGGGAATAAACATAGATGACAATAACAGCTGTTCAAATTACAGAGATTACAAATTACGTTAATCCTAACCCTAAACCGCAACAGGACGCGGTGACATTAACAGCAAATAGAGACACTTGACTTACCGAAGAAGCTGCTCTCAGATAATGTTATTCATCATCAGCTATCCTTTTAAGTAAGTAATAAATATCCACAGATAGACCGTCATATCATAATATCCACTCGTGCATTCCACTGTTTCTGATGTTCTTCCAAACTTCAATAAGTTTCACAAAGTTACGTTACTCGCAGGATCCACCATGCAAGGGATTCCTTCTTAATTTGCTAGTGCGCTAGACCGCCCCGCCCTGCTATGCTTCTGATTGGCTAATACCAAGGCTCTGGCTAGCACTTATTGGTTAAGAGCTGTTTCAGTTTAATGCCACGGACATGATTAGATGGGATAGCCCAAACCGTACCACAACACAAACGCATGTTTTTATTTATTTTTTCCTCCAGACGGAAATCCGTCTGGAGCGAGAACTTTAATCCATGGACATTTTTCTGTACCCTTCCCCAGATCTGTGCCTCGATACAATCCTGTCTCGGAGGTCTACAGACAATTCCTTTGACTTCATGGCTTGGTTTGTGCTCTGACATGCACTGTCAACTGTGGGACCTTAGGCACAGAGGCGTGTGCCTTTCCAAATCATGTCCAATCAATTGAATTGACCACAGGTGGACTCCAATCAAGTTGTAGAAACATCTCAAGGATGATCAGTGGAAACAGGATGCACCTGAGCTCAATTTTGAGTGTCATAGCCAACGATGTGAATACTTATGTACATGTGATATTGTAGTTTTTTTATTTTTAGTAAATGTGTAAACATTTCTACAAAACTTTTTTCACTTTGTCATTATGGAGTATTGTGTGTAGAATTTTGAGATTTTTTTAAATTTAATCCATTTTGGAACAAGGCTATAACATAACAAAATGTGGAAAATTGAAGCGATGTGAATACTTTCCGGATGCACTGTAAATACAAAATAGTATAGGACCAAGAATTGACCCCTGGGGGACACCACATGAGAGGTTGGGTGGGGTGAGGGGAGCAGGACTGGGGACTAGAAGAGTTCTCCCATTACAACAGCAAGAGCAAGATAGGAGTGAACAAGGCACGAGTTGTCCTTAACGCCAAAACAGTGGTCCAGGTGATTTAAAAGGGTGGACCATATCATATAGAACTCAAATCGAGCAAAACTTTCAAAAAGAGAATTTGTGGGCTGACCTGACTCTTTCAAAAATCTAGAGAGGATAATGTGGGGAGAATGCCTCCAAGTCAAGCATAGAAAATTGCTTAAAGTGAGGCATGTTGGTGGAGGGTTCTCACAGGTGTAATTTACGAAATATTATTTTGTTTATGAAATGGTAGAGAAGATTCTCACAGTTCTCAATCAATGCTTCCATAGGCTGGCTAGAGAAGAGGGCTATCCACAGAGTTTAATGCCTGAAATAGATCCCTGGGGTTGTGGCAGCTACCAGCATCACATTGCTTCTTTAACTGCAACATTTTTTCATCTTCATGGGGGCTATCGTCTGTGACCTATTACATAAATCTTTTATTGAAATTATCGAGTAAATAATTTCTATTGATATCCTTTTGATTTGTGTAATTACTAGCGATGGCATCTAAGAACCTTTTGCAATAAACGGCGAGCTGACTTGGAATTAATAATGCGTTCTGGACAAACTGTGGGATCATTGAGCAACAGAGCACAGTCCATAAGGCAACAGTGCCACCTTATGCACCAAACATACAAAAAAATGTTTACTTCACGACCAAGATCCGAAAGAGAGAGGAATGGAAGAGAAGGAGAGAGAAGGAGAGAGTTGGAGAAAGAGGGGGATTAGAGAGGCTGGGCATAGAACACAATATCAAATGAGAGTGGTGTTAAAGAGAGAGCGAGAGAAAGAGAATAGAGACAAAGAGAAAGAGTTGAGAGGAAGAGCAGGAGAGGGACACTGTACCTCTTCTTGTAGAGGTATATGAACAGAGCGGCTCCCAGCCCCAGCAGGACCACCAGGCCCAGGGCCAGACCCACCTGGAGCCTCAGCACAGAGTCTGGACCAGGACACACCAGACCACCAGACATTACATTCAGAGCCGACCATTTAGACTTAGACTAGTCTAGACTAGACCAGACCAGGCTAGACCACACCAGATCTGCAGGCTGTTGAAGCTAGAATGATAGTTAGATAGTTAGATTGTAGAACTGCAGGGGGTAGAAGCTGGAGGGTTAGATAGTTCAATGTAGACCTGTTGGCGGTAGAAGGTTGGATAGCTAGATTGTAGATCTGTAGGTGGTAGAATCTAGAGGGTTAGATATTTAGATTGGAGAACTGTAGGTGATAGAAGCTAGAGCGTTAGATATTTAAATGTAGACCTGTTGGCGGTAGAAGGTTAGATAGATAGATTGTAGATCTGTAGGTGGTAGAAGCAAGACTGTTATGATATGGTTATATATTGTAGATCTGCAGGCGGTAGAAGCTAGAATTTTAGATGGTTAGATGGTAGATCTGTAGGTATGAAGAGGCTAGAGTGTTAGAGAATTTGATAGTAGATCTGTAGGTGGTAGAAGCTAGAAGGTTAGATGGTTATATTGTAGATCTGCAGGCGGTAGAAGCTAGAGGGTAAGATAGTTACATTGTAGATCTGCAGGCGGTAGAATCTAGAAGATTAGATAGTTAGATTGTAGATCTGCAGGTGGTAGACGCGAGAAGGTTAGGTAGTTAGATTGTAGATCTGAAGTCAGTAGACGCTAGAATGTTATGAGATGGTTCAGATTGTAGATCTGCAGGCAGTAGAAGCTGACCAGTGCTGGTGTGGGCGTCTGTGCTAGGGACAGAGCAGCTGCCTTCCCCGGGGGGAGAGGGCAGGTGTGAGGAGGCGGTCTGCAGGATGAGGGTCTTCTGGTGGGCCGACAGAGCCTTCATGCTGCCCCGGACCCTCAGCCAGCCTGACACGCACCAGAACTGGAAGCCTGGGGGAGACATTGCAGCAGCGCATGGTGGAAACAACTGATCAGTATCCTTGGTGTGAGTGTGTGTGTGTGTGTGTGTGTGTGTGTGTGTGTGTGTATGTGTCCCAGGCTTCACTGGGGAATCTTTCCCTAAACATTATTATTATTACATTATTTTAGGACTCAGCCATTATGAGATGTTTGCCTCTTTGGCTTTTGTATTTCTATGTATATTATATACAGCTTAAGGGCACAACATTTTTAAAAAAGACACACACAACACACAATTAGGGACAAAATCGATTATAGTAAGCCATTGGCACACATGTTTTTCTTTTTAAAGATGAAGGTTTAGCATATGCTCTACAACACACACAAAATGGCCTTTTATACCAGTTGGGAATCATTACTGATATAAAGTATATATTATTATATTATCAGATGAGTAGGTATTGTATGATATGTGATATGTTACCCTGCAGGTAGAGGGCGGTGATGCCACAGTGGCAGCTCTGCTCCAGGTAGCCAGCCACTGCTACCCTGCTGCCCAGCAGGAGGTCGCTGCAGTCTAGAGAGAGAGAGAGAGAGAGAAAGAGAAAGAGAAAGAGAAAGAGAAAGAGAGAGAGAAAGAGAGAGAGAGAGAGAGAGAGAGACACACACACACACACACACACACACACACACACACACACACACACACCACACACACACACACACACACACACACACACACACACACACACACACACACACACACACACACACACACACACACACACACACACACACACACGATTCTATTGTTTTTATTCTCATGTTGTTGGTATTTTTGAGCAACCTCTGGCACAAAAGGTCTATCTCATCTTATTAGCAGTAGCGATAGTGGTAGCATTAGCAGTAGAGCTAAACGTAGCATTAGTGACACTGGCAGAATTAGCAGTAGAGATAACTGTAGCATTAGCAGCAGAACTAAATGTAGCATTAACAACAGCAAATGGCAGTGTGATGAGATGGGCTCTGGGCAGAATCTCTGCTCTTACTGGCCGAGTGGTCCTGCCAATCACTGGCTAGTGGCAGGCACAGGTCCACACTGCTGGAGTATTTGGTGCTAGGGCACAGGTTGGGGGCGCGAGGTGTGGGGGCGGAGCTAGCCCAGGAGGAGGGGCTTCTGGACTGACAACACGTACAGCGACTGAGAGAGACTGGACCCGCCTGCACTGACCTGCGCACACAAAAACCAAAACAGCATTGGGGGTGGAGGGGGGCACTGATTTAGTCTGGCTAAACCCATAATCATTATGATGCAAGCCATCTACTCCTCCATCCTCCATCCTCCATCCATCCATCCATCCCTCTACCCTCCCCTCCCCTCCTCCACCTCACCTGGGTGCAGGCATGACCTGCTCCCCGGTGCCGGCTCCCAGGGTGAGCAGCAGGGCCCGGTGGTGGCTGAACACCAGCGAATCCCTCAGGCTGCTGCCGTTAGCCAGAGCTTGTGACGCCAGCGAGCGACACACGGTGAACACGCCGTGACACAGAGCCACGCCCCCACGTGCTGGCAGCGTGGTGCCTTCCGGGAAACTCTGGTCTGGAGGCAGGGGGGGGGGGGGGGGGGGGAGTTATTTCAACCTTTTTATTGAGTAACTTGCCAAAATATCAAACCATGCTAGCAGTGACTTTATGCCATTATTACATTTTCATGTCACGCCCATGGTCGTAGAATTTAGTGGGGACGCTGGGGACATGTCCCCACCAATATCCACACCTCACGGTAGCGTTATTGCGCATCCTTGGCGCAATATCTGTGATGTCCCAATGTCCAAAACAAAAATACACCCTTGCACCATCCATGCCACCGTATGTGTGTGCGTAGGGCTGTGCAATATGGGCAAAATCTACAAGTAATTTAATATCTCAATCACGATATACATATATAAAACCCTAACCTCCCCATATACAGCATTTATTCTGGTAATACAATGAATATATTGTCTAAGTAACATAGTCCTGTGTGCACCGAATTCAATACATGCACAAATGAAAAGATTTTTTGGAGCACTTTAGTGCATATAATAGAACAACTAGAAAAAGAGCTTTACTGAAATGCAGCCGTTAAAACCAGAAAAAGACCCTTCCATATCACATTTTTACGATCTCCAAAAAGACGCTATTTCATCTCATATCCCGATATCAATATAATATCCATATATTACCCAGCCCTTAGAGTGTGTGTGTGTGTGTGTGTGTGTGTGTTGTGTGTGTGTGGTGTGTGTGTGTGTGTGTGTGTGTGTGTGTGCGCGCGCGTTAACATGCCCCTACCATGGTAAATACTGAGCATGCTAGTTCGCTACCTCTGGGTGGGAAATGGTGAAATAGAGAAAATGACCTTGCAGCAAAGATCTTGCCACAATGCCACATCAAGTGGCTTAATTCGGGGCTCCTCCAAGGACACAGACAGGTAATGGTGGCGTAAAGTTTGGTTTATTGTTACGTTTGCAGGTAAAATGACAGAGAGCGGATGGTAACTGCGAGCATGCTAGCGCTCCCAGAGTGTGTGTGCTGGTGGCTGACTTAACCTGTGGTGCACTGATTGACAAATGCATCAGAGGTGTGAAGTCCCACCCACCCAAGACTAACTGGGCCAGGTGAGGCTAATTAAGCCAGCCAGCCACCGAACACACACACTCCCACAGACCTATTCTGACATCCAGATCCTAATGCCACTTTCCCATCAGCACTTTTGGCTGTGCCAAGTCAAACCGCACCACGCTGATTCACGTTTCTATTACCAGTTTAAACATGCCGATTTGTGCCAAAGTCAAACCGCATGGAGACAATGCAGCCATGTGTATGTAAAGGGACCATAAGAGGGCATCAAAAGGTTGTGGTTACCTGCCCCGGTGACGTTGCCCACCAGGTAGAAGCCGTTGCTGTCCGTGGAGCCGGTCAGTGGCACAGCCAAGATGGCGGCGCCGCGGTCCTCCTCCTCCAGCGCCAGCAGAACCAGACCCTTCAGGGGCGTGAAGGGCGGGCCCACCAGCTCCACAAACGAGCCCTGCTGCTGGCTCCGATTGGTCCAGCCGGTGGCCAACACCTCGTTAACCACCACGCCCTCTGGGGGGGGTGGGGGGCGGGGACACAGGTTCTCCTTCAGAGGAGTGGGCGAGGCCACCTGCAGCCAGGTCATGTGACAGGCACGTTTTGTTAGAATACAACTGCACTCACGGACTGACAACCATCCTAAATGCTCATTAGCATGCGACATGCGACATGTAGAATGGCCCATGCTGTGGTAACGTAATGTGATATCTACTAAATACATTCATTAGTACTTTTCATTTTCAGTTGAGCACACAATCCAAGTCTAAACCAGATGGAAGTTGTGATGACTGGACAGATTGTAGCTGTGATAAAGGACAGACTATAGCTGTGATAAAGGACAGACTATAGCTGTGATGAAGGACAGACTGTAGCTGTGATAAAGGACAGACTATAGCTGTGATAAAGGACACACTGTAGCTGTGATAAAGGACACACTGTAGCTGTGATAAGGGACAGACTGTAGCTGTGATGAAGGACAGACTGTAGCTGTGATAAAGGACAGACTGTAGCTGTGATAAAGGACAGACTGTAGCTGTGATAAAGGACAGACTATAGCTGTGATAAAGGACACACTGTAGCTGTGATAAAGGACAGACTGTAGCTGTGATAAAGGACAGACTGTAGCTGTGATAAAGGACACACTGTAGCTGTGATAAAGGACAGACTATAGCTGTGATAAAGGACAGGCTATAGCTGTGATGAAGGACAGACTGTAGCTGTGATAAAGGACACACTGTAGCTGTGATAAAGGACAGACTGTAGCTGTGATAAAGGACAAACTGTAGCTGTGATAAAGGACACACTGTAACTGTGATAAAGGACAGACTGTAGCTGTGATAAAGGACAAACTGTAGCTGTGATAAAGGACCGCGTGATGTAAGTTTCCTCACGGCAAAGGCGGACAGGTCGGCAGGGTGCAGGCCTCCACAGCGGCTGAGGCCCTCGTCTCCGGGCAGGGCGCTGATGTCCTCCAGCAGGGGGAGCTGTCCGGGCGTCAGGGCGTCGCTCAGCGTCCGTGCCGTGTTGTCCAGCCCCTTGCGGCGGTACACAACGGCATCCAGGAGACCCTTGGTGGGGATCCCCATCTGCAGGGAGGATGGGGGTCCGTCTGGGCTGCGGTACAGCGCCACGGCGTTGGGCCCGTTTTGGATGGTGTTGGGCGGCAGGCGGAGCGAGGGCGCGGGCACCAGGCGGTCGCTACCCAGCAGGAAGTAGCCCCGGGCAGTGGTGAAGTGGCCACTCAGGCTGATCTCGCGGTAGGGCCGGTTGTCGACGGTGTTGAAGAGGAGGAGCCAGAGGCCGGCCAGGGAGACGCGGCGGCCGGACGGGTGCCACAGCTCCACGTACTCGCCGTCCTCCGCATTGCCGGGGCTGTCAGCGTTCAGCTCGTTGATGACAAAGTCCCCCCGACCCCAAGGGGGCAGGTGGGGCGGGGCATCGGTACCGCCCGGGGGGCCTGGGGGGACAGGAGGAGGGATTAGGAGGAGACTAGGAGACAGAGGGACTAGTCTAGGAGACAGGGATTGGGAGACTAGGAGACAGAGGGACCGGGGGGCTAGGAGACAGGAACGAGGAGACAGAGCGACTTGGACACGGGGACTGGGAGGGTAGGAGACAGGGACAAGGGGGCTAGGAGACAGGGACTAGGAGACAAGGAGACAGGGACTAGGAGGCTAGGTGACAGGGACGAGGAGACTAGGAGACAGGGACTAGCAGATTGGTAGACAGGGACTAGGAGGTTAGGTGACAGGGACAAGGGGGCTAGGAGACAGGGACTAGGAGAAAAGGAGACAGGGACTAGGAGGCTAGGTGACAGGGACGAGGAGACTAGGAGACTAGGAGACAGGGACTAGCAGATTGGTAGACAGGGACTAGGAGGTTAGGTGACAGGGACAACGAGGCTAGGAGACAGGGATTAGGAGATTAGTAGACAGGGACTAGGAGACAGGCTATAAGACTAAGAGACAGAAGGACAAGGGGACAGGGACAAGGAGACTGAGATGAGGAGGCTAGGAACCTAAGAGCTAGTGGGACTAGAAGACTAGGAGAGAGGACCTAGGCGTATAGAGGACAGGGACTATGAGCCTAGGAGTCTCACCAGAACTCTGGGGGCAGGTGCGGGGCCAGGGACAGTTGTTGGGCTGGCTGGGGGTCAGTGGGGCCTCCCAGAAAACACCCGGGTCCCGGGTCTCGGGGGCCACACCACACCGGCTCAGATACACCCCCCCCTCCTGCAGCCTGCAGGACACAGGAAGGAATGGACAGGTCGTTCATACAGCACCCTTCAACCCTTCAACACAAGGGATTCAGAGTAGTGCTGGGCAATAAAACCATCAACATGTGGGGCAGTAGCTCAGGAGGTAAGAGCGGTTGTCTGGCGACCGGAAGGTTGCTGGTTCGATCCCCAGGCTCCGCCTAGCTAATTGTCAAGGTGTCCCTGAGCAAGACGCCCAACCCTAACTGCTCCTGATGTTACCTTGCATGGTTGACACCACCGTCGGTGTACGAATGGGTGAATGTGAGGCAATACTGTAAAGCGCTTTGGATAAAAACGCAATATAAATGCAATCCATTTACCATTTTCAATAAAATCTTCCACAATAACGATGATGATAGATTGATGTACTTTTGATGATAATTTTTAGATGGATAAATAAATAGATAAGATTTATCAACCAACCTGAAAAATATTAACATTTTTGGCCATATCCCCCAGCCCTCATTCAGAGTGATTTACCAAGACAGGAGTCACATCAGTCAGTAGACAGACAGACAGGTCCGTCTCACCTGGGGCTCAGCTGGTAGGGGGGTCTCCCGGGGATGAGGGTCTCGGTCATGTTGTCGCTGGCCGCTCCTCTGGGCCCTGAGAACACGAAGGCAGCGATTGGCTGGGAGGAGCTGAGGCCGCTGCCCACCAGGAAGTCTGCCGCCTGGCCGCCATAGAGTGCCACCGCGCCCGCCTCGTCACCTAGCAACACACGGGACATGGATACAGGAGTGAGGATTTGTGTTTAGCTCGCCGAATGTGATGTGTTGATGTAATGGAGATGATGTTGGATAAGTAATGTGATGGTAGTGACTGGCAAAGGCTGTGTTTACCCTTCATGAAGCTCTTCTCTATGGCGACGGTAACCATGGCATCGTCCACGCTGTTCACGTCCACGCTGAGGGTCACTCCCGTCTCGTCCAGCACCACCAAAACCAGCGGCCCCGCCCCCTTCACCCCGGCCAGCTCCACCCACCCGTCCACCTGGCCACGTCCCAGCTTCAACTCGTTGATGAGGGCCAGGCCGGGGGGAGGGGCCGGGGGCGTGCATCGGTTGCGCTGTCCGGGGGAGGGCGGGGCCAATTGGAAGGTCCAGGTCTCCCCAGAGAAGAGGCACCTCTCGATGGACTCGTCACCCTCGTGGCTCGCCTCATCCTCCACGAAGGCCCGCTGGCCGGGCGTCAGCACCTCGGCCAGCACCTCGGCGTTGCTGGTCCAGCGGGTCATGTAGACCACGGCGTCCACCAGCCCCACCGCCGTGGTCGGCATCTTCTCCACGTAGCGTGCCGCCGTGCTGCGGTACAAGGCGATGGCGTCGGGCCCGTTCTGCACCGTGTTGGGCGGCAGGAGGATGGAGGGCTTGGGCTTCAGGTCCACCGAGCCCACCAGGAAGAAGCCCCTCTCGTCCGTGGCCTGGCCCTTCAGGTCCAGCACCTTGTAGGCCACGTTGCCATTGCCGTTGTAGAAGACCAGGGTGTAGCCATCAAGCGCGGTCCGCTGGCCGCCCGTGTGGTACAGCTCCACGAACTCGGTGGTGTCCAGCCGCGGGTTGTCCGCGTTCACCTCGCTGATGATGAGGCAGGGGTCCGAGGCCCGGGACGTCCCCAGAACGACCAGGAACACCCAGGCGGATACGCTAACACACCGCCAAGATGCAGACATGCTGACCAAAGACCAGATCACTCGAAGATGGACTTCTGCAACAAAAGGGAAACAGGAACTTTTAAAGAAGTCTGTCAGAAGTTATTCTGTCCAACCCTGACAGATAGACTGGTTCGTCTGTCGGCCAAGTGAGCGCCAGTGAATTAATAAACAGCTCCTAAGATGAAATGCTTGAGCCTCTGCCAGAACACATCCTCTTAATAATATTTCACATATAAAAATCATCTCGGTTTCACACCAGAGCTGCTCAACTTGCTGCTTCCGCTTGTGAAGGGAATCCAGGCGATGAATGGCTGTGACTCATTCTGTTCTCAGTAGGCACGTCTGGACGATTGCGAAATGCATTGCCAAAGAAATCATGTGCAGAGTTACGTATCCAAAGTTATTAAAGTTTTTGGATGGTCAGTCGTGTGAAATAAAGAATACAGCCTTTGCAGCATAGGGAGTTGGAAGAGGAGGAAACAAGAGGGTGAATAGAGTTATTACAGTTATTGTGGGATTTACACAGCTACACTATTTAGCACAGATCCCAATGTGCGACATGTTTCCCAGACGTACACCAAATGCAAATGACAATAGCAAATGCAAATGCGATCGGTGTAAATACCCTCTACACGTTTGTGTCTGCGTGCGTGTGTGTGTGTGTGTGATGTGGTGGTGGAAGAAGGGTGTCTTATTCTGGTCACGGTGGGCTGCTGCTGCTGCTGCTGCTGCTGCTGCTGCCTGCTTCCGTTCAACTCCTCCGCCACACAGAAGAAAATCTCAACGTCGTCTCCTTTGCCGTCACTTTTCTGTCTCCTTCTTCTGCCGAAACCCCCCAGAGTGGACTTACCGCTTCTCTGCCTCCGATGCTTGCTGCTCTCCGATCAAGCTGCGTGAGGACTGAGGACTGAGGACGACGAGGATCGGGGAAAGTTTGCGTGGATCTCCGCCCGCCGCTCCCAGGCTCTGCTCGCTCCGTCCTTCATTGACAAAGCAGCACTCTCTCCCCCACCGCCACCCTCTGCCCTCCCCCCTCGGCGGCAGTGGGTGGGCGGGCGGGCGGGGGGGATGGCCGTGCGGTGGTGTTAGTGGAAGGTGGTGTTAGAGGGCTGGTGAGCTGGAGGTGATGAGTGGGTGGAGGTGATGAGTGGGTGGTGTTGTTAGAGGGCTGGTGGTGGTTGCGGTTGAGTAGGGGTGTGTGTGTGTGTGGGGTGGGGGCGTAGTGGTGGAGGAGGTGATGATGTTGTGAGAGAGGTGGAGGTGATGAGTGGGTGTTGCTAGAGGGGTGCAGGTGATGAGTGGGTGTTGCTAGAGGGGTGGAGGTGATGAGTGGGTGGTGTTGCTCGAGGGGTGGATGTGATGAGTGGGTGGTGTTAGAGGGGTGGAGGTGATGAGTGGGTGGTGTTAGATGGGTGGAGGTGATGAGTGGGTGGTGTTGATAGAGGGGTGGATGTGATGAGTGGGTGGTGTTGCTAGAGGGGTGGATGTGATGAGTGGGTGGTGTTAGAGGGGTGGAGGTGATGAGTGGGTGGTGTTGTTAGAGGGGTGGATGTGATGAGTGGGTGGTGTTAGAGGGGTGGAGGTGATGAGTGGGTGGTGTTGCTAGAGGGGTGCAGGTGATGAGTGGGTGGTGTTCGAGGGGTGGAGGTGATGAGTGGGTGGTGTTGCTAGAGGGTTGGAGGTGATGAGTGTGTGGAGGGGATGAGTGGGTGGTGTTGTGAGAGAGGTGGAGGTGATGAGTGGGTGGTGTTGCTAGAGGGTTGGAGGTGATGAGTGGGTGGTTTTGTTAGAGGGGTGGAGGTGATGAGTGGGTGGAGATGGTGAGCGGGTAGTGTTAGACGGGCGGAGGTGATGAGAGGGGTGGAGGTGATGAGTGGGTGGTGTTAGAGGGTTGGAGGTGATGAGTGGGTGGTGTTGTTAGAGGGGTGGAGGTGATGAGTGGGTGGTGTTGTTAGAGGGTTGGAGGTGATGAGTGGGTGGTGTTGCTAGAGGGTTGGAGGTGATGAGTGGGTGGTGTTGTGAGAGAGGTGATGAATGGATGGTGTTGTTAGAGGGTTGGAGGTGATGAGTGGGTGGTGTTGTTAGAGGGGTGGAGGTGATGAGTGGGTGGTGTTGCTAGAGGGTTGGAGATGATGAGTAGGTGGTGTTGTGAGAGAGGTGGAGGTGATGAGTGGGTGGAGGTAGTAGTGGGGATGCAAGGGAAGTGTGGTGGTGTAGGGGTGTTGGAAGGGTGGTGATTAACTCTCACCTAACAAAACCCGTGGGTTGTGTTGATATCATGGTGAGGGACTAAATATGAGAATGTTAAAGGTACTATAAGTAAGAATCAGTGCATTCTGAGCTCCGTGGGTTGAGACAATAACAATCAGAAACTAATATTAGTTCTAATCATAATTAAACCTTGGACACATTTAAAAAAGCTATGAAATATATATATTTTTTAATTATCAACGCATCATGTCACTTTGTAAAATTTTTCCACGAAATCTGACCCGACTGAAAGCTGTTCTATACAACAGAGAGGAAGCTCTCTGGTGTAAATACGTACATGACAGCTATGGGCTAAAAGGGATAAAGAGAAACATCTCTCTGGAGGGTTGAGCTTTATTTCAATTTGAAACTTTTCATAGAAGGAGTGATTCATCTTATAAAAGGGAACTGGGCAAAAGCATATTTCTGCAGTACATATGAAATGTCCCCAGTCCGAGCTGAGAGAGAAGAGGATGTGAGAGCTCAGTAGATTAAACCCACTAGCTACTTACAATAAGTTGTACATAATATTATGCAAATATATCAATTTTGTATATCTCAT
The DNA here is from genome assembly GCA_002895965.2 of Coryphaenoides rupestris. Taxonomy (NCBI): domain Eukaryota; kingdom Metazoa; phylum Chordata; class Actinopteri; order Gadiformes; family Macrouridae; genus Coryphaenoides; species Coryphaenoides rupestris. The sequence continues at coordinate 73,192 of PIJE02000262.1, forward strand.
AGAATATATAGTATATACACTATATGGCCAAAAGTCAGTGGACACCCCTACTAATTATTGAGTTCAGGTGTTTCAGCCACACCCATTGCTGACCACGCAAACTCACAGAGCGGGTCCAATGAGTGCTGCAGCGCGTAGCGCCTATCATCTGCTGTATCACTCACTACAGAGTACCAACCTGCCTCTGGAAGCACCATCAGCACAAGAACTGTGCGTCGGGAGCTTCATGGAATGGGTTTCCATGGCCGATCAGCACACAAGCCTCACATCACCATGTGCAATGCAAAGCGTCGGTTGGAGTGGTGTAAAGCACACCGCAACTGGACTCTGGAGCAGTGGAAACGTGTTCTTTGGAGTGATGAATCACGCTTCAATATCTTGCAGTCTGATGGACGAATCTGGGTTTGGCGGATGCCAGGAGAACGTTACCTTCCGGAATTCATAGTGCCTACTGTAAAGTTTGGTGGAGGAGGGATAATGGTCTGGGGCTGTTTCTCAGGGTTTGGGCTAGGCCCCTTAGTTCCAGTGAAGGGTATGCTTAATGCTACAGGATATGAAGACATCTTAGACAATTGGGCACTTCCAACTTTGTGGCAACACTTTGGGGAAGGCCCTTTGCTGTTCCAGCATGACTGTGCCCCTGTGCACAAAGCAAGGTCCATGAAGACATGGTTAGACGGGTTTGGTGTGGAGGAACTCGATTGGCCTGCACAGAGCCCTGACCTCAACCCCTTTGAACACCTTTGGGAGGAATTAGAATGCTGATTGTGAGCCAGGCCTTCTCGTCCAACATCAGTGCCTAAACTCACAAATGCTCTTTTGGCTGAATGGGCACAAATTCTCACAGACACACTCCAAAATCTTGTGGAAGGCCTTCCCAGAAGAGTGGCAGCTGTCATAGCCGCAAAGGGGGGTCCAACTCCATATTAATGCCCATGGTTTTAGAATGGGGTGTCCAACAAGCTCATATAAGTGTGATGGTCTGCTGACTTTTGGCCATATAGTGTATATATAGTATATCATAGTAAGGCTATATTTTGTATATGGTATAGTTATATCATAGTATATTCAGTGTATGTCATAGTATATTTATATATATCATAGCATATTTAGTAAATCAGTAACTTTAAAAAGATTTAAGATTCAAGATTCAACAAGTTTAATCTTTCATCTTAAATCTTTTTAAGTTACTGATTTAGTCATGATTACTAGACATATTTCTCTTTTAATAACTTCAGATCATATGTTTTGATATAATCAAGTAAATATTTACTTGACTGAACTTTAACTTAGACATAGCATAATACTGCATAATCAGTTGGCTATGGAAACATTAAAATAATACATCGTTTATCAGCCATAACAATAAATATAGCTGCAGGCAGCAATGCGGGGCCCTACTAACATGGCCAAGCTTGGTAAATACCAGGCGAAGGACAAAGTAGTCCAAGCAGTATAGGTTGCGGGATATAGGAGTTGGCCATGCTGCCCAAGGTGTGGTATGAGAATATGATAATATCTATTAATTGACAAACATTGTTATTTATCCGACGAGGTTGGTCCAGCAGATGAGGTCACGGCTGACTGTGTCATCGAATGCCTCCCAGCTAATGACATTTGGAGTCAAAGTGACGCTAACTAGCCCACGCTGGGTTCAATCTCATGTCTTTTAACTTACAAGGACCCACATACCGAAAGAAGCATGTTTCTGAGGTCAACGGTTCCATGGTTCCAGCGCCATCTACCATGTATCGCGGTCATCTTTTTACCTAGCACGTTGTCCTTCACACACTTCTTAGACATGATCTTGGAGAATCTACATACCCGTTCATGAGACGATTCAACTTACGGTTCATGAGAAATATGACTTTGAAATATGAATGACCATTAGCATAAAGCGCTAACTTTATAACGCCACATAGCACACAATATTTTATGAAACGACTTGCCCTTATCCCGCTTGATGGAGAATATTCCCAAGAGTACACATGTGCATCGCTGCCTGAATCTGATAAAGCGTTCATGAGGAGATGATTTTTAAAGCATTATTTTAGCATTAGCATTAGCTTACCACCAAAATGGTCAAATTTCAAATGCCTGTAGTTTCCATGTTTTTTTTTTAGATAGCCTATAAACACCTGAGCCGACATGGTACAATTTGGTGGTGTCCTCTTAATGCCCAGTCCGTTTCAAGTCCCTAGCTTATTGTGGCAACAAGTTATGAACACTTGAACATTGTGCATATTTTTTTTCCTTTTGATATGCCATTCTTCCCACCATTTTGGAATATATCTCTTAGCTGTTAACACCCTATGAGAGGACCTGCATCCTACATGTACATGAGCCATTTCAGACCTATCGGACCTACGCTAGATTTTAAGTGAATTTTTATAACTTTTGCAAAACCTTCCACCTGCAGAAAAATCCATCATGGCGGACTTTATGGGTTCTTGAGGAAAATGTGTTCCCCATGAGGAAATACACAAGGATACCTGGTTTCATACATTTTTATCAAACGGGGTGGAAATGGCAGCATTTTGAAATGTGCGTTTTGAATCGGTTACTGTAGCGCCACCTATGACGAATCATAGTCGTAGTCTGGCATAGTTACTCATGGTCTGTAGTTTGGACATTTATAGCATTTTTGGTCAAGGACTTTTTGAGCTATTTGACCAAACCAAGGAAAAGAATAGTACGAGAAAATAATAATAATAATACCACCAATTACAATAGGGTTTCTACTATGTAGGACACCTAATAATTACCAAGTTGCTCATGTAAACAACAGCTCATGTAAACAAGATAAATGTAGATAAAATGTCAGTAAGGCTGTGTAACATTAGCGTAACGTCAGGTAAGAGGGGACAGCACCACCCGGTGGTCAGTCCGCGGTAGTGCGGGTCATTGCACCTCGTCAGTTCGACGTGGTAGAACAAGCAAAGGACTCTGAGAGGGAGAGAGGGGAGAGAGAGAGAGAGAGAGAGACTATGAATAAGTCTACTACAGACCGCTACTGTTCTGTTTTTAGCTTTGGCATTCTAAGTGTAACCACACAGAATGATCATTCATATATAATATACACTCTTTAATATCTATTCTTTACATTGTATATAATAATTCTATAATAATTCTATAATTCTATAATAATCTCTTCACACAATGCATAATATGTAATCATTATTTAATGTATAATGCATAATATTTATTTTTCTTTATATAATACCCATTCTGTACATAATGTATAATAGCTTAATCGTTATACAGTATATAATATGTATATACTGTATGATGTCATTATGTCATGTATTTTGTTGGTAAGCAAGTATAGTATGTATTCTTTATATAATATATCATGTACAGTCTTTATATAGCAGATCATGTCGAGTATGCAGTACCTCTGAAGGTGGGCGGGGGTCTGGAGGGCTTGGCCATGCTGCTCTGCACCAGCGTGTCCACGATCCAGCTCAGAGCAGAGGAGCAGTACTCCATCTGGGGAGAACCATGACATCACCATCAACACTATAATCCAGCTCAGAGCAGAGGAGCAGTACTCCATCTGGGGAGAACCATGACATCATCATCATCGCTATGACATCACCATGGCATCATCATCATCACTATGACATCACCATGGCATCGACATCACCATGGCATCATCATCCCCATGACATCACCATGGCATCATCATCACTATGACATCACCATGGCATCATCATCACCATGGCATCATCATCACTATGACATCACCATGACATCACAATCACCATGACATCACCATCCCCATGACATCACCATTACCATGACATCACCATGACATCACCATGGCATCATCATCCCCATGACATCACCATGGCATCATCATCACTATGACATCACCATGACATCATCATCACTATGACATCACCATGACATCACCTTGGCATCATCATCAATATGATATCACCATGAGATCATCACCACTATGACATCACCATGACATCACAATCACCATGATATCACCATGGCATCATCATCACCATGACATCACCATCACTATGACATCACCATGACATCACCATCACTATGACATCACCATGACATCATCATCATCACTATAATATGAGTCAGAGCACAACACCATAGCATCACATCAGATCATTCTCAATGTCATCTGTGTGGAGGCGCCTGATTGGTCGGTTCCTACCTCGTTCTCCAGAGCCCTGAGTCTATGTTCGTAGTCTCTGCTGGCGCTCATCTGCTTGAGGACCGTGTCCACTCTACAGGAACAGGAAGTACATTGTGGGTTACCAAGAGTAGAGACCACAGGGAAAATAAACATGAAATAGCAGCTTCAGCCAATAGGAAGCCTGGAATTAAGAAAATCAATTAACAAAAAGGTTGTTGATGTGTGTGGTCTAAGGTACATGGGCATGGTCTAATGCGGGTGGGCGTGGTCTACAGCAGGCGGGCGTGTCCTAAGGAGTATGGGCATGTCATCTTACTTGACAGACATGCGCTTGAGCCTCTCGGAGTCGCTGCCTCGCTGCAGTTTACTCTGAGCAGACAGGAAGTTCTCCTTTTGGATGCTCTCCCAGGTCATCAGCCTGTTGGCCGCTTTCCCCTTCAGCTCCCGGACTACACAGCAGGGGGAACAGTTACAACCTCATCCACACGACTAGATTCTGCAAAATGAGATTATGCTCAGGTAATACTGAGGTCACGATCAGGTGCAATGAGGCAATTATGTAATAATGAGGTAATGATGATTTAATAATGAGGTGATATTGGTGTAATGATAATGAGGAGGTAATGATAATGTAATGATGACATAATGATGACGTAATAATCTTGTAATAATGGAGCAATGATAATGTAACATTGAGGTAATAATGATGTAATGTTGAGGTGATAATGATGTAATATTGACATAATAACGCTGCCATATTGAGGTTATATTGAGGTAATGATGAGGTGATAATGAGGTGATAATGATGTAATATGGAGTCTGACCGAAGTGGTGCACTTTGACGGAGGGCACCCTGCGGATGTGCCTCTTGATGAAGAGGTGGAGGTGGGAGAGGATGATGAAGGGCGGGGCCAGGGAGGGCCGGGAGTGGTACTCCACGATCAGGTTGTAGCGCTGGAACTTCCAGTACACGTCACTGTTCTCCTGCACCTTGGAGAAGGTGTAGCTGCAGAGGGGAGGTGGAGGAGGGTGGAGTTGAAGGTTTTTTGCCATTGAGTTTAGGTAAATGGTAAAATGGATTGATTTATCCAAAGCGCTTTACAGTTGCCTCACATTCACCAACCATGCAAGGTAACAATCAACACGTCAGGAGCAGTTAGGGTTAGGTTAGGGTTAGGTTACACCTTGCTCTCAGGGACACCTCGAGCGGGATCGAACCAGCAACCTTCCTGTTGCCACACCCGCTCTTACCTACTGAGCTACTGCCGGAAGTGTGAATGCTTCCCTAACCTCCGCAAAAGGCACAATCACAGTCATTTTAACAAAGAGCAAAGTGAAAACAAATGCCGAACAATGTTCTGTATTTGTTCAGCATCAGAGCAGCATTAGATAGAGGAGTGAGACAGGTATACATGGAGCCAAGCCAAGAGAGATGGGTAGACAGACAGCTCCAGACAGAGAGCCGAGTACCTGAACATGGCGATAAGCAGGTTGATCAGCAGGATGTTGGTGACCAGGAGGTAGACAACCAGGAGGATCACGACCAACCAGTTACCGTACTGGTTCCTGCAGGGCTCGTCGCCGGCCTCTATCTCTGTGATGTTGCTGGTGCACTTCATGTCCCATGGCTTCCCCACTGGAAACACACAACATCACCTCGGTTACGCTCACCGTTTCAAACCTAAAGGAGGCATGCCGTATCTGGTTGTATCTGGCTGCCACGGCGACCCAGCTGTATGTCTGGTTGCCGTTGAGACCCAGCATCCTACCGTCGATCTCCTCCACAGGGATCTGTCCGAAGATGTGGAGGTAGGGCGGTAGAAGACCCGTCTGAAGATACGATCGGGCCGGGGGTCGTACGAGTAGATCAGCGCCTGATTGGCTACGCCGTACGCCATAATCCACACCCCCAGGAAGAAGAGGAAGAAGAAGATGTCCTTCATCTGGAGAGAGAGAGAGAGAGAACATTTCTTTTTGTTCATCAGAGCTTTTAGAGGTATCTTCTGTCTGTGTTTTAGAGGTGTGAGAGGACGTTTTTTGGTGTTTGAGAGGTTGGTTTTACCATTTTGCCCACGATGATGATCTTAGGCCCCAGCTGGCGGTGAATGGCAAAGATGTGGATGAGCCTGAGGGTGAACACCATGTAGTCCACGCACAGGAGGGCCCGGCCCGCGTCGAACGACCAGGGAAACATCCTGTCACACACACATAGATGTAAATGGTAAATGGATTGCATTTATATGGATTTATATAGCGCTTTTATCCATGTCAGGAGTAGTTAGGGTTAGGTGTCTTGCTCAGGGACACTTCGACACTTAGCTAGGCGGTGCCTGGGGATCGAACCAGCAACCTTCCTGTTGCCAGAGCCGCGGCTACTGCCGCCCCAATGTACACATTAGATTAAACATACACATACACATACACACACACTGTATCAAACGCACATTATATCAAACCCTTGTACCTGCAGGTGAGTCCAGCTATGAAGAGGATAATGGCTGTCAGATCACACTTGTTCCACACGTCCTGCCAGTACAACCTCATCCTCTGGCGGAGGCTCAGACTGCCAACCAGGAAGGTCTGGAGACAGAGAGAAACGGAGACAGATATGGTCAAAATTGCTTGAACTAAACTCAGTATATACATGGTTAAAGTTCAGTCAACACAACAAAAGACATTCAAGACTACCAGTAGAGCTGCATTATGAGTGTAAGAGAGTGTACGTGATGTTGGGAGGGTGTCACCTCACCACTCGGATCTCCTCACACACGATGGTGAAGATCCAAAAGTACATGATGTACTCAGACACGGCGGGGCCAGCAGGGGGCGGCCGCCGGAAGTCCACCAACAGCACGTAGGCAAACAGGAGCAGGAAGAGGAAGTACATGAGCACATTGCCCGTGAAGGACGTGACCGGAGCGAACCAGAACTTACGCCATCTTGAAACGATGAAGGGCCGCTTGGGCGGAACGGAACGTTTCCGTACACCTGGAAAGAAGAACTGAGGGTTACAACCACAGAACATAACAGTACCTAGAGAACCCTAGAGAACCAGTAGGACCTTACAGCACCTAACCCTCACCTTTAATGTGTTCTAAATTTCAGCTTTAACATATCCAAACTCACCTTTAATGTGTTCTAAACCTCAACGTTAACACATTCTAAACCTCACCTTTAACACATTCTAAACCTCACCTTTAACACATTCTAAACCTCACCTTTAATGGTGGCAGACAGGGGACTTGAGAGTCCATCCCCAGAATCAGCTTCTCTGAAATGACAGATAAAATGGTGGAGACAGGAAGTGCAGATCTAAAACAGGAAATGTATCTGAGCTGCTTCGTTCTCAGCCTCTCCTCCATCATAGAAGGGGTTGGTCTTTCCTGGTAATGTCAGAGGAGAGGTGGTCTTTATGTATTTTGTCAAAGGAGAGGGTGGTCATTTAGGTGTGATGTCATAGGAGGAGAGGGTGATGTTTACATGTGATTGATGTCGGAGTAGGAGAAGACGGTGGTCCCGTAGGTGCTGTGGTCGTGTCCCGGGATGTCTCCTCCCTGGCCTTCCTCCTCCTCCTGCTGCTCCTCCTCATCCTCTCTGACAGGAGAAACACACAGGAGAACATCAGTCACTCATAACAACACATCCCATAAAACACAGCTCACATCATAACAGCACATAGCATACCATCACACAGAACATGACAATACACATCGCCACATACATATACAACAAGCCTCACCTGGCCCAGTTATAGTCTGGTGGGTGTGTTGCATGCCTGTGGTGCATTGGCTAATCAGTGAGTTAAGTCACTCACCAATACACACACTCAAGGACAGCGCTACCATGCTAGCACATGTACCACCTGCTCTGTCTGCCATTTTACCAAAATGTACAATAAACGGGACTTTTTACCACAAACCTGCCTGTGTCCTTGGAAGAGCCCCGAACTAAAGCCACACGATGTGGCATTGTAGCGTGAGCCTTGCTACAGAGACAATACACAATTTTCCACACACATACACAACAACAACAAACAAGCATCACAGCACAACACATAACAATAGATCAATCACACACCAATCACATCACAAATAGTAACACATAAAACACAGCAGCATATAACACGACAACACACATACCTACCGCCACAACGCAAAAATATTACAGAACATCGCAATACGTCATCGTAGATCACCTGACACCATATCGGAATCAAGAAGATAATAATACAAATAAAGGAATTAAAAGGATAAATATCAACATAGTAAACATAAACTCCACCCTGCCACCCAGGCGGACCTGTAAGAGATGAGGCCGGTGCAGCAGAGGACGGGGCAGAAGAAGGTGAGGACCAGCCTCCACACCTCCGTGCTCCTCCTCATGTACCCCCACCAGATCTGGGAGAGCAGAGACTACAGGACGGACACACACACACACACACACACACACACACACACACACACACACACACACACACACACACACACACACACACACACACACACACACACACACACACACACACACACACACACACACACACACACACACACACACACCATCCATCCATCCATCCATCCATCCATCCATATCATCATCATCAGAATACGCACACCGATCACAATCATCAGTAACTCATCTTCATCATCAACATCTAAACTCAGAGTCCACCTTCATCACCAACGTTCATCATGAGCATCTAGTAGGACTGATGCTGCTTTATTCTCGGACGGGGAGGGGGGGGGGGGGGGGGGTTCTAACAGGAAGTAAGTTATGTCCAACAGGAAGTTAGTTATATTCTAACAGGAAGTGAGTTGTAGTCTAACATGAAGGGAGTTATATAATAGAGGAAGGGGTGTGGTCTAAAAGGATGCGAGCTATATTCAAACAGGAAGTGAGCTTAACTCTAACAGGAAGTGAGTTTTACTCGAACAGGCACCTGGACTCCGTCGTGGCTGAAGAACAGGCGAGCGTCGGCAGCGGTGCCCATCTGCAGGCAGGTGGTGGCGCCCCACACTGGAGACTTCCGGATCAGCAGCGTGAAGGATCGGGTCTCACTGCTCTGGTAGCACGCGCCAAACACATCTAGAATACACATTTATAGTACACATTAATACACGACAGTGCTCTGGGAACAGGAACCAAACACATATGTCATACATTTTAATCTTGCATATCTTGCTGCCTTCATCACTCATGGGTGTATAATAAGAAGTTATCGCTACGATGATAAGCTAGGCGCTAAGGGGCTAGCTAACGTGGCTAGTTGTCATAGAAACAGTAAACAAAGCACGGAGCCGCCATGCCATCGTATTCACGCCAGAAGAGGAGGAGAAGCTCAGGGGAGGAGGTGGCGGGAGGTCTCACCGTGGGCCAGGTTCTCAAAGCGCTGAGCCAGCTCCTTCATGGACAGCTTGGTCTCTGTCTCGCTCTCCAGCTTGGACATCTCCCTGAGGAGCTTACAGCCGCTCAGAGCACTGAGGACCGTCTCCCCCGCCTGGAGGAGGAGGAGGAGGAGGAGGGAAGGAGCATGGAGAAGGGAGAAGGAGCATGGAGAGAGGAGAGGAGAGGAGGGGGAGAAGTGTAGGAGGAGGTGGAGGAGAGGAAGAGGAGAAAAGGAAAAGAGAAAAGAGGAGGAAAAGAAGATAAAAGGAGAGGAGGAGATCAGAGATGACCTGACCCTGGTCACCATAGTAACCGTGAGGAGACATCACTGTGGGTCAGAGAGCTAGAGGTGGTTACCATCTCCCAGAAGTAGACAGCCATTTCACTGTGGTTCTGCAGGATGGCCCAGATGAAGAGAGACGCCCAGGGGTACAGACACCGGTTCTGGCGGTACATCGAGTCTCCGCGCAACAACTTACTGGCTTTCTGGAGGAGGAGGAGGAAGAGGAGGAGGAGAGGAGAGGACGACAGGGCAGATAAGGTGTCAATATGAATCCAGATGAGTTATGTGGAGAGCAGGCATCGAACTGTTCTGGGGGGGGGGTTGAGTTACCTTCAGTGCTTTCCTCCGGGACAGGTTGGGCTCGAGACCCAGAGCAGAGTAGTAGAACGGCTGGCAGACGTCCCCCATCAACAGCTCCAGAACCTCCGAGACCTGGAGATCAGTACCACACACCTTGAAACGCACCACCCAACACTCACCATGCACTAACCACACGCCACTACCCAACACCATGCCAACACGCACTAATGGTGGTCTTCCACTGCATGGTACCAGCTCAACTTGACTTGGCTGTACTTGCTTTTGGTACCAGGTACTTTGTTTGTTTTCCACCGCAGATATAGTAGCTGGTTGTCATGGTGATGCCGCTTGAAACTGCCATGCCGTCCATCTTCAACGGCACCTTGCGCTGGATCCTTCTGCACGTCCTCAACAGACCGCAGCCTGGTTTTGCAGGGTTTCTCCTGTGATAAAAATGGCGGCTGCGACAGTAGCTTGGCTATTTTAAATGGTGGCTTTGTGCAGGCTGTTCCCGTGTCACACAATGGTGACGCAATGGCTACTGACCAATCAGTAGTCTGCAGTGTTTTCACACATCCTTTTGGTATCGCCTGAGCTCGCTTGGACCCCGATGGAGGTGGTACCAAAAATGTACCAGGTACCATGCAGTGGAAAAGCACTATAAACACACACAGGAACTGTGTGCCTGATGCATGGAATAACTCTATAATGCATTCATCATAGAGTGAATACATTTACCAATCACCTCAAACAGGCTGAAGGTCCTGCTGAGGCCGCTGGGGCCATTCCCGGCCAACATCTTGGTGGTGGCGGGGTCTGGCGCGTCGTCCAGCAGGTTAGCCGAACTCATGGTACCACTTCGGTCCAGTAGGCAGCGCTGCAGCAGGCGGTAGGCCAGCGTGCCGTCGGCCACGGAGCTGTACAGGCTCTCCAGGCGCCCATACGTCAGGTAGTCCAGGATGTTGAGGCCGTTCTCCGTGAAGAGACGCACAAACTGGGGCTTGTTGTTGATCAGGGCATCCGTCATGGACTCCTCCAGGTCACAATACTACAGGGGTGAAGAGGTTAAACGGCAGGACAAACTTTTAAAAACTTTTGCAAATCTTTCAAAAACATTCACTGACTTGTTTACCTTGTTTTCTTCCATCATAGAAACCCTGGTAACATAGCTGACATAAAGTACTAATATAGCATGTTTAACGTAACATAGCATGGCTAATATAGTGTGGCTCATGTAACATTAAAGCTAATCTAACATAGCTTATGTAGCATAGCGAATGTGGCATGGCTAACGTAGCACAGCCCCACGGGTGCAGTGGTTCACCTGCCACTGGATGCTGCCGTTGAACAGCTCGCTCTTAGCGATGTCCACACGGTTCCATGTCACCGCTAGCTTCAGCTCCTCCGTGTAGGGGCTAGCGTCGCTGGACACGCGCTGCTTACTGGCTGCAATACACACATATACAGCCGGTGTACCTCTGGTTTATGCGTATAAATATATATACAGTATATACTGTATGTGTGTGTTTATATACTATATAGTGTACCTCCTACGAGGGCTTTGAGCAGGACGGTGTCAAAGTCATCGGCCCCCTCCTGTTCTCCGTGATAGACAGTGATCAGGTCTCTGTAGTGGTAAATACTCAGCACCTGGAGGAAGGACCATATATAATCAATACTGAGGCCTGGAGGAAGGTCCATATATAGTCAATACTGGGGGCCTTGAAGCAATACTATACATACAAAACAGTTTCCACGTCCACCTCAGAAACAGCGATTGCAGTAACTAGTGTTTGTGGTGTTGCCACGCTGAATGGAACCATCATCACCATGACAATCAGACCACCTTCTCCATGTAGTGTTTGGAACCTGGCTGTCGGTTGGACCGGCGAGGAGTCATGTGAGCAATGAGGTGGTTACCTGATCGACCAGCTTGTCCAGGTCGTCGTTGCCAGGGAAATGCATCCTTACGCGCTCGCCCACGCGCTCCCGCAGGTCGACGCTGGGGGCCGCCTCCTCCTCCCCCTCCGCAGGGTTTCCACTGGAGGGCGGGGCCGGGGACACCCTCTCTAGGATGTCACTCAGCAGGTCGGCCACACCCCCTGAGCCCGCCAGGACTAACCACGGCATGGAGGTCTTCAGAGACTGCTCCACCCGCTGGAGAGGAGAGGGATAGCCACGCTAGTCAATATCAAAGAACAATAGCTAGCTGTCACTTGATGAGAGTAGTGGCAACTAGTTCAGTCAAGTTAGTACTAGTTAGGAGAAGGCATAACTAGCTAGTACTAGGTGAGAGTCGACATAACTAGCTAGTCCTATGACCGTAAATGTCTCATTGTGTGTAGTCAGAGGTTAGGGGTCAGAATCGGGGTCAGGGGTTAGGGTCAAGGTCAGGGCCAGAGGTTAAGGTCAGAGTTAGGGTTAAGATGGTTGGTCATACCTCCAACACGTTGGTCTCTCCTGAGATCAGCATGCATAGCACAGGGATGTCGATGCTGCCGCTCCCTGTTGGCATGCACACACACACACACACACACACACACACACACACACACACACACACACACACACACACACACACACACACACACACACACACACACACACACACACACACACACACACACACACACACACACACACACACACACACACAGAACAATCGGATGCTCACTTTGTGAGTGTTTAGTCTTGTTGGATTCCTCTGGCAGTGTTCAGGCTCTGGAATGCAGCCTGCATTACCAAACACCACTGCCAGGGGGGGTGAAGATCTGAGTCACTTAGATTGACTAATATTGTTATAACATATCATTTACAATGTTAGAACAATATAACTAATAGCTAACATTATAATAATGTAACTAATATTACTACCATTGCTATAGTACTACTATACTACTAATATTATATTAATGTAACTAACATAACAGAAAAGTACAACTACTTGGCAATGGCAATACACACGCACACGCACACACACACACACACACACACACACACACGCACGCACACACGGCTCTGACCCCAGATTCCGGTGCGTTGGTGGGAGATGTAGTCTTCCAGCTTGGCTCGAAAGCCCGTCTCACCCCCCCATCGGCCCACACTCCCATCGTCCACCAGCAGGAAGGCCTGGTAGTTGTTGTCAAGGCAACACGAGTCCCTGGATGACTTCTGGACGTAGTACTTGGCCGGGAAGCTACCCTGGGTGCAGTAGATACCAGACAAGTAGAGACCATTAGAGACCAGGTTTAAAATATTACCGCTTTACCTAGACAGGCGAGGAGCATGTGATCGTGAGTGCGTGTGCGTGCGTGTGTCTAGTGTACCTGAGAGTTGACCAGCTGCTCGTTGTCATGGACGACCCCCCAGGGGGCGACACCGAGCGCCAGCACTTTGTTGGCGGAGGGGGAGGCGGCAGCGGTGGCGTGGTCTCGAACCGCCTCCCCCACGCACCGGCCCACCCCCTCCTGGAGACCTGCCGTCAGGATCCAGGCACCTGCAGCACAGGGATGCAATTGATCGCGATAGATGACAATAGAATAGGTCACAGGTGTGGTAATTGGCGGATCGTACAGATGATTGGTTGATTGACAGTGCAGGTACAGCAAGGTGATTTGCTGTCTAACCCCGACCTGCTCGTTAATGGCCCATCAATGTAATGTCTAACCCCAACCTGCTCCTTAATGACCTGTGTCTGTATTCACAGCAAGTCTCTTTGGAATGGATAAAAGCATCTGCTAAATAAGTAAATATTATCAAATATAATCAGAGTCTATGTGTGTGTGTGAGTATGTGTGTGTTTGGTGGCTGGCCTAGTTGGCCTCACCTGGCCTAAATTAGAGTCTTGGGGGGGGGTGGAGCTGCACGCCTGTGGCGCATTGGTTAATCGGTGCACAACAGGTTAAGTCAGCCACCAGTACACACACTCAGGAGAGCGCTAGCATGCTAGCTATGTACCACCTGCTCTGTCAGCCATTGTACCACAAACTTCAATAATCCGGACTTTCCACACCACTACTGCCTGTGTCCTTCCCGAACTAAGCCACATTATGTGGCATTGTAGCACTAGCCTATGCTACAGTGTGGTCTTTAGGTCTCAGACCAGAGAGTCTATGTGTGGGAGAACTGTCCGTCTCTATATTTACTCCTCAACAACACATACAGGAAGGGGCGTGTCCGGGGGCGTGGCCTCCTCTGGGGAACAGAGGGTCTGTTTGTGCCCCTCTATCCCTGACCTTGATCTACACGCTGGGCACTCTTGGGGAATGAGAGTGCACGGAGAGTGTGCACAACACCGTGCACGCAGAGCTGCCACCTGGCCATGGCATGCCAGAGGACAGGAAGTAGCCATTGTGTCCAGATAAAAAACAGGAGGAGAAAATAGGAGGTAAGGAGAGAGAGGAAGGGAGGGGAGGAGACCCACAAGGAGACAGAGGGGTAGGGAGAGAAGAGAGGAGGAGAAAAGAGGAGAGGAGAGGAGGAGAACAGAGGAGTGAGTACATACCTGTGCTCTGGGAGGCCTTGACGAGGCCCTGTCGCAGCACCTCCCGTACCCAGGTCTTGACCTTTGACCTCCCCTCCCCCCCCACCACAGACACCACCAGGTTGGGGGAGGGCAGCCCCCAGTTGTTGGTCAACAGGGTGTAGACGATGGAGGGGGGCGTGTCACATGACAAACGAATGAACTGGAGGGAGGGGCAGCAAAGTGAGAGAGAGAGAGATCTACAAAAGAACTGAAGAGAACTACAAACACATGATGTCAGTGTGATATGTCAAATACAACTACAGACAGACAGGTAGCTCCAGACAGACAGGTACCTCCAGACCGACAGACAGCTCCAGACAAAAAGACAGTCAGACGGGCACCTGCAGTCAGACGGGTACCTACGTAGCTATGTCTCTTGCTGGCCCCAGCGAACTGCAGCTCCCCGTACGCGTCGGTGGGGTACTCTGAGGAGTGCTGGCTGCTGTCCCAGCGGTTCACGATGGCCGTGCTGAAGTAGTCTCCCAGAGCCACCGACGTATGGCTGTCTTTAGCGCGCCCACACTGGCACAACCTGCCATTACTGGTACAGCACACATCATATGAACACACTGTATGCAGCCTGCTAGATAGCATGCCATTACTGGGATGGCATGCAGCCAATTTACCTATTGTAGCCTGCTGGCTAGCTTGACAATACTGATAACACTTATCAAACTAATATATTGTAGCAGGCTAGTTAGCCTAAATATAGGATAAATATAAGAACATGAATATAAATTAGGTTTGTGCAATATTAGGAATAATTAAATATATGCAAAAAATTGCAATTGCAAACTATGACTCACTTTACCATACTGTAGCTTGCTAGTTAGCCTGCTGTTACTGATATGTTTACAACATGTAGCCTCATCAAGCTAGCTATCACTCACATTAGCATACTGTAGAACGCTAGTTAACGTGATCAGCGATGCTATCTTGATAAAAGAATGTGCAGGACTTCACCTTTACTTTTAATTTCTTATTTTAGCTAAATATACTGTATATAATTGACTATAGCTTATAAGTCAATAATAATATAATATAATATAGGCCTATAATTCAGTAGTCTCCTGCGATCCCATTTAGATACCAGGCAACCTCAAGTGGGCTCCCGACCCACAAGTTGGCAACCATTCTACAACACATGTTGTATTCTGTATGTTTATATCTGTATTATAGGCCTATATTATATTATATTATTAAATTATATTCTGTTATCATTTAGTCTTCTGTATATTATTTATGTTGCTACTGTGTGTTGGAACAGAAATACTTGGAGGAATCTTCTACGAAGGTTGTACACATTCTTCTCTTGAAGATCTTGGGGATCCAAGTCTGAAAGAATATTAACACGTTTAAATATCTCCTCCATGAACACTTGGAATTAATTCATAAATGTTCATCAAACAGCTACTCTTACCTTTGACAACCCTCATCACAATATTTACACTTTCCGGTAATACATGTACCTATCCATGTACTTTTTGATTATATATACATTTTAGATATTTTATTGTGTTTGTTACTTTTAAACTCCAGACAGACAGTCAGAGAGACTGACTGAGAGACTGACAGAGAGACTGACTGAGAGACTGACAGAGAGACAGAGAGAGCCTGACAGACAGACTGACACAGAGAGAGAGAGAGAACAATGTCAACCTAACACGTCCGTCTCGTTGTGTTGTCGACGCACGGATGACGCGCTGGTATGCTCTGTCTTCATATTAACTTTGCGCCTTTAAGAGGAAGGACGTCAACAGAAAACGATCCCGGTCATGTCATGTAGACTGTTTTTTTTTTTTTAGTAATCCACCCTAACAACACATTAACCACCACAACAAGAGGAGACCTGAACCCGTCCCTGACCCCGACCCACCTGGTCCTTCTCGGATTTGGACAGTTTTGCCGCGTTCCCGTTCCCGTCCCCCTCCACGTTGGCCATGGCACCCTGCAGCGCCATGCAGTCTCCTCTCCGCGTCGATGTCTCTTCCTCGAGGTATTTGAAACGCGCCTCTTGCCAGCAGTGCGGGTTCGGCGTGGGCGTGGCCACCAAGCAGACAGGTGAGGGTGTGGCCACCAAGCAGACAGGTGAGGGCGTGGCCCACAATAAGAACAAACAGGAGGGGCAACTTGGCTCCAGAGTAGACAACTTAAACAAACTTTTTTTTTTCTGTTTGCCACACTGACTTATGTAATATGCTTCTATGCCTTCGCATAGAAGTAACCCCAAGACAATGCATTCAAAATGAAAAACTCAACAGTTCGGCAGGTTGTATTAAATATTTATTTTCCATAAATAAAACATTGTTTACGTTACATTTTTAAATACCCATGAGAATTAATTCCAACAATAATAATAATAATAATAATAATATATTATTATTAATATATACTTTTTTTGACAGATAAAAGTATATATTAAATATATTCAACAGCCTAATATCTATACATTGACGGTTCCAGACCGTCGGTGACGTCAGGCGGACTCCCGGGTCTATAGTGGGCTTGGGCTACCTCCCGGGTCTATTGTGGACTACCTCCCGAGTCAACAGTGGTGGACTACCTCTCGGGTCTATAGTGGGCCTTGGCTACATCCCGGGTCTATAGTGGACAACCTCCTGGGTCTATAGTGGGCTTGGGCTACCTCCCGGGTCTATAGTGGGCCTTGGCTACATCCCGGGTGGATAGTGGACTACCTCCCGTAGCCCTGCGGGTCATGGGTGTTCTTGGACTTGTCTTTGCCGGTGGTCTTGCTGATCTGGTACAAGGTGTTGGCCAGGTTGTGCATCTGGCAAGTGCCCAGGTGGCAGCCCCCCTGAGGCGCACGCCGCGCACGTGACTTGACCGCCAGCCTGGCAGAGCAAAACAACATTCATATTAATAATTTATCGTTAATAATGAAAAACAATTCTAGAAATTATGATACTTAATTATTATTATTTAATAATTATTAATTATGAGTTACCTGTTTTCCAGGACATCCAAGATGGATACTTTTGGAGCCTGAACCTCCTGTTCCAACTTTGACCCAATTCCTCAGAGGTCACAAGGGTTCCGTCTGCTGACCTGCTGACCCGGGAAGCACATTGACATAAGTGTGTGTGTGTGTGTGTGTGTGTATATATGTGTGTCTGTGTGTGTGTCTGTGTGTTTGTGTGTGTCTGACCTGTTAGTCTGTCTGAGTGGCGTAGCCGCCGTTAGCGTAGCCGCTGTTAGCGTCACCAGCACCAGTATGGCTATCTCCATGCTATGGTCACCTAGCATGGGAAGATAAAACTCCAGTCTGAAGACCACAGCACAGCAATACGTCAACATAATACTGATAACATAACGTAAATACAGTAGTATTCTGTGGTAAATACTCCTAGATACATTGCAGTAGAGTACAGTTAGTAAATATAGTGTAGAGGTATATTGTAAATGTTGTCCAGTACCATATAGCTAGAACGTAGGTAATATCGGTGTAGTACAGGATAGCATATAGTATAGTAAATTATAATGGTAGCAGGTAACTCACCAATAGTTATGTATGTTGTGCATAGAGATACAGTATGCAAATAGTATAACCTGTTATATATATCATTTATATCATAATAGACAGTGTGTACATATGTGGAATACAAAGGAAATTATGGTATTGGTATATTATCCATCTATATTAATGTCAAAACCAATGTAATAGAGGTATAGTATTTATATACCCAACCCACAGTTGACGAATCACTAGTATATTAGTAAATACGGCCTATGGTATTACGAGTATATTAATAGAGATTAACTCACCAATCAGTAACAGAAGATGTCTCTAATGTGTCATTCCTGCGGTCATTGCTGGTCTGATGGAGGTGTGAGGTGAGGAGTGCTGGTTTTATGTGGCACGCCGGCCAGGGGGTGGAGTCAGGCGTGTGTATTGATGACCGACATCACTACTCCTGATGGAGAACTTTGTTTACTCTGCAGGAAACTCTAAAATAACTCATCCGCACATACACACACACACACACACACATTTTCATGCACACGTGCAAACATTCACACACACATTCGTATGCTCACATTCACATGCACACACAGGGCGGGCGGGGGGGATGGCCGTGCGGTGGTGTTAGTGGAAGGTGGTGTTAGAGGGCTGGTGAGCTGGAGGTGATGAGTGGGTGGAGGTGATGAGTGGGTGGTGTTGTTAGAGGGGTGGAGGTGATGAGTGGGTGGTGTTGCTAGAGGGGTGGATGTGATGAGTGGGTGGTGTTAGAGGGGTGGAGGTGATGAGTGGGTGGTGTTGCTAGAGGGGTGGAGGTGATGAGTGGGTGGTGTTGCTAGAGGGGTGGAGGTGATGAGTGGGTGGTGTTGCTAGAGGGGTGGATGTGATGAGTGGGTGGTGTTAGAGGGGTGGAGGTGATGAGTGGGTGGTGTTGCTAGAGGGGTGGAGGTGATGAGTGGGTGGTGTTGCTAGAGGGGTGGAGGTGATGAGTGGGTGGTGTTAGAGGGGTGGAGGTGATGAGTGGGTGGTGTTGTAGAGGGGTGGAGGTGATGAGTGGGTGGTGTTAGAGGGGTGGAGGTGATGAGTGGGTGGTGTTGCTAGAGGGGTGCAGGTGATGAGTGGGTGGTGTTCGAGGGGTGGAGGTGATGAGTGGGTGGTGTTGCTAGAGGGTTGGAGGTGATGAGTGTGTGGAGGGGAAGAGTGGGTGGTGTTGTGAGAGAGGTGGAGGTGATGAGTGGGTGGTGTTGTAGAGGGTGGAGGTGATGAGTGGGTGGTGTTGTAGAGGGTGGATGTGATGAGTGGGTGGTGTTAGAGGGTGTTAGAGGGGTGGAGGTGATGAGTGGGTGGTGTTGTTAGAGGGGTGGAGGTGATGAGTGGGTGGTGTTAGAGGGGTGGAGGTGATGAGTGGGTGGTGTTGTTAGAGGGGTGGAGGTGATGAGTGGGTGGTGTTGTTAGAGGGTTGGAGGTGATGAGTGGGTGGAGATGATGAGTGGGTGGTGTTGCTAGAGGGTTGGAGGTGATGAGTGGGTGGTGTTGTGAGAGAGGTGATGAATGGATGGTGTTGTTAGAGGGTTGGAGGTGATGAGTGGGTGGTGTTGTTAGAGGGGTGGAGGTGATGAGTGGGTTGGTGTTGCTAGAGGTTGGAGATGATGAGTAGGTGGTGTTGTGAGAGAGGTGGAGGTGATGAGTGGGTGGAGGTAGTAGTGGGGATGCAAGGGAAGTGTGGTGGTGTAGGGGTGTTGGAAGGGTGGTGATTAACTCTCACCTAACAAAACCCGTGGGTTGTGTTGATATCATGGTGAGGGATAAATATTGAGAATGTTAAAGGTACTATAAGTAAAGAATCAGTGCATTCTGTAGCTCCGTGGGGTTGAGACAATAACAATCAGAAACTAATATTAGTTCTAATCATAATTAAACCTTGGACACATTTTAAAAAAGCTATGAATATATATTATTTTTTAATTATCAACGCATCATGTCACTTTGTAAAATTTTTCCACGAAATCTGACCCGACTGAAAGCTGTTCAATAACAACAGAGAGGAGCTCTCTGGGTGTAAATACGTACATGACAGCTATGGGCTAAAAGGATAAAGAGAAACATCTCTCTGGAGGGTTGAGCTTTATTTCAATTTTGAAACTTTTCATAGAAGGAGTGATTCATCTTATAAAAGGGAACTGGGCAAAAGGATATTTCTGCAGTACATATGAAATGTCCCCAGTCCGAGCTGAGAGAGAAGAGGATGTGAGAGCTCAGTAGATTAAACCCACTAGCTACTTACAATATGTTGCTACATAATATTATGCAAATAAATCAATTTGTATATCTCATAGAATATATAGTATATACACTATATGGCCAAAAGTCAGTGGACAACCCCTACTAATTATTGAGTTCAGGTGTTTCAGCCACACCCATGCTGACCACGCAAACTCACAGAGCGGGTCCAATGCAGTGCTTGCAGCGCCGTAGCGCCTATCATCTGCTGTAATCACTCACTACAGCAGTAACCAACACTGCGCCTCTGGGAAAGCACCATCCAGCACAGAACTGTGCGTCTGGGAGCTTCATGAATGGGTTTCCATGGCCGCATCAGCACACAAGCTCACATCACCATGTGCAATGCAAACGCTTGCGGTTCGGATGGTGGTGGTAAAGCACACCCGCAACTGGACTCTGGAGGCAGTGGAAACGTGTTCTTTCGGAGTGATGAATCACGCTTTCGAATATCTCTGCCAGTCTGATGGACGAATCTGGGTTGTAGGCGGATGCCAGGAGAACCGTTACCCTTTCCGGACATTCAATAGTGCCTACCTGTAAGTTTGGTGGAGGAGGAATTAAATGGTCTGGAGCTGTTTCTCAGGTTGCGGCTAGACCCTTTAGCTTCCAGCTTGCAAGGGTAAGTGCTTAATGCTACAGGATATGAAGACATCTTAGCCAATTGGGTGCTTCCAACTTTGTGGCAACACTTTGGGGAAGGCCCTTTGCTGTTCCAGCATGACTGTGCCCCTGTGCACAAAGCAAGGTCCATGAAGACATGGTTAGACGGGTTTGGTGTGGAGGAACTCGATTGGCCTGCACAGAGCCCTGACCTCAACCCCTTTGAACACCTTTGGGAGGAATTAGAACGCTGATTGCGAGCCAGGCCTTCTCGTCCAACATCAGTGCCTAAACTCACAAATGCTCTTTTGGCTGAATGGGCACAAATTCTCACAGACACACTCCAAAATCTTGTGGAAGGCCTTCCCAGAAGAGTGGCAGCTGTCATAGCCGCAAAGGGGGGTCCAACTCCATATTAATGCCCATGGTTTTAGAATGGGGTGTCCAACAAGCTCATATAAGTCTGCTGACTTTTGGCCATATAGTGTATATATAGTATATCATAGTAAGGCTATATTTTGTATATGGTATAGTTATATCATAGTATATTCAGTGTATGTCATAGTATATTTATATATATCATAGCATATTTAGTAAATCAGTAACTTTAAAAAGATTTAAGATTCAAGATTCAACAAGTTTAATCTTTCATCTTAAATCTTTTTAAGTTACTGATTTAGTCATGATTACTAGACATATTTCTCTTTTAATAACTTCAGATCATATGTTTTGATATAATCAAGTAAATATTTACTTGACTGAACTTTAACTTAGACATAGCATAATACTGCATAATCAGTTGGCTATGGAAACATTAAAATAATACATCGTTTATCAGCCATAACAATAAATATAGCTGCAGGCAGCAATGCGGGGCCCTACTAACATGGCCAAGCTTGGTAAATACCAGGCGAAGGACAAAGTAGTCCAAGCAGTATAGGTTGCAGGATATAGGAGTTGGCCATGCTGCCCAAGGTGTGGTATGAGAATATGATAATATCTATTAATTGACAAACATTGTTATTTATCCGACGAGGTTGGTCCAGCAGATGAGGTCACGGCTGACTGTGTCATCGAATGCCTCCCAGCTAATGAAATTTGGAGTCAAAGTGAAGCTAACTAGCCCACGCTGGGTTCAATCTCATGTCCTTTAACTTACAAGGACCCACATACCGAAAGAAGCATGTTTCTGAGGTCAACGGTTCCATGGTTCCAGACCTGATTTAATGACAGCGCCATCTACCATGTATCGCGGTCATCTTTTTACCTAGCACGTTGTCCTTCACACACTTCTTAGACATGATCTTGGAGAATCTACATACCCGTTCATGAGATGATTCAACTTACGGTTCATGAGAAATATGACTTTGAAATATGAATGACCATTAGCATAAAGCGCTAACTTTATAACGCCACATAGTACACAATATTTTATGAAACGACTTGCCCTTATCCCGCTTGATGGAGAATATTCCCAAGAGTACACATGTGCATCACTGCCTGAATCTGATAAAGCGTTCATGAGGAGATGATTTTTAAAGCATTATTTTAGCATTAGCATTAGCTTACCACCAAAATTGTCAAATTTCAAATGCCTGTAGTTTCCATGTTTTTTGAGATATCAACACCTGAGCCGACATGGTACAATTTGGTGGTGTCCTCTTAATGCCCAGTCCGTTTCAAGTCCCTAGCTTATTGTGGCAACAAGTTATGAACACTTGAACATTGTGCATATTTTTTTTCCTTTTGATATGCCATTCTTCCCACCATTTTGGAATATATCTCTTAGCTGTTAACACCCTATGAGAGGACCTGCATCCTACATGTACATGAGCCATTTCAGACCTATCGGACCTACGCTAGATTTTAAGTAAATTTTTATAACTTTTGCAAAATCTTCCACCTGCAGAAAAATCCATCATGGCGGACTTTATGGGTTCTTGAGGCAGCAAACCTTCTAAATTGAACCAGCTCCGAACTGGCACTAGCACCAGCCCAGAACCAGCTCTCGGTTCACTTTGGTGGAAAAGTGGCCAATAAGAACAAACAGGAGGGGCAACTTGGCTCCAGAGTAGACAACTTAAACAAACCTTTTTTTTTCTGTTTGCCACACTGACTTATGTAATATACTTCTATGCCTTCGCATAGAAGTAACCCCAAGACAATGCATTCAAAATGAAAAACTCAACAGTTCGGCAGGTTGTATTAAATATTTATTTTCCATAAATAAAACATTGTTTACGTTACATTTTTAAATACCCATGAGAATTAATTCCAACAATAATAATAATAATAATAATAATAATATATTATTATTAATATATACTTTTTTTGACAGATAAAAGTATATATTAAATATATTCAACAGCCTAATATCTATACATTGACGGTTCCAGACCGTCGGTGACGTCAGGCGGACTCCCGGGTCTATAGTGGGCTTGGGCTACCTCCCGGGTCTATTGTGGACTACCTCCCGAGTCAACAGTGGTGGACTACCTCTCGGGTCTATAGTGGGCCTTGGCTACATCCCGGGTCTATAGTGGACAACCTCCTGGGTCTATAGTGGGCTTGGGCTACCTCCCGGGTCTATAGTGGGCCTTGGCTACATCCCGGGTGGATAGTGGACTACCTCCCGTAGCCCTGCGGGGTCATGGGTGTTCTTGGACTTGTCTTTGCCGGTGGTCTTGCTGATCTGGTACAAGGTGTTGGCCAGGTTGTGCATCTGGCAAGTGCCCAGGTGGCAGCCCCCTGAGGCGCACGCCGCGCACGTGACTTGACCGCCAGCCTGGCAGAGCAAAACAACATTCATATTAATAATTTATCGTTAATAATGAAAAACAATTCTAGAAATTATGATACTTAATTATTATTATTTAATAATTATTAATTATGAGTTACCTGTTTTCCAGGACATCCAAGATGGATACTTTTGGAGCCTGAACCTCCTGTTCCAACTTTGACCCCAATTCCTCAGAGGTCACAAGGGTTCCGTCTGCTGACCTGCTGACCCGGGAAGCACATTGACATAAGTGTGTGTGTGTGTGTGTGTGTGTGTGTGTGTGTGTATATATGTGTGTCTGTGTGTGTGTCTGTGTGTTTGTGTGTGTCTGACCTGTTAGTCTGTCTGAGTGGCGTAGCCGCCGTTAGCGTAGCCGCTGTTAGCGTCACCAGCACCAGTATGGCTATCTCCATGCTATGGTCACCTAGCATGGGAAGATAAAACTCCAGTCTGAATACCACAGCACAGCAATACGGCAACATAATACTGATAACATAACGTAAATACAGTAGTATTCTGTGGTAAATACTCCTAGATACATTGCAGTAGAGTACAGTATAGTAAATATAGTGTAGAGGTATATTGTAATGTTGTCCAGTACCATATAGTAGAAGTATAATATGGTGTAGTACAGGATAGCATATAGTATAGTAAATATAATGTAGAGGTAACTCACCAATAGTTATGTATGTATGTGCATAGAGATACAGTATGCAAATAGTATATACTGTATATATATCATATATATAATAGAAGTGTGTACATATGTGGAATACAAGGAAATTATGGTATATGGTATATTATCATCTATATTAAATGTCAAAACAATGTAATAGAGGTATAGTATATTATATACCCAACCCATCAGTTGAGAATCACTAGTATATAGTAAAATAGGCCTATGGTATAGAGTATATAATAGAGATAACTCACCAATAGTAGAACAGAAGATGTATCTAGATGTGTATTTCCTGGTATTGCTGGTCTGATGGAGGTGTGAGGTGAGGAGTGCTGGTTTTATGTGGCACGCCGGCCAGGGGGTGGAGTCAGGTGTGTGTATTGATGACCGACATCACTACTCCTGATGGAGAACTTTGTTTACTCTGCAGGAAAACTCTAAAATAACTCATCCGCACATACACACACACACACACACACATTTTCATGCACACGTGCAAACATTCACACACACATTCGTATGCTCACATTCACATGCACACACACACACACATACTGATGTACACACACACACACACATGCATGCAGGCACGCACGTACGTACGTTGTTTGATGCTATGTTCCAGGAACAGTTGTATTTTTTAATAACTTCTCTGTGACTGCCCCCCCCCCCTCCCCAACCACACACACACACACGCACACACACACACACACACACACACACACACACACGCTTCCTGTCAAAGGGTTCCATTGTCCCGACATGCACCTGGCAGTGAAGTCACAATAGCCGGTGATGCCACAGACCATCACAAGGCAGGTCTGTGGGAGCTAATGTGCTAATACGTGGATAGTGATACCCAGGAAAGATGATTAAGAGAAACAAAAGCTACGTGCTGATTTGTCATGCTGTCATACTGTAGCTTACACACCGCTCAAGTCAAGTGCATTCGTATAACCCTTTACACAGCAACAGTCTGTCCTTTATGACAGCTACAGTCTGTCCTTTATCACTGTTACAGTCTGTCCTTTATCACAGCTACAGTCTGTCCTTTATCACAGCTACAGTCTGTCCTTTATCACAGCTACAGTCTGTCCTGTATCACAGCTACAGTCTGTCTTTTATCACTGTTACAGTGTGTCCTTTATCACAGCTACAGTCTGGTCCTTTATCACAGCTACAGTCTGTCCTTTATCACAGTTACAGTCTGTCCTTTATCACAGCTACAGTCTGGAACTTTATCACAGCTACAGTCTGTCCTTTATCACAGTTACAGTCTGTCCTTTATCACAGCTACAGTCTGGAACTTTATCACAGCTACAGTCTGTCCTTTATCAGAGCTACAGTCTGTCCTTTATCACAGCTACAGTCTGTCCTTTATCACAGTTACAGTCTCATAAAATGATTCCCGCTCCTGCCCGCTCCTGTTTTTGGCACTCCTGGTCTTGCCCAATCCTGTGATGAATAGTGAGATTGACTCCCATTTCACGTGAATCCCGCGGGAATCACGTGACCCGTGGGAATTCCCGAAAAATGTCAGCCTCTAATACACAGGAAAGATGATTAAGAGAAAGAAAAGCTACGTGCTGATGCTGTCATATAGTAGCTTACACACCGCTCAAGTCAAGTGCATTCGTATAACCCTTTACACAGCAACAGTCTGTCCTTCATCACAGCTACAGCCTGGTCCTTTATCACAGCTACAGTCTGTCCTTTATCACAGCTACAGTCTGTCCTTTATCACAGCTAGTCTGTCTTTTATCACAGTTACAGTCTGTCCTTTATCACAGTTACAGTCTGTCTTTTATCACAGCTACAGTCTGTCCTTTATCACAGCTACAGTCTGTCCTTTATCACAGCTAGTCTGTCTTTTATCACAGTTACAGTCTGTCTTTTATCACAGCTACAGTCTGTCCTTTATCACAGCTAGTCTGTCTTTTATCACAGCTACAGTCTCTGGTCCTTTATCACAGTTACAGTCTGTCCTTTATCACAGCTACAGTCTGTCCTTTATCACAGCTACAGTCTGTCTTTTATCACAGCTACAGTGTGGTCTTTTATCACAGCTAGAGTCTGGTCCTTTATCACAGCTACAGTCTGTCCTTTATCACAGCTACAGTCTGTCCTTTATCACAGCTACAGTCTGTCCTTTATCACAGCAACAGTCTGTCCTTTATCACAGCTACAGTGTGTCCTTTATCACAGCTACAGTCTGTCCTTTATCACAACTAGTCTGTCCTTTATCACAGCTACAGTGTGTCCTTTATCACAGCTACAGTCTGTCCTTTATCACAGCTACAGTCTGTCCTTTATCACAGCTACAGTCTGTCCTTTATCACAGCTACAGTCTGTCCTTTATCACAACTACAGTCTGTCCTTTATCACAGCTACAGTGTGTCCTTTATCACAGCTACAGTCTGTCCTTTATCACAGCTACAGTCTGTCCTTTATCACAACTACAGTCTGTCCTTTATCACAGCAACAGTCTGTCCTTTATCACAGCTACAGTCTGTCCTTTATCACAACTACAGTCTGTCCTTTATCACAGCAACAGTCTGTCCTTTATCACAGCTACAGTCTGTCCTTTATCACAGTTACAGTCTGTCCTTTATCACAGCAACAGTCTGTCCTTTATCACAGCTACAGTCTGTCCTTTATCACAACTACAGTCTGTCCTTTATCACAGCAACTAGTCTGGTCCTTTATCACAGCAACAGTCTGTCCTTTATCACAGCTACAGTCTGTCCTTTATCACAGCTAGTCTGTCCTTTATTAGGTACAATCTATCAGCTCGTCTATCCTGTAACACAGTGAGTCACAAAGGGCAGTCTAAACTTAACCAACCCAATATTAAACATAATCACTGAGGCATCATGGGAAATCAACACCTCTATGGTCACACGCTGCCAGCTCACTTCCTGTTGTGTTTTCTTCATCAGAACTTCCTGTACGTGCCATGCTCAGCATCCGCACAGGAAGAAGTAAACTCCAATACTTCATCTCACACACAAGTCACACACACACACACACACACACCGTCACACACACACCACCTCCATCTCGAAACACACACACACACACACCACCACCACACCTTTCAGAGAACAGTTCTGTTTCAGTGTTTTGTTTTCGTTCTCCCCCAGCAGTTAAACCAGACTGTATATAAAGTAAAGCTGGGCTATAATAAGGTGAATGTGTCTCCAACTAGTGGAGGTGAACACACACAGCAGCCAACATGCTGACTATCATTAATCCTATGCCTTTACCCAAAGCAACTTGCCGTGAATACAAACACAGGCCACTAGAGAGCCTGTAGTGGTTAGCGGGCATCTTACTAGGATCCGTACAAGATAGGCTGTGGATAATGGGGTTTGAACCCAGAACCTTTCATGTGGCATTCAAACACCCTAAAGATTACACTGTCCCCCTGAAGCTTTGAATCCGGGGGGGTTACTTGCTGATCTGTCATCCATCGTCAGTGTTTGGAAAATCAATGAAGACACACAATTCAAAGTGTAATGATTTTAATGCACATTTACATTTACATTTACATTTAGGGCATTTGGCAGACGCTTTTATCCAAAGCGACTTACAAAGAGTACATTTGTTGAAGGAGAGGCAGCAATATATCACTGTGGTACCTGAAGATAAGAACATGCACATCAAATCTAATGTCAAATTCCTCTCTAACACCTTCGGAACATTTCCTTGGAATGTATCAAATGTACAGTTTACAATTTTTAAATCAATCAACAATAAAATAATTAAGCTTTTTTTGTAAAAGAAATGTAAACATGATGGTGGGGTCATCGTGCCTCCAAACTACTACTCGACTACATTACCCGAGGTCTGAGGCCACTTCCTGGTGTGTAATCACACTCTATCATGTGCTATATTATTATCATGTTATCTATTAATATTATATGTAATACTACCTCTCATCATCATGTTCAATATTCTTAATGTCATGTCCAATACCTCTCCTACATTACCTTTCAACATTTTGTGCAATATTCTTCACTTCAACTATGCCAAATCGTTTTCGCCGTCTGAATATCTTATCTTGCCTATATATTTTTATATTTTGACATTGTACATTGTATATTTGTAAATCTGTTTGTTTATTTTTATTATTCTGTTGATTTCCATATTGTTTTATTGTACTGTATTGCTATGCAACCTGGCACAAGAATTTCCTTCGGGATTAATAAAGTTCTATCTTATCTTATCTTATGATAGGATCGTCTTAAGTCTACCTCCATCCATAGACATATATACATAGAAGCCGCATTCGGCCCGTTGGTGCGATACGTGAACGTCGCTGGGTAAATGGGGGAGCTGTGGTTTTTCTGGATAGAAAAAGCAGTATAACGATTACATTACTATGATTTCAATGAGACATTTTTTATATTCAAGGGTTTATGATCCATATATTACCACTGTAGTGATTTTTATCCAGTAAAAAAAATGCATCTCCCCATTTACTTGTATGTGTTTACAGGCCAGTCTTCGCCTCTCGAATACGGTGGCGACGTTGACGTATGATCCGCAGGCAAATGCGGCAACTAGTATGTATGTATGCCTATGATACCATCATCTCCTCCAGGGACAGCTGCAGTTCCACTGACTTCAGAGAGGAGGCGCCCCCGGCCTCTGCCATCTGCTTCAGGATCTCCAGGGAGGTGAAAACCACCTGGGGGGGGGGGGGGGGGGGAGGAGAGGATTCACACCTAGGAACCAGACAGTAGCCTATATCACAGCCTTAAGCAGGATTTACAGTTTGCGTATGTTCTCATGTACTCCACGAGCGCATACATGAGAATGTACATGAATTGACGAGCACCGTGACGATTGGAGCCTCCCGACACACCATCGCGCATTTCCAGAGATATACTGTACATGCGTTTGCGTACAGGTGTATGCAGACGTGTGAGTTGTATAAAGGTGTTTAAAGGTGTGTGTGTGACAGGTATAAAGCTGTCTGCAGGTGTGTGTGAGAGGTATAACGGTGTTTAAAGGTGCAGTGCTTCACCTCGACCATCACCAGCTTCTTCTCCCAGGGCCTGCAGTCTGGGTCGGGCCACCTCTCCCCCAGACACAAGTACAGACAGCAGGAGGGACACTCACCCCCCTTGATAAAGTCCAGCATCCCTGACACACACACACACACACACACACACACACACACACACACACACACACACACACACACAATGTTACAGAAACAAACTACTACAAACTACAGCTAACTAAATGTGTGAGCAGTGGACGCTCACCTTTCGCAAAGTCTCCAAACAGGAAGAGGCCCTGGGGCTCCATCTTGGCCACTTCCTGCGGCTGCGCGCTGCGGTCAAACTTAGAAAGGCTCCAGAATGCCTTGGCGTCACCATGGCGATGGCTATACACCACAGAGGCGGACACGCCCACTTCTAGGCCCGACCCCAGGCTGTCAAGCACCTTCTGGGTGAGAGAGATCTGCAGGGGGTGGAAGGTCGAGAGGGGCTGCGGCAGGGTCACCAGGGTCAGGCCCGTCTGGGGGTCCACCTCCCCTGTCCTCATCTCTGGTCTGGTCACATGGTCACGCAGGTCAAAGGTTATTGGGATGAACTGCTCAAGACATAACATAACCTCTACTAGTGTGTGTGTGTATAGTGTGTGTGTATGTATGTGTGTGTATGTGTGTGTATATGTGTGTGGTACCTGTAGACAAGTTTGAAACCAGCTTCGTTATTCACCAGATTCTCTGAAACCTTCACGCCTCTGTAGAACACCGACACCTTGAACCCTGTCTCTGAGAACACACACATACACACACACACACACACACACACACACACACCTGTTAGACTGAGCGTTGCTAGTAGCACCAATAAGGGCTCTAGCAGCCAATCAGGACTCTCTGTCCACTCACTGAAGCTTTCCTCCACCCAGGCATGGGACAGAGACTCCATGAACTGTGTCACCACCACCTGCTGCTGCTCTCCTCCTTGCCCCACAGCCCCCACCTCCACGGTCGGATATGGCTCAGCTCCGCCCTCAACGCCAATCGCCAAGGGAGACAGCTGTTGCTCAGGCAACCCGGTACCGGCAGGTAATTCTTCAAAGGGCTGTTGAAGTTCCTCTGGCCAGGCAACAGGTCAGGGGTCATGTTAACATAGAGGTCAGATAGAGGTCATTGCCGTTCCCAGGGCAGGTGTCTGGGGTTACCTGTGGGTTGAAGGCTGAGGCCTAGTAGGCAGTCCTCAAAGTCATCTGGGTTAATGGTGGAGCCTGCAGACAAGATATACCTTTGTTCCTTCTATACATTCTATTGATGGTCCTTCAATTGATCTAGGTCTACATTCTATTCTATTGATGTATGTTCTATGTATGTAGTCCCTATTGGTCAGGGGAAAGACTGCCCTCAGATGCACCTACTTGTCACCATTGAGGAACATCAAATTATCCCCTTCACCAAATGCAATGAACCATGGCGTGGTACTGGACGACCAGCTGTGCTGCAACGCCAACATCACCTCTGTGGCCCGATTGCTCTCTACAACATCCACAGGATCCAGCCCTTCCTCACACGTGAAGCAGCACAGATCTTGGTCCAAGCACTCGTCATCACTCGCCTCGACTACTGCAACTCTCTCCTGGTTGGACTCCCTGCTTCCGCAATCAAACCCTTACAAGGCACCCAGAACGCAGCAGCGCGCCTGGTGTTCCACTTACCAAAATTCTCCCCCTCTTCCACGACCTCCACTGGCTCCTGCTAATCATAAGTATCACGAAACTTGTTCTATTAACCTTGTATGAATGCTTGAGACCTGTTATATTCCTATCTTTATGTAGCAGAGCAATATATTGCTGTCTCTTTCAACAAATGTACTTATTGTAAGTGGCTTTGGATAAAAGTGTCTGCCAAATGCCCTAAATGTAAAATGTATGTATGTAAATGATCATGTCACTCAGCAGGGAGAAGCCTACCTATGAAGATGGCATCTTCTGGGAGCAAGGCGCTGTCACCATGTGCATCAACGCAGCGCCACCAGTCCTGAAACACACACACACACACACACACACACACACACACACACACACACACACACACACACACACACACACACACACACACACACACACACACACACACACAGACAGAGGGGACATCAGCCTGGACCACGACTCCCTAACCTTGAGCTCCAGACCCCCCTGAGCCCCTAACTCTAACCATCTAACCCAAATCCTGAGGTGAAAGTCATTAAAGGCGCAATGAGGAACTGTCACTTTAGTCCTTCACAAAATATGGGGCAGCATGTTACCAGAGGATCATGGTGTCCGCCCCAATAATGAGAAATGCACAGTCCCTCCCCTTACCCCCAAACGCATCACCAAAGGGGAGAGGTGAGCGCCAGCATTACATTTTTCAGTGTACTTTTGACATGATTATAAGAGGTTATACACCCTCTGGGCAGCACTATTTCTTTGTCTTCTTATGTTGCACTGAGGGCAGACTGGAGTCTGCAATGACAGCAATCACCTCTTGAGGTACAAAATGGTATTATAAGACAGTACGGGCCAGTGCTAGCTGGGCTAGCTGCTAACTTAATAAATATCTCTTCAAATATTTTAACTAATAACCTTACACAATTTTGGTTGATTTGGAGTGTTTGGTTATATGGCTGCAGAAGTTAACTAGATTAAAATACGGTCATTTATAAGTTTGAAGCCTGAAGATCGTCTTATTGGTGAAGGTTCGGGGCCCTAGGTCTGAGAACACCAGATTCCATCTTGCATCTCTGGTTCTAAATCTTACTTCTGGGCACATTTCCTGGACGGGATGGGACAGCTGCTCCTCTTCCTGGGACTCTACAGGGGGCGGGGCTTAGAGGGAGCACACATCGCTAAATTACACATCTGCATAATATTGACAGTATATTTAAAACATGACATTATATTACAATATATAAGTGTGGCTATTCAACTACTTGGGATACAAGTTCACTTAATAGTGAATCACACAGACCCTCAGACCCAAACAAAAACAGACATTCTGGCCTGGCATGGACATTTCAAAGGAGAACACGCCTATTACATTGTTCTCGGAAAAGCCAGTATTTTGACTTTAATAGCATTACCTTAATATCTGATTACATATCACGGTCATTTTATGATTTAGTCCAGTATATTTGTTGCATATAGCACCTTTAATCTGAAATCCAAAAGCAAGTTCTCATGAAACTTAACCAATGTTAACCAACAGAGAGCATCCCTCCTCCAGGTGTGCGTATAAACACCAAAAACTCACTCTCACTTCTGCTGTTTGCAAGCCCTTGGTTCTGTCTGTGACTGGAGACGTTTAGACCGTTTTTAACAATTCTCTTCCATGTTGTTGTCTCACGTGTCTTAATGCACTGCAGCCTTGCACCATGCAAACAAAGTTCCTTGCAGCAAAAAGAAACTTCTTTGAGTTTGAAGTGAAAGACTGCGCCTCTTCAATCACCTGTGGAGGCAGGGGAGGAGGTGGAGGGGGACAAGGTGGAGGGCGAGGAGGTGGAGGGCGAGGGGCCCTCCTCTGGCCAGCGGAACACCTTGGTGGGGTTGGCGCTGTCGTTGCGGTTGTCCGTTACCATGGTGAAGTGCTTTGCCCGCAGGGTGCTGCGGAAGTTCCTCTTCCAGATGGACGGGTCACCGTGTGCCCGGCCGTTCCCGCTCACCTCCGCCCACGCCTGGCACACAGAGGGGGGGGGGGGAAGGGTCAGTCACGTTTCCCACATAAGAGAGTACTGCTTCATATGCACATTGTGCCAATGATGGTCTCAATTTCTAACAGCGAAACAGAGTACATTTATTCATCACGTGTTTTTGAAGCAGTACTCTCTCTTATGTTATAAAATAATTGAGCATGACGGTTCCCCTTTAACACATGATCATTTGTTATGTGTATGTGTGTGTGTATATGTTTGTGTGTGTGTGAGATACCTCATCCACATCTTATCCACACATATACTGTATTGTTACATTAGCTAGAGTCTGAATGATTCACAACCGATTTACCTCATATTGTATGCCTCGCATTGTGTGATTGCTGCATTTTGTATGCAGTTGTCACCATGTTGTTCCTGATGTTGTCTCACTCTGTCTCTGTCTCGCACCCCTCCCCACCCTTTCTCTCTGTCTCCCTCTCACCTCTCCACCCTCTCTCTCTCTCTCAACCCCCCCCCCCCCCCCCCCTCCCCCCACTCGTTCTCTCTGTCTCTCTTCATCTGTCCCCCTTCCCTTCTCTCTCCATGATTCGTGTTGCTTGTGGGGCATATCTACTGTATATGAGTTATGTGTCTAGCATGGTTCAGCTACTGATATGCTGTTAGTTGAGGGAGTATTTGACCTTGGCCTGGAAGAAGAGGGTAGTCTATCCACCTGCATCTCTCCTGCTCACGCCATGTGTGTGTGTGACCTCACCTTAAATATGAGGACGTCGGTGCTGGAGGAGTCTTGCCGTAGAGCATGTTTCCAGGGGAC
Source organism: Coryphaenoides rupestris (assembly GCA_002895965.2). Taxonomy (NCBI): domain Eukaryota; kingdom Metazoa; phylum Chordata; class Actinopteri; order Gadiformes; family Macrouridae; genus Coryphaenoides; species Coryphaenoides rupestris. The sequence continues at coordinate 107,173 of PIJE02000262.1, forward strand.
AGAGAACTCAGCCCTGCCCGGGTTGGTCCAGGCCACCCCGGGGAACCTGCCGCTGTCAATCTGGGCCTGCAACCAGGGGATGAAGAGTGGCTTGGGCTGAGCCATGCCTGACCTACCCCACCGCCGCCACCCCCCAGCGGGAACACATGTTTAATTCACTGGACACTAGACATAGAAAACATTTTTGGGGGAAGTTGCAACCCCTGAACACAAGGTTAGAGAGTAGTTATTGGATTAAAGTATATATTGTTCACTATATATTGCACCCACAAGGTTAAAAATTATCTAAGATTTGAAAAAATCGGGGCATTGTAAATCGATGTTTAAAATGAATTCATCTAATATTAAGGGATGGCGAGGCAACTGTAGGTTATATGGCGCGCAAAAATAAAACAATTATCTAATTATCAGCACCAACATATCCATCCTATTGTCGAAGCTACACGTCCCAGGGTAATGATTGATGAATGAAAGTTTATTTTTACTGCAGCACTTGTTAATAATTAGATGCTAAAGTCATAACTAATGTACGAATGTATGTATGGCGGAAATGAAAAGGAAAAATACAAAAGATATAGACACAACAGTGCACAAAACAACAGTCAAAACCTCGATATTGTTGTAGATGTGAAAACCTAATACGACTATGAGTATAATAATAATAATAATAATAGTAAAGTTAAATAAAGTTACATTGATTTCTCTTCAATTTGAGTGGGGTCGGATTTCGCGGGAAAAAGGAACAAAGTGACATGTAAGCGTGGATAATGTAAATAAATATATATATATTTCATAGCTTTTGTGTACAATGTGTACAAGGTTTAATTCTGATTAGAACTAACATTAGTTTCCGATTGTTATTCTCAACCCACGGAGATCAGAATGCACTTGATTCTTACATATAGTACCTTTAACTTCTAGATAACAATAATTAAACATAGGTATGTAGCGTACATACCTCAACGTCCACCAGCCAAACAGTGAAGCCTCCTCACCCTCCAGGGGTTCTCGGGAAATCCCGTCGCTTCAGTTTCGTTTTCCCATTCTTACGTCAGCTGATCCCGCGAGAGTCCACAAGGTGGTGTCATGAGAACAGAACAGGTTTGGGGCCCAATGATTACTTACATAGCTAAACTAAAGACATTAGAGGACAAATAACTTAAAAACAAATGAATACAAAAAAAAAATGTTGTATTCTTGGTCAATACTCTCCATACTCTATTTGTCAGCACATTTCAATCTACCTATCTACTACTACTATCTACTATCTACATGGGTGTCTCTTTATTATTGATTTAATCATGTCAAATTGGAAGTATCTTTTGTCTTTAGGGTATTGTAAAAAAATGTAATACTTGCTGTACATTGTATTTCATTGTACGTGTCAATCTAAGAAAAACATTTGTTAAAAAAGAATAGAACAGGTTTCAAGCATTCATAATTGATCGGTTAACACAGACACAGACAAACACAGAGTAGTACACGGTTCTTGGCGTGTTTTATTCGTTTCTCAAATACAGGAAAGTTAATGTACAGAAGAAAATGATTTTGTCAAGAACTGTACAATATTTACACTCTGACTCTTTTTTTTATAGTTTCTTGGAAAATTAGATTGTTTCCAAAATAAGTCATAGTATGCACAAACATTTAGATGATAGAAATGAAATGACTATTTGCTCTTTAAATATCACTCTGAGGGTGTAGATGGACTTATTGATTGCTGATCAGACAGGCGTTGCTCTTATATACAGAGGGGAAGACGGATCTCAGATATGTAATGGTTAGTTTAGTTTCCCAGTACGGAACAAAAACATTATTTTAAATGTTAGCCTGCCACAGTTTCTATTAAAAACCTCCTCTTATAAATAATTAAAACGTGTTTCCATATTGTTACAAAGCTGGCTCGCTAGCATTGACAAGGAGCAGGGTAGCCAGCTATGTGTATGTGCTAGTGAACACATACACATAGCTGGCTAGATAGCGTAGCCATATAGCAGGCTAGCTAGCTAGTGTAGACACATAGCGGACTAGCTAGCTAGTGTCGACACAGAGCTGGGTAGCTAGCTAGTGTGGACACGTAGCAGGCTAGCTAGCACAGTTACAGCATGGGGTTTAGTTATCAACATTTCTTTTTTAAACACAGTCTCCATAGAAACATTGCTCGCTCACTCTGCACTCTCTCACTCCTCCACTCACGGCCAAAGATTCTCCAAAAAAATAATTTACGTAAAAACTAAAAACGTTATTCGCTTCCCTTTCGGCTTTAGCCAAAGCGAGTCCCTGTGAGGTCATTTCCTCTCTCCCGGTTCTACCGCTTCCTGTGGCCGCGCTGGCCATCGCTGTTCAAGAAGCCACACCCACTGATGATGTCACCACGACGTCATCCATGGCACGGGGTGTGTTCTGGGGTGGGGGGGGGGGTCCTGGGGGCGGGGTCAGGCCTCGGAGCTGAGAGCCAAGAGGCCGGTGAAGGCGATATAGAGCGTGTCCAGCCAGCTGTGATTGGCCATACACTGCTGCACCACCTCCTCCTGCCCCGGGTCGTCGGCTGCCTGCTCCACAATGCGACTCTGCACACACGTTGGAATATATACATTACTATATATACACATTCTAAACACATGACATCCACACTGTATACTGTATACAATATGGAGGCGTGTACCTCTCTCCTACACAGCAGGAAGGTGTGGTACTTGTAGTGGTGCAGTGAGTGGTAGATGCTGTAGAGACGGTACAGCTCAGCTGACAGCTTCAACTCCTGGAACACACACACACGCACACAGTGTAAGTGTAATGTATATGCAACATCACACACACACACACACACACACACACACACACACACACACACACACACACACACACACACACACACACACACACACACACACACACACACACACACACACACACACACACACACACACACACACACACACCACACACACTACACCACAGGGTGTACCTGGGGTCTGGGCTGGCTCTTCTTGACTCGGTTCAGGGTCTTGCGGTTGTAGGCGTCGCCTGCTAGCCGGACCCGGAACAGACCAGAGTCCAGCGGGTCCACCTGGATCTGGGGGTAGGCCTGCAAGGCCTCCTGGGGGGGGGGGGGGGATATATCAGCCTGGTACAAGACTAGACTTGACCAGTTTAGAACTGTCTACACCAGGCTACACAGGTTTAGACCTGTCAACACTAGACAAGACCAGTTTAGACCCATTTACACCCAACTACACCCATCTAGACCGGTTTAGACAGACAGGCAGGCAGAGAGACAGACAAGGTAGTCAGACAGGTGGACAGACAGACAGTCAGAATGATGGGTACCTGGTGCTGGTTGCTCATGCTAACACGTCTCAGCAGTCGGCGTTTCTGTTCGTTGAGCATGCTGTCAATCTTCCTCATGGGGGGCAGGTACAGCTCGTCTGTCCACCAATCAGAACACAGAGCACAGGCGGGAAGAAGAACATAGCGTTACCATGGAAACCCGAATTTGGATGGTATCCAGGCAGCATTTCCGTGGTAACCGAGAAGAGGAGAGTGAGGGGCGTTTGTTTGAGAGTCAGCTGCGCATCTTCAGGCTGCTCACGCACACACACACACACAGAGCCAGGTGTCTGTGTGTGTGTGTGTGTATGTGTGTCTGTGTGTGTGTGTGTATGTGTGTCTGTGTGTGTGTGTGTGTGTGTGTCAGTACCGTGCGTGTCCTCCAGGGCCTGGATCATGTCTGGATCCAGGGCAGTGCTGACCAACATCTCCACATAACTACGGAACATCTCCCTCAGAACCCTGTTCTCCTCCTGCACCTCCTTCTCCTTCTCCACAGCTGAGAGGGAGACAGAGAGAGAGACAGATAAAATGAAATAGAGAGATAAAGTGAGTTACATTCTCCAGGGTAGAGGCACTAATTCTACCTGTCCTGGAAAGGAGGAAGTGTGAATGAGGTGTCGTGTTGTGAAGGAGGAGGTCTTACGTTCGTCTTCGCTGGCCTCTGAGGAGGAGTCAGAGGAGGAGGGAACTTCCTTCTTCCACTCCTTCCTCTTCTTGGGAGGAGGCTCCGCCTCTGTCTTGCTCCTGGTCTGTTTGGATCGGACGGGTCGCTCCACTGCTCTCTCCTTCCCCCTCTCTACTCCTTTCTCCTTCGCCTTCTCCGCCCCTCGCTTCTCCACCTTCCGCTGCGGGGGCTGGGCTCTCCTCTCCTTCTCCACCCGCTCCCTCATTCCTCTCTCCTTCTCCTTCTCTTCCTTCTCCTCCTTAGCCACCGCCTCCCTCTTCTCTCGGCTCCTGGTCTTCTCCCTCTGGGGTGGAGGAGCAGCAGCTTTCTCCTCCTTCTCCAGGGGAGGTGGGAGAGGAGGCTGGGAGGCCACCCTGAGGTGGGGCTGGCGTCTGGGAGGAGCAACAAGGGGGAGCATGTTAGTGAAGGAGCCAACAACCTGCACCCTGTACCCAGAGCTCCTGTTCAACAGATTGGGCCGATGCATTCTCTGTGCCAATTAGAGAGTTTGGATGAGTTCTAAAAGTTGTAAAGGACCAATCAGAGTGAGGATAAGTGATGACAACTTTTAAATGATGTTGAGGTGAGTTTAGGAGGCTTTGGGGTTCGTTGGAGGAGGTCTGACCTGAGTCCGGGGGCGTTGCGGCGACAGGGTCTCCGGGAACACACCCTGACGTAGTCTTTCTTGCTGACGTTCTCCAGGAACTTGACGTACAGACGCTGGTAGCGCCGCTTGGCGTCGCCGAAGTACCCCAGGTACTGGGGAGAACACGGAGAAACTTTATTGACACGCTCGGCCCTGACACAGACGCACACACACAATCTGTCATCTCATCGTCATCAATATACATGACCAATACAATCATATGAGCAATGAGGCATCGTAACCATGACAACATGAAGAGGAGGAGAGGAAACAGGAAGTGAAGTGTAAACAGGAAGTGCGCTCACATTGCTGGTAGCACAGAACTGTCTCTGTCCATCTTTGATCTCCGGGCTGAACTTCTGCAGCAGAGCCTTCTGGACACGCCAGATGGGGGGAGGTTCACGACCCGTCTGTAACGCCAGCTGGATATACACACAGACATTGTATCTAAATAAACACTTATCATATGTCTACACATGTATACATGCACACGCACGCACACGCACACACACACACACACACACACACACACACACACACACTGACCTTGAGAGAACGGATGTCTTCGACACGCACAACAAACTCGTCTCTCTCTCTGAAGATTCCCTCTCCCCCGCTCTCGCTCTCCTCCTCCTCGCTCTCCCCGGCGATGGCCGCACCCCCCTGCTTCTGGGCCAGGTGCAGCGAGGTCACCTTAGCGGGCGGGGCCTCCTCCGGAGAGGAGGGGGGAGCGGGGGAGGCGGGGGGAGACTCCTTCTGTTCCGGTTCTGGAGGAGGGGGGGAGGTGGAGGGAGGAGGGGGGCTGGAGGAGAGAGGAGGAGGAGGGGCAGGGGAGGAGGAGGGCACTGAGGCAGCAGGGGAGGGACTGACCTTCTCCTCCTCTTGTTGGGGAGGAGCAGGGGAGGGCAGGGAGAGGGGCGGCAGGGGGGAGTGGCTGGGGGAGGAGCAGGAGGAAGCAGGAGAGGGGGGGGCTGGGGGAGCCTCGGGCATCGCCGCGGCAACAGCATTTTCAGGAGGCGGCACTGGAACAGAGATTGAGATCATGGTTAGGGAGCACTGCTTCAGACACGGGTCCCATCTAAAGTATGCACACCGATGATGATGGGGCAGCTGGTGCCTTGCTCCTTACCCTCAGGCTGCGGCTCCTCCTGACTCTCCTCCTCTTCCTCCTCCTCCTCCTCCTCTTCCCCCTCCCCCTCCTCCTCCTCGTTGCTATCCCTGCTCTTCCCCACCTCCTGGTGGTCGGCATCACTGGCCACAGACTTCCTCTCTTCCTCTTCCCGCTGCTGCTTCTCCTCCTCCTCCTCCTCCTCCTCCTCCTCTTCCTCCTCCACCCGCTGCTCCTCTTGCCTCTCCAGCAGGGCAGGCTGGTCGTTGGTGGGGGAGGAGGAGGAGTGTTGGGGAGAGGGGTGGGGGCGCTGAGGGGAGAGGATGGGTGGCTGCAGGGTGGGGGTGAGGGGCGGTGGCGGTGGCGTGGGCGTGGCCTGCGGTGGCAGGGGCGGAGCCTGCAGCTGGGGCGTGTCGTAGAGGGCGGAGATGGCAGAGGAGATGCTCTTCTGGAGGTCCTGGTTCCTCCCCACCGAGTCCTCCTCCTCGTCGGAGGAGAAGGAGGGCAGGGTCTCCAGGTTCCTCTTCAGCTCGTCCTCCAGACGCTTAGGGGAGGAGCAGCCCCCCAGTGACAGACCACCGTTCCCACCCTCTGACCCCTCCCCAAACGTCGGGGGAGGGGCCGTGGGAACGGGAGACAAGGGGCGGAGCTTACAGGGGGAGGGGGAGGAGTCACAGGTGACCGGATCCATCTCCATGCCGACGGGACGCTTCCCTGTCTTCAGGAAGTCCAGGAAGGAGGCCATGAAGCCTGCCTTGGACTCCTCTTTCTCCTGCTCCTGCAGAGAGGAGGAGAGGATGATGGGGGGGAGGAGCAGGAGGAGGACAATAGGAGAAGAGGAGAAGAGGAGAAGGAAGGGGAGGAGAGAGGAGTGGAGTGATGAAGAGGAGGAGGACAGGTGAGCGTAAACAAAGTTCAGGTGGTCATCCTCTTGTCCTCCACTACAACACAGAGTGGGTGGAGCTCTTACCCTGTCATCCAGGCCTACTTCCTCCCCTCCGTCACCCCCCAGCGGGCCCCTGCTCCTCTTGTCCTGACTCCTGGAGCTGTCTGCGCTGCAGGGGGCCCCTGGGCTGAGACCCAGGGAGGGGGCCGAGCCCACCGAGCCGTCCGACAGCGCGGGGTCCGTCCCGGACAGAGAGTCTGTCCTCAGCAGGGAGTCTGCTGACGCCATTGTGCTGATCGGCAGCTTGATCTGAGGCAGAGGAACACATTAATTATCATTACAGACATTATCACTATGCATTATCATACATTACCCTGCTTGGTGTGAACCAGAGGAACCCATTATCACTAAAGATTATCCATATACATTCATCATATATTTCTCATTATATTAACACGATACATCATCACCATTGGCCATTATCTTACATTGTCACTACACAATGATGATACACATTCACATTATCACTATCTATAATAACACATTATCAGTCCTAAAAGCAGGTGTGTCTCCTTGTATAGAGACCAGAGCCGGTGGGTACGGACCTTGAGTGGGGGGATGGGCGGATCGTGGTGGATCTGCTGGTGGGAGAGGAGGTGCTGCTCCTGCTCCTTCATCTCAATCAGCATGTCCTCCCTCCTCCCCCCGCGGCCCCGATTGCCCCGTCCCCGGCCCCGTCCACGCCCGCCTTCCACACTGAACCCGGCACCCGTCGCCACGGTGCCCAGTTCCCCCACCATGCCGCGGGGCGCGTAGGGCTCGGGGACGGGTCGGATACGGGGCCGGCCCCTGGGTCTTGGGGGCCCATCTCTCTTGGGCTTAGTGGGCTTGCGGCCCCTTTTCTTGGGGCCCTCCTGGGGAATCAGGGAGTGGTAGAAGTCCAGGTCGCCCATCATAGGGCTGAGGGAGCCGCCTCCTCCTCCTCCTCCTGCTCCTGCTGCTCCTCCTGCTCCACCCTTGCGGCAGCTGGACACCAGGTCTGGCAGGAGGTCGGGCCGGCGGCGGCTGTTGAGGCGGATGTCGGCCGGCTGGTTCACCTTATCCTCGTCATCCTCAAACTCGTACTCCTGGGCATAGCTCTTCTTGGGCAGGGAGCTGGGGTCCCTGCGCTCCTTCAGGAGGTGGAAGGAGCTGGACTTGAGGAGCTTCTTGGGCCGTGAGGAGCAGAAGATCGGGGACTGAAGCCCTCCAGAACCGCCGCCGGCTGGTCCGCCGGCTCCTCCGGGTCCTGGGGGGAGTTTAGCTCCCGCAGTGTTGTTGGGTCCGGAACAGTTGGGCCCAAGCCCCATGGGGGGTCCCTGGGACTGGATCAGGCCTAGCTGCTCCGTGTTGACGGTGGAGGGCAGATCGTGGCTCTTCAGGGAGTCCAGGTCCAGAGTCATGGTGCCGGGACCGGAGTCCTCCAGACCGTGGCAGTACGGGTCGTAGCTCTGCTCCCCCCTGTGGTGACCCATCATGTCATAGCCAGAACCTCCTCCAGACCCAGCACCACCTCCTCCTCCTCCTCCTTGGCCTCCTTTCATTGATTCCAAGCCCTCCTGGCCAGTCTGGCTGCTGTTCATCTCCTGGCCTCCAGGCCCTGCTCCTCCTCCTCCTCCTCCACCGCAGCTGGGCTTGTACTCGTCCGGGCAGAACATGTCCTCCATGCCGGGGAAGAATGAGCGGTCTTCGTCCTGGAGCAGGGAGTCGGGGAAGCAGATGGAGGTGAGCGGGACGAAGCGGTTGCTCTGCTGGTTCTGAGCGGCCTTGTCCACCGGGCTGACCTGGTCAAACTGGTGCTGCTCTTGGCCCGTCTGGGGCTGGGGGAGGGTCTGCTGGGGCTCACGCTGGGACTGGGGGTGGCCGGACAGGGGGGGCGGGGGGAGGTGGTGGGGGTGCTGTTGTTGACCGTGCTGAGGGTGGTGGGGGTGGTGCATATGAGAGGAGGCCAGGCCCAGGTCCGCCTCCGACAGGAAGGGATGGAGATCAGAGTTGGATGGGTGCTGGGAGTGGTGGTGTGAGGGGAGGGACCTCTGCTGCTGCTGCTCCTGCTGCTGCTGCTGATGGCACTCTCCACCTCCTCCTCCGCCACCTCCTACTGATCCTCCTCTTCCTCCTCTAGCCCCGCCGCCTCGCCGCTCCTCGTCCACCTCGGTGGACTGGGCCAGAGATCGCTCCAGCATGTCCAGAGAGGAGACGTCCCCCTGGTGCTTGGCCTGGCTCTGGTCCTGCTGGCCGTAGTGGGCGGCTGCCGCGGCCTCCAGAGCCTGGGACTGGAGTTGGATCTGCAACTGGCTGCCCTGAGGGTGCTTCCCAGAGCCCTGCTGTTGCTGCTGCTGCCCCAGGGCATGCTGGGAGTGGGAATCCATCTTGTGATGAGACTGTGGGTGCTGTGGGTGTTGACGATGAGCCTCCATCTTGTGGTGCTGTGGGTGTGGCGTGGTGTGGTGGGGCTGGTCCATCTTGTTGCGTGCCGTGGTATGGGCCAGGACCGACTGCAGCAGGTGCGGCGGCTGGCGGTCCGTGGGGGAGTCCATCAGAGAGACCCCCCCCTCGCTGCCCTTGCGGGGGTAGGGGGGGATGTCCGGCTGCTCCTGCTGCTGCTGCTGGCTCTTCTTCTGCAGCTCCATCTGACCGTGGCTCTGCAGGGCCGCGTGGGAGCCCAGGGCATGCTGGGAGTACAGGTCTCCACGCCCATAGTGGACCACTGAGCCCAGGTTGTCGTGGTGATGGAGGTGTGTGGGGTGCGTTTGCTCGCCTTGGTTTCCTCTGCCCCCACCGCCGCCGCCCCCACCCCCACCGCCGCTTCCTCTGTTGTTACCCGGACGCTCGCTCCTCAGCTGTTGACTTTGTTGTTGTTGTTGTTGTTGTTGCTGCTGTTGTTGCTGTTGTTGTTGTTTCTTCAGGGACAACTCCAGCTGCGTGTCCAGACCAGAGATGGCGCTGCCTGGGCCGGCGGTGGCGGTGTGGGTCCGGATCACACTCTGCAGGTGATACCGCTCCTCGGAGGACTTTGCCAGGTCGTAGGAGAGTCCCTTACCCCCGCCCCCATTGGTGCCGCTGGGTGGCCCACTCTGGGAGTTCTGGGGGGTAGGGCTAGGCTGTGCCTGCAGGAGATGTTCAATCAGGAAGTCCTCGTCGTCCACTTCCTCCTGGGACCGCTGGGATAGCAGGGAGGAGGAGGCGTCGGCCTTGGGTTTGGAGGAGGAGGAGGGGTGGTAGGAGGTTTGGGAGGAGGGGACCCCTCGGGAGTCGGGGTATCCTCCCTGGGGGGAGGACAGGAATCCCGGGGAGAGGACGGAGGACAGGTACTTGTTGGAGCCGGCGCCACCTGGGGACTGGGTGGGGGAGTGCAGCCCTGGCCGGATGATGGCAGAGTTACCGGATGGGGAGGGGCTGGAGTCTGGGATGTGATAAGACCCTCCGCCACTCCCAGCTCTCTCATTGGTCAAACTACCGCCAGCCCCTCCCCCAGAGCCGGAGGCTGTGCTGCCCGACGAGCCACCTGACCTTAAAAGGGCTGGGGAGTGGCCTGGGGCACCGTATCCTAGCGATGGGCTTCCGGCCCCGCCCAGGGAAGACGGGAGGGATCCGTAAGCAGAGTCCGTGGCATAGACGTCAGCGGAGTACGCCTGGCTCCGTCCGCCCAGGCCCCCATATCCCTTACCCCCCGCCGCAGAGCTCAGGTCCTGGGCCTGAGGGGAGCTGAAGCCCCCATAGGCCTGGGGCAGGTGGGATGAGGCTGGGGCTTGGTTGGGGGAGTAGGATTGGGAGAGGTGGGAGGAAGGGGGTTGGTTGGGGGAGTAGGACTGAATCTGCTGCTGAGGTGGGGTCTGCCCGGTAAGGGAGGAGGTGGGGGTCTTGACTGGGGGGGCGGGGGAGCCGTAGCCCGACAGGCAGGCCTTGGGGAGGGTCTGGGGGACCGAGGAGGAGGAGGTGGGGGGAGGCTGAGGGGGTGCAGGCGGGGGAGGAGCAGGTTGAGGGGGAGGCTGCTGGCGGGAAGGGGCAGAGCTAGAGCTAGAGGTAGAGGGGTGGGGTCCTGAGGGAGCTGACGAAGAGGAGGATGAAGAGGAGGTGGAGGAGGCCGAGGGGGGCGTGTGAGGAGTCCTGGAGGAGGAGGCCGAGCTGGCTGAGGAGTAGCCACTGCTGGAGCTGCTTTTGGCTCCTTTACCTGCTGAGGAAGAGGAGGTGGATGAGGAGGAGGTGGAGTAGGGGGGCTGGATGATGGGTCGGTACTGGTCGGGTCGGGGGGTAGCCTTGTGCTCAGCGGAGGGGCTCTGGTCCCCCAGGGGGCTGCAGGAGGAGAGGCCGGCATGGCGGTGGTGGGAGGGTAGGTGCTGGTAGCCCGCTCCCCCACAGCTCAGGTAGTGCTGGAGGGAGTTGGGCTGGGGGGCGCCGCCCGGTCGCTGGTAGTGCTTGATGACACTGTCCTGGCGGGGCACAGCGCGCTCCTGGGACCCTCCCACCGCCTGAGCCTGGGCGGAGGAGAAGACAGAGGCATTGTAGAGCTGGTGGGAGGACTGGTCCTGCAGCTGGGATGACAGCAGGTTGAACTGGTGCGACTGCAGGTGTCTGGAGGAGGAGGATGAGGAGCCGGGGGAGCCGGCACCACCGGGGTCCTGGGCCCCGCGGTAGGAGGCGCTCTGGGAGGAGAGGAGGCGGTCGAAGCCCAGGCCGGACTGGGAGGAGGCCTTGATGTGGAGCAGGGGGTCGTGGGGGGAGAGCAGACCGTTGGAGGTGGGGCTGAAGGTGGGCGTGTCCTGCAGGGACAGGGAGCCAGCAGGGAAGGAGCGGCTGGAGAAGGAGGCTGGATGCTGATAGGCTGAGAGGGCAGAGGAGGAGGGGAAGGAGGCGGAGCCTGGCAGAGCTCCGGAGATGAAGAGCTCGGCGGGGGCAGGGGTGTGCATGGCTGTGGGTGGACATACACATACACACACACACACACACACACACACACACACACACACACACACACACACACACACACACACACACACACACACACACACACACACACACACACACGATATAACAAGCATGCCTACAGGTTAGACTGAGGACTTTGGAGATCAAACCCAGATTATTATAATAATAATAATAATAACAATAATAATAATACTACATTGTGTGTGTGTGTGAGGGGGGGGGGTGGGGGGGGGTGGTAGGCCTATATGACACCTCGTAATAGTTAGCTTCAATTAGCTTCATACCGCCAGCTCTGGAGCGCCATGGGTTAACACAGCTGTTGGCACAGTGGCTGGTTTAAATGTCAACAGAGTGCGCGCAGACTACGTACCTGTCTGCCAGGAGGGCGTGCGGAACTGGGAGAGCAGGGAGGAGGCGGCAGGTGGAGGCTGCTGCCCGCGAGACTCAAGAGCGGAGATCAGGTTCATGACCGAGGCGTCAGGCCCAGATGGGCTGGCGTGGTGGAGACCGGTGTCAAACAGCCCAGACAGACCTGGAGATACATTTAGCATGCTAATATTACACCTGGAGACAGTCAGCAGGATAACCTTATGCGAACATCAGACCTGGAGACGCAGTTAGCTTGCCATCATTAGACCTGGAAACAGTCGGTCAGTATTCTGATTCTGACATTATGATAACATTATGCGAACACAATAAAATAAGATCAGATGTAATTTATTAATCCCAGACAGGAAATGAGTACAGTTTGTGTAGTACACGACAATATTAGAAAGTAATACCATTTAAAGTAAAAATGTATAATTACTTAATAAGAATTAAATAAGAAGAATAATATATCTTTCATGACAGACCTGTAGTCAGTTTGCACACTGACATCATGCTAACATGACAGACTTGGCTTAACACCAGGTGCACGTGAAGAGGCTGGAGAGTATCTTTGCTATTATTTCAAGCATAAACAAACAATCTGCTACTGTATGTCACCCTATTGTTTTAGCACAGATTATTCCATCCAACTTTTTAGACTGTACCAGTTATGCTGGCAACATGAAAGATGAGTTCTCTCACCCAAGCTCCTCCCAGCGGCTCCCCAAGCCCCGCCCTGGCCGGAGCTTCCTGGGTGGTGGTTGGTGGCGTATCCTTGCAGGGGGTGGGGCGTAGCGTAGGCCTGCCGGTGCAGGAGCTCCGAGTCCGGGTGGGAGGACCGGGAACTCCCGTACATCAGACTGGAGGGACAGGAAGAGGTGGAGCATTAATTAATTAAATAACTCATTAACTAACAAGGTACAGGTGAACATTCTGGTTCTTCCTGATGAACCAGACCAACACCATGATGACACTGTTCTGCTGCTTGCGGCGAGTCTAGCCGATGCTCATGACGTAGACTAAAGGTCAAATTATACTTCTCTGTCAAATAGCCGTTGTAGGCAAGCCATGGGTCTCCGCATCGGCGCTTGCATTTAGGGTTCTGCGTCTGTGATTCGGAGCATAATCTGAGTTGCCAGTTGCAGTCACTGACATCTGGTGATCTTCATGAAGTGAAGATGTGTACAAATGAACATAAATGTGAACTTACTCAACTCGTCTGACATAAATGATACTGAAAATATAGCAGGAAAGAGGAAGCGGGACGTTTGTTGCCCTGACCCGTAGTTTTTGAGAGGCGTGAGACCTATGGTGCACCTACTGCGACTATTCAATACAGAAGTAGACCTTTAGTTTGTCGTTTATGTTGTTGCCGAGAATGCTTTTTGAAAATGCTTTTAATAGTTCGATCCTGAATGTCCACAGTCTACCTGCCCTAACCCCTACCTGCTCCTTAATGACTGTAGGTCTGTCTGCATTCACTGTGAGTCACTGTGGGTAAGAGCATCTGCTAAATAGTAATCATTCCTCAGTATTAAATTAATACTTGTAACTATATTATAGCATTGTAATATTATATTATTATACAAGTCTCCTCTTAGGTTGTTTACAGTACTATTACAGTGTGACAGATGCCTTACTCAATTAGAAATGGAATAAAAGACCCGTTACTTTTAATGATAATGACAATGACTCCTTCCCCTTTATCTCGTGGGAGAGAGGAAACTATATTATAATTGTTACAGCTCTCCCCATGGGAGATAATGGAGCGATACTATAAAAGTCATTAACAGAACACTGACAACACAAGCAATTACGCTCAATTAATTAAGTCGTCGACCATTTTATACATACCAGCGCCTGGTAATAAACTATGACTGTTTAGATATGATGTTGAACAAGATTAGAGTAATCTGGGTGGTTTAGAGATATATATTATGCAGAAGACATGCTTGGTGACCCGATGAGAGTGGCCGGACCAGAGGACTGGAGGGACCGGTGCTCTGCAGCCAACAGCCAGCAGCGCAGAGGAGCCGCCGCGCAAAACGGGGAAAATACGTCTCCCACGGCCCCATGTGTTTGGTGGGGGGAAACTGGCCATACTCAAGACTAAAAAAATATAGCGAAATACTTCCACGTCTTACCAAATATCATATTTAATGTGTTTAATTGACGCCGCTTGTTATGTTGCTATTCTGAAAACAATTTTGGATGAATGTATCTCGGCTGGTACCATGTTTACCAGCCGGGGCCTGCAGCTATCGACGCTAGCTAGGCGAACAGACTGAGCCATAATATAGTATCACAATGCTAGCTGGCAGCTAGGCCGACAGACTGATCTGTCTAGTACCACAGTGCTAGCCGGAAGCTAGGCTAACAGACAAACCCATCTGCTACCACAAGGCTAACCGGAAGCTAGGCTAACATACGGACCCATCTAGTATCACGATGCTAGTGGGCAGCTAGGCTAACAGAATGATGTCTGCTACTTTGCATATTTCTGCTTATATTGAATATAAGGTGGTGTTTTGTGAACGTTATGGGGCTGATGGTTTTATTACAGACCATAAACAGAGGAATATGTCGGAATGCAATTATGCAAATTATCTATTAATCATCACAAAAAACGTGGAAGTCGAAATCTGGGTGAAATGTTAACAATAATTAATGAGCGGCAGATGACATTTCTAAAATGCCTATTTTTACGTTTAAAGAAATAGCCCCATTCCTGCTGGATTCTGGTGTAATGTTGTGGTTGTCAGTGTTTTCTGATCATGTATAGATACAGACTGGGTTGCTGTCTGCACCTCGGGTCTGCACAAGAGCTTGCTTCTACCCTCCTTCACTGAGGCCTGGGTCACACAATAATAATGATAATAACAATTATTATTATTATTGGAATAAGTCCCTCACATGGTCCACACAACCACCGTATTTACGGCTTTATTAACCTATAACATGTCAATCACAATCAATCAATCTATTATTTTTCACCTCCCTCCCTCCCTCCCTGCACCCCGCCCACCCCCACGACACGCACACTGCACGATCCGTGTTAATAATAAGATGACTAACACCTTGCATGGTCTATCTAGATGAACTACCCTTGGCTGTGGGGCTGTTCTGTACCTTGCTTTAGCCGACCTCTCGTAGCTCCATCCCGCCCCTGCAGCCAGGTCCCCAAACCCGGCGCCCGGGTAGTTCCGATCCATCCTTATGTGATATAATGTGGTGGTGGTGGTGGTGCGAATGTGGACGAAACCGACGTGGAGTCGGGATCAGAATATATAGATTATCACGAGAGAGAGATCCGATCCTCCCCGCTTTCGGTTCTCTGTCGGCTTATTATTTCCCCGGTTTGATGAGCCAGAGGTCCGGGGTGGAAAACAGCATCTTGAGAGAAGAAATGGAGGGAGGAGGAGGAGAGCAAAGAGAGAGAGAGAGGGGGGTCTAGGGGGTCTATGCTCCAAAACACCACCGATATCACTCCTCTTTCCCCGTTCCTACACTCATCCCTCCATCATTTACACCCGAAAAAAGGGGGATTCGATCCGAAAAAAACACACACACGCACACGGTCATGATGGCTATGATAATGGTTGAACTGGCTGAGAAACATTTGATCCAATGCGTCCTTTTCTCCGTCTTCTCCTCCAACCTCCGATCTCACGTCAACTTGACAACTTCGATCGGATCCGCGATGATCGATCGGAAATAATCACACCGTTCGACCTGGTTATCTGTAACTATTCCACATATTAGCGGCACAAGAGGCCGAATTCGTGATTTAGTCCGCCCGCGGATCGCTCCCGCCCCCCGGGTTGTTGTGGGCTAGCAGACGCTAGCTGCTGGTAGCGTCGCATCAACACAAAACTCTGCGAGTAACGTGTTACAAGTACTACAAGTATGACTACAAGTGTTGCTTGGATGGCTGGTTGGTAGTAGCGGATATTTTTTTAGAATAGCGCAGGGTTACAGACACACAACGACGACGTACGGCGTGAAAATTGTAGGCCGCGTTTTAATATTTTTTTAGTCATTTTCCGCTGGAGACGCCATGTTTGAAGGCGGCTCTCTCTCTCTCCCGCTCTCTGTCTCTGTCTCTCCACCTCGCTCTCTTTCTCTCCCACACACACACACACTCCTGTCTGTCTGCCATGACCTCCGTTCCCCTCGCCTCGTGTTCGTCGTGTTTTAAGTTGTTTAGTAGTAAGATAGTAAAATATACCAAATACCATATACCAAAAAATACTAATACAGAAGGAATTAATACTTAGGAAATATAGAATAATATGCTGCACACATACATGTAAGACAAATATATATAACTATAACTATAACAAAAGTGGCTCAAATGCTGGGATATTGCACATTCAATTGAAATATGTAATATTTACTGTACATCTGATTACATGAACTGTTATTGCCTTTGGGATGTCTGGATTACACCTGCAGTCACTAACTTCTTTTTAAATAATATTTATGACAATTATTTATTACATTTATCTAAATGCTGAAAACAGTTGACAACTGATTTGGTCCACAGTATAGACGTGTTATAACACTTGCATTGATTTTGTCCACAGTGGAGAAACAGTTATTATAATATGATAACATATTCCAGTGTAATATCTTAATGAAAAGACCCATGGCTATTCTGTGATGATGTTTAGCTATGCTACGTCCGTTCCTTCAGGCAATTACTTCTCATACCATTTAACCCTTAACATTAACATTTCAACTAACTGATGAATCCCAACACGTAGGCCTATAGGCTATGTGTACGTGTGTATCTTTTGGATAAAGTCCAAGTCTCCTCCTGTAACCTGAGTGCCATCTAGTGGTCAAAGTATAATAGCATCTACTGATCAATTATTTTATTTCCATTGATGACTACAAGATCGAATTTCACTTTGATCCTCTGAGCCAATTATGATTGATATGAGAAAAAACCTTTAATGCTAACCTAATTACTCCAATCGAATATATTAAGTGTGGACCTTGCATTGTGCATGTTGTACAGCTGGTTAATTCCAGCACTGCTTCATATACATAACAACAGAAATCCTTACATTCCTGGGTAGTAAATACTAACCTGGCTAAAGTAATGCTCTTAAGACAACAGGAGAGACAGGCTGCAGGGTTCCTCTGCATACTATAGCCTGGCCTTTGGGATGCAGATCCTATGCTCTCAGTCTCAGCATATTCATGCCATGGGAGGATGGCACACAATAGGTCAGGCTCAACACAGAGAGAGATGAAATAGGTGAAGAAACAAAGGAGAAATAATAGGAACAACAACTATTGTTATTATAATGTGAAGGATGCTATTAAAACCTTTTAATTGTATTAATACTAATAACATAAATTATATATGAACAAAATGTTCTGTTTCTCACACTCTCTATCTCTCTCTCTCTCTCTCTCCCCCTCTCTCTGCCCCCCCACCCTCTCTCTCTCTCTCTCACACTCTCTCCCTCTCCTGGTGTATGCTCTCTCTGTCACGCCCCCACCCACCCCTCCCTCAGTGTGGTGTTGTGGTTGCAGGGCCGTATTCAGGGGGTCCGGACACCAGGTTAGGATGCCCACTCCAGAGTCAGGCTGCCCCCCTGCCGCCTGTCTGCTCATCGCAGAAGACGCCCGCCGATGGTGAGTAGGTCCAAACCCAACTCACATCCACAATGTTGACCAGGACCTCTAATTTCTGACACTTCTGTTGTGTGTGTGTGTGTGTGTGTGTGTGTGTGTATGTGTGTGTGCATGGAGGATACTGTTGTATTATATGTATAACCTGAATTCTAATGTTATGTCTACCTGCCCTGGGACTGCAGAAATTAGCCATCGACACCATAATCTGGTACAATGCATCTCGTCCCATTGAGACTAATGCTTGTCCCTGACAAGTAAACACATAAGTAATCAAAGTCAACAAAATCTTGCGATACACAGGACTGATGACATCAGAGTCTCACAACTACACACAGCATCATTGCCCTCTTCCTAGTCCTTAGTTGCTCCTTGCTTCTTCCTATAGTGTTCTTGGTTGGGCTCTGGGACGTCTTGAAGACCAGAGAGGAACCACCAGCTCCATGTCTTTCAGTTTCCAGCCCAACAGCTGAGGTTCCCGTTATAGAATCCTTCCAGGAAGAACATATACCTTCTGAGGAATATCTCACGTTACGCTGAGACCTGCATGCGCAAACCCCTGCCTGGCCTTCACACGTGTGTTCTGGTCTACATACTACGGTCTATGTGTTGTCTGGTCTACACACACGTTCTTTGGGTTAATGGACACCAAGGTTTGGATACATTCATAGCGGAAAGTGGAATCCTGAATGTATTAATAAAGTGTTATCTTAATGGCATGCTAGTTCTTCTGTGAGCATCATCATTTATAGTATCTGGATTCTGTGTAGTTAGAAGTTATCATAAAAGGAATTTTCCATGCAAATCTATTTCTTTGTGAGTCCATGCTGGTGTAACATCTTTTATTTTAAAAGAAGTTGATGTGTGTTCTGAATGTTAATGCTCTGGATGCTAGCTCCCAGTGTGGTAGCTCTCTGAAGGCTAGCTCTCTGAATGCTAACATTGCCTGTCTCTGCAGCATCGAGGAAAAAGGAAGGCAGAACTGTGTGGACCTGATGCAGGCCTTTCAGGTGTGTGTGAAAACACTCTCAGAGGGATCATGAATCACCTGGACCCCAACAGAAGTGACGCCCCGACTAGTGATGTCACCAAGTGCATCAGTGAGTGCTCCCCCATGATGTGATAGTATCTGCATATATTATGTACTGTATATATCATATAATGCATATGATATATTATATTATATTTGTTATATATATGATGTTTCATTTTCTTTCCCAGCTGTTTCCTTCAGGTCCAACTGCGGGCGACAGTGTACCCCTACGATGCTTCAGTTTGTTACATTACACCAATAAACTACACTATCGGTAATGAGCAAGTGACGTATACAGTGAAGACAACGTCAAATTCCACCAGTAACATCTTAGCTAATGTGACTGCAATACCCCAACAGCACCATCACCATCCCTTAGCAACAGCTACAATTGCCATAGCAACAACACATTGTCGTCACAGCAAACGAAATGGGATTAAAACAGAAGTCATTCTTAGAAAAATGAAGCATGTTGTATGTGTTAAAAGCCATGTTTTCCCTCATGTTGTACTTTATTACCGCATATATAAATATCTATTTCAAATTTTCATAGTAGAAATGCATATTTCATCTGATAAATACAGTTTTGATCTATTACTGAGTAATTGTATACTGGGAAATTTTATAAATTTTGCTTTCTAAGGTAAATCTGTACTTATATTTTACTTGACCGAGCAGGCCTAACATGTATGTATTCCAGAGGCCTGGACAAACAGAACAATGATTTCTAAATAAAAAAATCAAGCCTTTCTTCCTAAAAACGTCGTGCCAGCTGAGCCATACTGATGAAAATAAGAAGGGAGATCACACACAACATAGCATCAGTAATTTATGAATCCTATAACTCCTGATTTCACACCTACAACATGGTGTGATATCAGACACGTGGCGCGGCCCAGGTGCGTCGCATGTTCTTGGCCCAGCACAGGTAGGAGGAGGAGGAGGAGGAGGAGGAAGCGCACTGAAATGGTCCACGGAGTCAAACGTATGAGTGAGTGAGAACGATGATCATTAATAACGTCACGGGTGCAGCAGAGTCGACCCGTTGAGTGACGCGCCGGTCGGTCGGTTGGTCGGTCGGCGTCGTGTCTGCAGAACGACGCGCGCCGCCGTGCACAGTGTGTGTGCGTGTACCGCGTGCGTGTGCGATGCGGGGAGACGCGCACCCGCGGAGGAGCAGCAGCAGCAGCAGCAGCAGCGCACACGACGACGACGAGCGGAGCGGAGGGGCGGGGTGGGAGAGGAGGAGGAGGATGGAGAGGAGCGGGGGACCCGGATGCTGATGCTGATGCGAGGAGTGAGGCGAAGGGGAGGGAAGAGGGAAGAGGCAGCGAGCGAAAAATAAATATCGATTTACGGCAAGAAACGCCAAAAGGAGCGTCACAGCGGCCCTCTGTTACTCAGCACGAAGCCGCTGATCCGGAACACCTCGGGGCCGATCGCCCGGAGCCCGAGCCGTGCAGATTACACACACACACTTTCACCTCTACATCCACATCCGAGGAGGAGCCGAGGAGGAGGAGGAGGAGAGGACGCTGGGATGCTGTGATCGGTAGGGGAGAGAGGAGAGAGAGGAGAGGAGAGGAGGGGAGGGAGGGAGGGGTGCTGCTGGAGGCATGGTTGTTTTGCAAGGAACGCCGCGTCTTTCCTGTCAAATGTCCCTATAATGCGCCTGTCGGACCATAGGTACGGGCTTCGGAGTGGAAGAGACACCATGGGGAGAAGCGTGTGAGTGAGCCGGGGAGGGGGGGGGCCGGGGAGAGGTGTGAGGGGGTAGCAGGATGCTGGACCACCACCAGTGAGCAGGCCAGACCCAGCTATACACCATATCTCTATATATATACACCTTTAGTAGGAGTCACCATGCCAGAGCCTTACAGCTAGTCCAATACCAGTCTCTAATAGTATGCTATATCAGATGTCAATAAGGCAAAATAAGCTATTATTGTAGATAAGCCAAGTTGGACAGTATTGATGATGAATATTGATGTATTGGAATAGTTTTACAGCCATCACCATCAGATAGTATGTCCTAAAGTCTCCAAGATATCTTAATGAATTGTATTGTATTGTATTACTCACTCTGTGTATATTATATATTTATATGTTATAGGCTAGTGCCAGTGTAGGGGGGGACATCTATGTTATAGAAGCTGTGATTCTGACAGCAAGGCAAGTTTAGATGAGGAATGTTTTACTGTCCTGTCTCCAAGTAGTCCACCTGGCCCAGCACTGATTATACGGATCATAGTCATAGCCATAGTAGCATCCTAAGGGCATCAGTTAGCCCCCCTCCCAGCATCAGCAGCACCCCAGCAGGGGACCACCGCCCCCCCCCCCCCCCCCCCCCCTCTGGCAGGATGAGCAAGGAGCTGTCGCTGAGCCACACGGCCCAGTACGTGGGGCCCTACCGCCTGGAGAAGACCCTGGGCAAGGGGCAGACCGGTGAGATAACCCACGAACCCTGCTAACCACTAGGAGAACCTGTTAAATACCCGCTAAATACCCTGCTGACCGCTAGGATAACCTGCTATCCGCTAGGAAAACCTGCAAACCACTCAGATAACATGCTAACCACAAAATATCAATCAATCAATCAATCAATCAATCAAATCAATCAATCAATTTGCTTTATTTACAGACTCAGAGTCCAAATAAGAAGACAACACATTCCATGAAATAAATAACATTGGAACAGCTGACACTGACTAAAACACATACGGACATTTGTTCCAATGTTTCCATATAGAAGAAGAGTATCTTGTGTCACTTAGCTAACCACTAGGATACCCTACTAACCACTAGAATATCCTGCTAACCTCTAGAATACCCTGCTCACTGCTAGGATAACTAAATGCTAAAATACCCTGCTATCCATACATATCCTGCTAAAAGCTAGGATAGCATAGAGGATAACGTATACGATACCCTGTTAACCTCTAGGACACACTGCTACCTGTTAAACTACCCTGCTAACCACTTGTGTAACCCAGGTCCCAAATACCATAATAATGCGTTATGGTATGATATGTTATTATCTGTTATGTTATGATAAGTTATTATCTGTTATGTTATCTGTTGACATGCGATGGTAACTCGGTACGGTACGCCGTGTAACCGACAGCCAATCAGAGCGCGCCCTGCATTAGAAAGACTGCAGGTGCAAGCGATTAGCAGGAAACGTAAATATGAACTTTGCTGTCTCCTGAGTCGTCCTTAAACCCTGTCATCACGTGTAATCATTCCTCCTCCTTGTAACCTAAATCTTCTGACCCCTAGTCCACGCTATAATGTCCAGCTACCATAGCTGTTACAGGAAAGTAGAGTAATGGTATGCTACACTTGCATACGCTAGTCTAGCACCCACTAGGATAATCGGCTATCCCCTACAATACCCTGCTAACCGCTAGGATAACCCACTAACGGTTTGCACTCCATATCTCTGTCTCTCAGGGCTGGTGAAGTTAGGGGTCCACTGTATCACAGCTCAGAAGGTGGCCATCAAAATAGTAAACAGAGAGAAGCTGTCAGAATCCGTTCTGATGAAGGTACCGGTCTCCTCTCTTCCCTCATTCTCATTCTCAGAACTCTTTCCCTCTATCCTTCTGTTACTCTTGTATTCTCTGTCTATCCTGCCTTCTTTCATTCATTGTTTCTTCTGAACTCTTAACCTCATAACTTCGTATGCATAATATTCTATCTTCGGTTCATCTTCAGTGTATTTGGTCTAGTGTATTTATACATTTCTATGTCTCCGCTCCAGTGTTTTTTCTGGTGCATTACTTATATTCTATACCTTCAGTGTATACAAATGTTATGTTCATAATAATACAATAATAGTCTCCAGTGTGTTGGCCAGGTTATATTTATAGCAGTCCGTCTCCAGTGTGGTTGGTCTGGTGTATTAATAACAATATTCTATATCATCATCAGTGTGTGTTGTTCAGGTTCTATCCATCATATTTTCTAGTGTTGCTAGCACGTTTGGTTTGGGTGTATTAGTAGCATTCATACATCTTCCGAGTATCCGGTTCTATTAATAGCCTAATATTCTGTCTGCAGGTAGAGCGGGAGATAGCCATCCTGAAGCTGATAGAACATCCTCACGTGTTGAAACTGCACGACGTCTACGAGAACAACAGATACCTGTGAGTATTTGAGCTTTTTCACCAACCTGCTGTGTGTGTGTGTATGTATTCTGTGTACTGTGTAAGGTGTATACGTATACTTACATAAATATAATGTGTAGGTACCTGGTGTTGGAGCATGTGTCCGGTGGAGAGCTGTTTGACTACTTGGTGAAGAAGGGACGGTTGACCCCTAAAGAAGCCAGAAGGTTCTTCAGACAGATCATCTCCGCCCTCGACTTCTGCCACAACCACTCTATCTGGTGAGTGTGTGTGTGTGTGTGTGTGTGTGTAATATATACACATATATTACATATAACATGTATCTATATGTGTCTATACTATACATCTATAATAAATGTGTGAATTATACACACAGAATAAAATAACATAAGATAAGTTAGAACTTTATTTATCCCGAAGGAAGAGTATGCAAGTATATATTTTATAATGTGTGTACTAGTATACATGTGTGTATAATGCATGGTGTATAATGTATCATGCATATAATATTTCAATGTGTTGTATGTGTATGATGTGTGTATTATGCGTATAATGTGATGTGATGACGTCAACTATGATGCATGTGTGTGTGTGTTCCAGTCACAGGGACCTGAAGCCAGAGAACCTGCTCCTGGATGAGAAGAACAACATCCGCATCGCCGACTTCGGAATGGCCTCGCTTCAGGTGGGGGACCGGCTGTTGGAGACCAGCTGTGGGTGGGTACCTCATCATAATACCTGCCAGTACCTTCTCAATACCCTCCTTAAACTCCCCACACCCACTAATACCTCATAACTACTCTATCTCTGACCCCTTCGATAACTTACTACTGTGTGTGTGTGTGTGTGTGTATGTGTGTGTGTGTGTGCGTGTATGTGTGCGTGTGGTAACTTTCAGGTCACCACATTACGCTTGTCCGGAAGTGATTAGGGTAAGTCTTAAATCACGTCTGAAAAAATATTTGTTGTTTGTATTAAGTTACTTTTGAAGATATTGAAAGACTGTCTCCCTGTGTGTGTGTGTGTGTGTGTGTGTATGTGTGTGCATCAGGGAGAGAAGTACGACGGTCGGAGAGCAGATGTGTGGAGCTGTGGTGTGATTCTCTTCGCTCTGCTGGTGGTGCGTCTTTTCGACAAGCCTCCTCTTCTTCTTCTTCCTCTTCCTCTCTTTGAGTCTTTGTCATGGAAACATCCCAGGACTGATTAAAGTCTCACTGCTTTGGCTTCTCCTAATCGTTTACTGCAGTGTGTGTAATACCGGTGGCAATCGGGGGAAACAACAGGGTATTAAATGGCAATATAAGAGGAAACACCACAACAATATTTTTCTGGAGCCTATTCCCATTCATTATTCAAATTGGAGTAAGTTTTAAAATACATTTTTATTGATAAAATTTGTATTTTATTGCAAGTGAAGTTGAAAATACATTTTTAAATATTTTTCCAGAGACCTCCCGAAATGTTGCTGTTGAGGTTATCAGGGGGTCTCAAGTGTGCATCAAGTGGTCTCGGATCCCTCCGGACCTCTTGTTTTTCGCACCCCGGTTTACTGCTTTCACCATAAACCAGATTCTCTCTCTCTCTCTCTCTCTCTCTCTCTCTCTCTCTCTCTCTCTCTCTCTCTCTCTCTCCCTCTCTCTCTCTCTCTCTCTCTCTCTCTCTCTCTCTCTCTCTCTCTCCCTCTCTCTCTCTCTCTCTCTCTCTCTCTCCCCAGGGTGCTCTACCGTTCGACCATGACAACCTTCGCCAGCTCCTGGAGAAGGTGAAGAGTGGGGTTTTCCATGTGCCCCACTTCATCCCCCCAGACTGCCAGGCACTGCTGAAGGGGATGATCGAGGTGGACCCTGACAAGAGACTCACGGTACCCCAACACTGACACCCATCGTCAATACAACGCATCATATCAATCAACCAATTAATCCGTCAATCATACTGATGGGTCAACACCAGATGTTGAGTATCACTTTACCATAGGAATAAGCCACTCACGCAAGTGGAAGTTACCAAGGTTATAGGAAGCAAAGATAGGTGAGGTTATAGGAAACATGTTTTAGTTTAAAAACCCGCCCCAAACTCATTTGAAACACACGTTGATTTCCAGGTGTCCAAAATAGTGTGAGAACCTGAATTGATGTGAAGTGACTGACTAACCTTTTATCTGTCCTACCCCTGACCCCTGACCCTTCCAGCTAGAGGTCATCCAGAAACATGCCTGGTATCTGTGAGTCCCACGCACACGCACGCACACACACACACACACACACACACACACACACACACACACACACATGTACTGTACTTTGTGTTTATGTGGTGATATGTAATGTGTGTGTGTATGTACATATATAATGTATGTGATGATATGTAATATGTGTGTTTATATGGTGTAATGCATGATGTGTATATATAATATGTGTGTAATACATAATGTGTGTTATATTCTAATTTGTGTATGTTAATGTGTGTGTTTTGCAGTGGGGGTCGCAACGAGCCATGCCCGGAGCAGCCCCCGCCCCGCAGGCTGTGTGTGGGTCGGATTCCGGAGCGGTGTGACCTGGACCCAGACGTCCTGGACAGCATGCACTCTCTGGGCTGCTTCAGGGACCAGGAGCAGCTCACCAGGGACCTCACCAGTCTAGAGTAGGTGTCCTCTGATTGGTCCAGCTCACCAGGGACCTCACCAGTCTAGAGTAAGTGTCCTCTGATTGGTCTAGCTCACCAGGGACCTCACCAGTCTAGAGTAGGTATCCTCTGATTGGTCCAGCTCATCAGGGACCTCACCAGTCTGGAGTAGGTGTCATCTGATTGGTCCAGCTCACCAGGGACCACACCAGTCTAGAGTAGATATCCTCTGATTGGTACAGCTCACCAGGGACCTCACCAGTCAAGAGTATGTCTCACCTGATTGGTCCAGAAGAAGAATCCAACATGTATATACACTGTAAAGTACTCAACTAAGAGTGTAAACATTATAATTAGGGTTGTCAGTGTCATGTAACCTCCCTCTTCCGCACCCCTCAGGGAGAACCAGGAGAAGATGATCTACTTCCTGTTGCTGGACAGGAAGGAGCGGTACCCGAGCTACGAAGACGAGGACTTGCCACCGCGCAACGACGCGGGTCCGTCAGCAGGTGGCAGCAGAGAGACTCTGGACACCCTCTTCTCGCTCTCGCTCTCTCTGTCTTTCTGTCTCTCTCTCTCTCTCTGTCCCTCTCTCTCTCTCTCTCTCTCTCTCTCTCTCACTATTTATATGTCTCTCTCTTCTAAATGAGAAGGTGTATCTATGTGTGTAATAAATATCTGTGTGTGTGTGTATGTATTATGTATGTGGTATAGTGTTGAATAGTGTCTCTCTATAGTTTAGTTTCTATATATATGGTATGGTATACAGTATATATGGTATAGTGTGTGTTTCTATGGTAACCCAGCAGACCCTCCCAGGAAGCGGGTGGACTCCCCCCTGCTAAGTCGTCACGGGCGATGTCGCCCGGAGAGGAAGAGTCTGGAGGTGCTGAGCGTCACCGAGCAGGGGTCTCCAACCCCGCCACGCAGGGGCCTGGACACCGCCGCACACAGTCAGAGGTACACGCTCTAATATACGCACACTAATACACACACGCACAGCAGGGGCCTGGACACAGTCAGAGTTACACACTCTAATACACACACACACAGCAGGGGTCTCCAGTCCCACCACACAGGGGTCTCCCACCCCGACAACCAGGGGCCTGGACACCACTGCACACAGTCAGAGAAACATACGCCGCGTTTCCACCTAAATCAACCAGAACTTTTAGTCCCAGGAACTACTTCCTTCAGCCTGTTGTCTGCATTTCTGATTTTACGAGCTAAAGAGATTGACTGTGAGATCACAGAGACAGACTTGCAAATGCTGCAAGCCCCACCCCCAAAGTTCTGGAAAGCACTACCCCCCGAGCAGGGACTTTTTAGGCTGTAACATAATGTCCCCCAAACCCTGGTTCCTTTGTAGTCCCTCATAAATCTGTCCAAAGCTAGCCTGAGGAAAGTTCCTGTAGCAGAAACGTGGTTTAATAATACATACACACACGGAGGTGTATTTCTGACTTGTTGACCTCTGACATTTTGCAGATCTCGTTCTGTCAGTGGAGCGTCGACTGGCCTGTCGTCCAGCCCCCTCAGCAGCCCCCGGGTAAGGTCACGCTGAGGTCACACTGAGGTCAGGCTGAGGTCAAAGGTCATGTTAGCTAGTCTCTCAGCAGCCCTCGGGTAAGGTAATTTAGAGGTCAGGTTAAGGTCATATAAAGGTCAGGCTAACTAGAATCTCACCATGGTAAGGTCTGGTTATGGTCAGGTTAATTGGTATCTCATTAGGTTAAGGTCAGGTTAACTAGTATCTCACCACGATAAGGTCAGGTTAACTAGTATCTCACCATGTTAAGGTCAGGTTAACTAGTATCTCACCAAGCTAATGTCTGTTTAACTCGTATCTCATCCGGCTAACGTCAGGTTAAGGTTTGGCTAACTAGTATCTCATCACATTAAGGACAGCTTCAGGTTTGTACTTTATCGCTATGCAACCTGGCACAATAATTTCCTTTGATTTAATAAAGTTCTATTCTATTCTATTCTATTCTATTCTATTTGGCTACCTAGTATCTTGTCAGGTTAAGGTCAGGTTAATTAGGATCTCACCAGGTCAAGGCCAAGTTAAGGTGTAGATCATTAACATGATATCTGTCAAGTTTTTTTGTTTTAAAGATATGTTACCTCTTTGATATCATGTGATCTTGCTGTTTGATGTTGAAGTTGTTTTCTGAAAGCATCCCCACAACGCACACCCCGCACAAATGCTACAGACATTAGCATCACACCCCAAGCTATCACTATAGATATTAACATCACACCCTGAGCTAACTCTACTTACATTAACATCATAGCCATCTCACAACACACATCTCACCCATCTCAAATGTCTCTCTCTCATACTCGCTCTCCTCTTCTGCCCTCTGTAACAGCACCACCACTGCCCATAATGTGCTATGTAGTATGTCATATACAGTGTATTG
>PIJE02000262.1:140000-144395 GCA_002895965.2 Coryphaenoides rupestris
GGAAGAAGTGTTCACCTGTCTGTCTGCTTAACCTGTCTCATTCACCTGTATGTGTCATTCACCGTCTGTCTGACTGACCTGCACTCACTTTTGATTGCTAACCTTCCTGATCTTAACCATCATCATCATCATCACCTCCACCACCATCATCATCACCATCACTCTAAGATTGTAAACTATTCTTTGTTCCCGCGGTTGAGTACAACAAGGTGGTAAACAGAAGTCTGTATCATCATTTAAATATAAAAGTGCACTATTATAACTATTGCCTGTGATTTAAAGAACAATTATGGTTGACTTTATGGTGTAAAAAAAGAGAGATTTGCCGTATTGTCATGGCTATGAAATAAACTCCATAATAATGTTTGTTGTTTTCTGCTCATCCACTATTCAGTTACATATTCAGTTCCCAAGGTCAACCAAGGATGAGAACCAACATCCAATACAAACAAGGAACCTTTCTCCAAGAATGGAGAGTTCTGTTAGAAAGCTGATCTTACAGTGTTTCTCTATTGAACGACACTCACTGTAAAATAATATATGATTGTATCTAGTAATCCCAAATGGGAAATTCAGGACGATTAAGAAGCGATATTTTTGATGTGATTAAAATTACAAAAAATATATATATATGCAATTGGGCCAGTTGTGCAGAAATTATTCAAATTAGGACAAAATGCTACATTATTGAAACTACATGGACTGACCATTATATATGAACATCTAAAATGTCCAGTATTTACTATTTTGTTTAAACTGTACATGACCTATCCTCCCGAGGTGCAAATATAGTGCAAAGTCCTTCCTATGGCCGCTCGTTTGCAGTATAAACAACGCACAGAAATACCCAGAAACACGACGCGTCCGCACTCATCTAGTGGAACAAGAGTTCCTATTGGCCGCTGGGCGGGGCTACTAAGGCGAGTGACGAGACGCTTTGACGTTCGCGCATCTTCTCCCTCCTCCTCCTCCTCCCTCGTCCGTCCGGTCGCGCCGATCAACCGGAACCCCTTCGTAGTACAGTTCCTGTTCGGCACAGCGCAGCCTCCCCGAACCAGCCACCCATCGAAGCACGTCCGTTCACCAGTCGACCGACCAGTTACCGTTACCGTTACCGGAGGACCACTTGTATGTATATTTTGTATTATAGCGTATTGTACACAAAGCGTTCACTTGGAGGATGTGGTCGCATATAACCTACCTAATGTCAACAACAACAACAACAACAACAACACTGCTTTTAGTCATATGTCGCTACCTACATATAGAACTGACAGTATTTCGAGTGTACAAAATCTAAACACTGTCAGCTCAATTCAAAATCTCAATACTGTCAGTTGTACATAGAGCTAGGTTATCTAGTAGTGGATGGTGAGCCAATACAAGCTATTCATTGTATACAATGTGGTACTTGAGCACATCAACACAGCAACATCTGTTTGGAGTCAGAGAATACATCTACTGTAAATGAGCTGGTGTTTTGGTGCTTAGGTCTATTTATTTCCAATTAGTAGTGGATAAATACAGCATGTAACCCATGCAAAAGGAATATAGGTTGGAAACCAAGAAGATGACTCTAGTGAGGGAAATGAAGGTGTTTAAGTAGTTGGAAATGGATAGAAACAATTCAGGGAAGGCAGAATAACAACAATGATGATAACAAATCCTGTTCTAGTATACTGTATACATAACACCATTTACTGCCATTTCTGTATTTGGGTACATTATCATAGGTTGGTGGGTCTGTCATGTATAAGGAAAGGTCATCAGCATACAGGGTGATAGGTTAGCTCTGCAGGTGATAAGCCAGCCAGGCAGGCTAGCAGGTGATCCACAAGCCAGATAGGACAGTGGTCATAATGAGTTTGTCTGCAGGCTGTCAGTGATAGATCAGACCTGCATCACGCCATCAGGCGCCAAATGCCAAGGAGGCACCCCCTTTTGGGGGAAAGCATGCACTTTCACACAAGGAGAGAAAGGTTGGGTCATTGATCCACTTGGCTGGGGAGAGACTGAAGGGGCACGACAGCTCTGATCAACCTGAATTTATCAAGTATTATTAAGTATTGCGAACATTTACACAAGGGTAATTATTAGACATGTCTATAAAACAATGGCCGGTTTAATACAAATGGAAGGCATACTGACAAAAAGGCTTTTTCAGAAGTACCCATATATGCCGGTCTGGTCTATGATGGCTAAAACATGACATGTTGTCATGGTGATGCAGAAAACCACTGCCATGACTAATAACTGAGTCATCCTGCAGAAAATTTGAGAATTAAGCAATTGCACTTACTCTCTAAACACCCCTGGTGACAAAGAATGCTGTGGTGTAGCAATTAGGGTGTGGAAGATAGGGCGGCTACTGTAGGAGATAAGGAAAGCTTTGCAGAAAGCCTTAATGCTCAACAACGACACGGTGATAAAACATGCAGGTAGATAGGAGCACTGGGTGAGAGGGGTGTCACATGACCGTGACAGTGTTTATAGAGGAGGTAGAGTTGTGACTTACCTGCACATGTACATGAGTCACATGAAAATTATGGACCCAAATAAACACTAGAAACTAAAAGCAAAGTGTTTTAGTTTCAATGGTGTCTAAACCAGTACAAACTAGGCCTCATTACAATGAACTAAAAAATGCATTAGAAATGAAGTAATGGAATAGAAAAAAAATACAGTAGAAACTAAACCCCAGGAGAAAATAAATAGTCTAAAAACAAATTGAAGCTACAGTGGAAACTACATGCAATAGAAACCAGACCACAGTAGAAATGTAATACTGTAAAAACCAAGCTACAGTAAATATTAAGCTACAGTAGGAACTAAACCAGTGTTTAATATTCAGTAGATCTGCAGCGTGTCTGGGCCTGCTGGCAGCATCTGGGGCACTGAACACACACCAGGCTAGCTCAACTTTAACCCAATTAACGATGTGTGTGTGTGTGTGTGTGCGTGTGTGTGTGTGTGTGTGTGCGTGCATGCGTGTGCGTGCATATTGAGGCCAAATCAATAGATTTGCGTCCAACTACCCCCAGAACTACAGCTGTTAGTTTGAATATGGCTACTGTTAGTGCACAGTAGCCATATTCAAACTAACATCACATCGGTAATAGCAGTAGTAATAGTGGTAATAATATAATCAAATAATAATCAAACTGTGCAGGTGCCATGGCGGAGGCTCACCAGGCGGTGGCGTTCCAGTTCACGGTGACCCCGAGGGCATTGACCTCCAGCTGTCTCACCAGGCCCTCAGCCAGATATACCTGTCTGGCCTACGCTCCTGGAAGAAACGCTTCATCAGACTCAAGGTACCTGTCTGTCTGTCTACCTGCCTGTCAGTCTACCTGTTTGGCCTCAGCTCTTGGAAGAAATGGATCAGATTCAAGGTGCCTGTATTGTCTGTCTGCCTCTCTAGTACCTACCTATCTGCATACCTGATTTGCTTCCTTTAAGAAGTTAATGTTTATTTAGCACATTCAACAACAAAGTTCAACAGCCCTGTATGTGTGTATGCACACATATGGCTCCTGCTGTCAGGAGTGTGACAGAGACCAGCCGTGCAGGCAGAGGTCTCTGGTTTGAGGCTGCACAGTCGACAGTCAGTCTCCCCTATCTCCCTAAAGGACTGGCCTGGCAGGGTCTGACACTTGCCAGGTCTTTGTCCCCCTTCTCCCTCCCTCCTCCTTTTCAAACCCTTCACACCACACCTCCACCACCCCCCAATTCCTCCCACCACCGCCCAAACTCAAACATCTCCACTTTGCCTTCAGTAGGGGAATGCCGCAGACCATCCCAAACACTCCGCCGGGCCGTGACGGACACAAAAAGAAATATCTATAGCGGTAACCTAAGCCCGACTCAAAGAAAAGGTCTTCTGACCGCCGAGACCAAAACAGTGCGGCAACGCGCTAACATTTTGTTCGCCCAGTTGGAACTCACATTCCCACACCATGTCAAGAAAGTGTTGCTGCAAACATATAGACAGGGCTTGAGGACAGACACAGCCGCCATCCACTTTCACTCCCCACCCCATATGTCCTGGGACACTGAGGGACGCATTGCATGCTGCTGCTCTGCACCTAGCCCCCTCTCTCTCTCTCTCTGCATTTACCTAGTGTCTTCTCGCCCTCTCATTTAACCTATGTCTCTCTCATTCTTGTCTCCATACTTTTTCTTTCTGCCATTTACCTAGCCCCACTCCTCGTTGCCATTTGCCTTCGCCGCCTCTGCTCATCCCTCACTCTCTTCTTCTCTCTGCACAGACCTTCTCCTCTTTCTCTCTCTACTATCTCACCTAAAGTGTCTCTCTCTCTCTGCTCTTTACCTTTGCTCTCTGTGCCTGCCTCCTGCACCTAGCCACTCTCTCTGCCAACGTGCGAATAACTGGTC
>PIJE02000262.1:144420-149420 GCA_002895965.2 Coryphaenoides rupestris
CGCTGGTTAAATCAAGCATCACATTCACTAGTTGCCACTGAAAGTGAAAAAAATACTGGAACGTATTCCAAGTCTGATGCTGTTTATTTTAATTTGGATTTGTGCAAGCGTCAGGCATTGAACATTAAACCTCAGAGATAGCGCCCCCTGCAAACACTGGTGTAATTACCGTGACCTTCATATCACAGGACTGCGGTTTGATTTCTTCTAGCAGTTCTTCTCGCTGGCCGTGTTAACCTTCTCACCATCGCGTCTCCAGTGAGATGAGTAGAAGACGAGAGGCAGCTGGACTGGAAGGACCTGAACCTGGTGCTGCCCAATAGCCTGGAGTTACTCTATTCGAGCCCATCCACACCATAGAGAGCGCTCTTGGCTGTACCTGAAATCGCCGCTTTGGCCGTGAAGAGGCAAGCTAGACGAGCCGACAAGTGCGAACTAGGCGTGGCCACACTATGGTGCTTCGCCGCCTCATATAGACGTCCCTACTCATGACAAGAGAAGAGCACCGGACTAACGCGTAACTACATTAGTAACTGTCAATGAAAGCAACTTTTCTCTCCTACGCTAATATGACTTCCTTTTCCTCAGTCTGTGTCGAGTAATCCATTGCCTGTCAGAACTCTCATCAACACCCTCCTTGTTCGTTTCTAACCGCGGCTATCATTGTTATCGAGGTGTGCTGGTGTCGAGGTATTACTCATTCTATGTCCCTGATGGGAGCTCTCGATGCTGTTATCCTAAACCCAATTCATTTTCACATAGATGCACCAACAGCCTAATGACTGCAACGCGAGAGTTTCACTATTCAACGAAGAAATGAGCAGTTTCATCTCAAATACTCAAATGGCTTAAAAAATAGCAAGTTAAACAATTTAGGAATCAATTTAGCAGACACTGACGTGAAAGTGCAGTCGTCTCTCCCAGATGACCTACAAGGCGCTATCCTATTGTAGCAGAAAGAGCGTCCTCTGTATATCGCTCAATCTGCCAACCATCGGCTGCCTTGATGTCTTGGTGCTGTTGGGTAATTTTAACGTTGTGTTAGCTTAACGTTTGGGTGTGGTGGGTGCGAGTGCAGCTTCAGAAAGGTCACTTTTGGAATCCAGTGTATGCCGAAAAGCCCTCCTCGGTCCGCCCCCCTCCTCAGCGATAGGGATCGACTAGTGGGTTATGAGAGGGGGCAGGACTTTACTCACTTTTACTCCGCCTCCCTAGGTTGACAGACAGCCTCCTACACTCTAGTACCGCCACATTGTCGGCCAGTTCTGTGGAACTATACGAGGTAGAAGTCGGATTCGGGCGTCGACCTACGAGGGTTTGTCCAGAGCCACTTACAGGTATTACGAATGTGTGTGTGTGTGTGTGTGTGTGTGTGTGTGTGTGTGTGTGTGTGTGTGTGTGTGTGTGTGTGTGTGTGTTCCAGGGCCGACCTCGCCAGCCTCCCCTTCACCACCATGTGCATCAGGGTCCCTCCCCAATCTGCCTGTCCCCACTGTCAAAGACACCATCCACAGGGTGAGACACACATGTCCACCACACGCCTCTCCACCACACGCCTGTCCACCACACACCTGTCCACTACACACCTGTCCACCACACACCTGTCCACCACACACCTGTCCACCACACACCTGTCCACCACACACCTGCCCACCACACACCTGTCCACCACACACATCCCCACCACACACCTGTCCACCACAAACCTGTCCACCACACACCTGTCCACCACACACCTGTCCACAACACACCTGTCCACAACACACCTGTCCACCACACACCTGTCCACCACACACCTGTCCACCACACACCTGTCCACCACACACCTGCCACCACACACCTGCCCACCACACACCTGCCCACCACACACCTGTCCACCACACACCTGTCCACCACACACCTGAGATAGTTATTGTTTTCTCTGTGTTAAATAACTTGACTTGGAGTTACAGTGTACAGTGATTCTGTTCTGTGTGGTTAGTACTTAGAATGTCCTCATAAGTAGTGGTTGTGTGTCTAGTACTTGGACTCGGTGCGTCCCCTGATGGATGCCAGCCAGTTTGAACGGATGTCGTCGCTGGCGAGGGAGTTTGAGGGCAGCGTGGGGAAGAGGCTCCAGTGGTACCTGAAACTCAAATCTCTGTGGGCCGCTAACTATGTACGTATTTCAGCTCCTACAAGACCAGGCCTGGTTGGTCACGCTTTGGCCCCATACCATAAATACTTAATACATGGAGAATTATTCATCCATGAAGCCGACAAGCATTATTAATCATTTTAAATATATTAAATAATATGAATAATTGATGTAATAATATAATCGAGGTCTTGGGAAAATACTGCACTAAATAATTTCTGTGTGTGCGTGCGTGCGTACGTCTGTGTGTGTGTGTGTGTGTGTGTGTGTGTGTAGGTTAGTGACTGGTGGGAGGAGTACATCTATCTGCGCGGAAGAGGTCCCATCATGGTGAACAGTAACTATTATGGGATGGTGAGTACAACCGCGGTCTGCTACTGCTTCCACTGGGAGCTGCCTTGTACAACCAGGATCTGGTACTGGCTCTGCTGGGTGCTGCTGCCCACTGTGTGTGTGTGTGTGTGTGTGTTGCAGGACTTCCTGTATGTGACGCCGACGCCCATCCAGGCAGCGCGTGCGGGCAACACCATCCATGCCTGCCTT
Organism: Coryphaenoides rupestris; assembly: GCA_002895965.2. NCBI lineage: Eukaryota > Metazoa > Chordata > Actinopteri > Gadiformes > Macrouridae > Coryphaenoides > Coryphaenoides rupestris. The sequence goes on from PIJE02000262.1 coordinate 147,101, forward strand.
TTGTACCGCCGCAAGCTGAACCGCGAGGAACTCAAACCCGTGAGTCTCGCCGTGTGTGTGTGTGTGTGTGTGTGTGTGTGTGTGTGTGTGTGTGTGCTTGTGTGTGTGTGTGTGTGTGGTGTGTGTGTGTGTGTGTGTGTGTGTGTGTGTGTGTGTGTGTGTGTGTGTGTGTGTCTCCTGCGGGTGTCTCCATCTGTTGTTGTTTTTTTTTCTCCTTTTTGGTTGTCATTTATTTAAAAGCCATTTCCCATCATGTTCTCCTCCTCCACCTGCACCTCCCTCCTCTTCTTCACCTCCTCTCCCTCCTCCTCTTCACCTCTTCCTCTCCTCTTCTTCACCACGCTCTCCTCCTCTCACCTCTCCTTCCTCCTCCCCCTCTTCCCTCCTCCACCCTATCCTTCCTCCTCTTCCCCACCTCCTCTTCCCTCCTCCATCCTCTCCTCCACCTCCTCCTCTTCCACCTCACTCCCTCCTCCTCTCCTCCATCCTCTTCTTCACCACGTCCTCCTCCCCTCTGCTCTCCTTCCTCCTCCTCCATCCTCTCCTCCACCTCCTCCTCTACCACCTCACTCCCTCCTCCCTCCTCCTGTTCCTCCTCTGTAGAGTCGTATCCCAGGTACAGTCATTCCTCTGTGTGCTGCTCAGTGTGAGAGGATGTTCAACACCTCCCGTGTGCCTGGAGAGGAGACTGGTACACATACACACACACACACACACACACACACACACACACAACACACACACACACACACACACACACACACACACACACTTCTTTAGTGTCCCCTCCTCATGATATCATCACTAGGAGACGTGTGTGTGTGTGTGTGTCTCTGCTGAAGCTCCAGCTGAAGCTTCTGTTCCTGAACACAAACTTCTCATTTGTTTCATCTATCCGTCATCTGTCCATCTTTTATTCCTTCCTTCCACTTCTTCTTGCGTTCACCTCTTCTGTTGATCCACCCTTCATCCAACCCCCCCACCCCCTCCCCCCTTCGGTTACTGCTTCACTCCCTCACTCTTTTCTTCTTGTCTCTCTTTCTCTCTCCTTTTGCTTACTTTCTCTCTCTCTCTCTCTGAGGCAGAGAGTGCTGAGGTCTTCCGCCCCCTTCTGCTCCTATCAGTTTGAGAGGATGTTTAACTCTTGTCGGGTTCCGGGTCCAGTGACAGGTAGTACTGTCCTCCGTACATAGACCACACCCCCCTAACTATAACCACACCACTTCACTATAGCCGCACACCACTGACACTGCCCCCGTGCTCTTCCACTTCCTCCTTTGATGAGGAACACACTTCATCAGGGCATCTGAACTTGCACCTACCCCTCTTCCTCCTTCTCGATATCTCTCCTCTCTGTGAATCAGTGGTGTTGTTGCCATGTATAATAATCATGTATATGATGTAATGGTTAGAGACCCACCCATGTGACTTCCGCGGACATCAGCTGGTGTCCTCGTGTGTTGCAGAGGAAGTGATGTCTTCATGTTGTTGTGCTTCCCGTAGACACGGTGCAGCACTGGCAGGACAGCGAGTATGTGGCGGTGTTCCACCGCGGGCGCTACTTCCGCCTGTGGGTGTACCAGGCGGGCCGCCTGCTGTCCCCCCGGGAGCTGGAGTACCAGGTCCAGCGCATCCTAGACGACCCCGTCGCCCCCGCACCCGGCGAGGGGAAACTGGGAGCCCTCACCGCCGGGGACAGGTGAGACACGTCACACCTTCTCCGACACCAACACCTGTTCTCCCAGCCAATCGGACACCACGGCTTGTAAGGTGCATGTCAGCTGAAGGTAGATGGTATCTCTGTATGTGTCCAGAGTTCCCTGGGCCGAGGCAAGGAAGACGTACTTCGCCAGCGGTCTGAACAAGCGCTCGCTGGACTGCATCGAGAAGGCCGCCTTCTTCGTTACCCTTGATGACGACGAGCAAGGCATGATGGGAGATGACCCCGGGACCAGCCTGGACCAGTACGCCAAGTCCCTGCTGCACGGGAAATGCTACGACAGGTAGGCGTGGCCTGTGGTTTACGGGTGTGGTCTGGTTGTGGATGTGTGGCCTATGGGTGTGGTCTGCGCTCGAAGAAGCTGATTGGCTCTTGTGTCTCAGGTGGTTTGACAAGTCCTTCTCATTCGTCGTCTACAAGAACGGGAAGAACGGCCTGAACGCAGAGCACTCCTGGGCTGACGCACCTACAGTAGCTCACCTGTGGGAGGTAGGCCGGGCTTACTGGCTCTACTCCAATCAGCAGCCAGCAGTGTTCAATCAATGCCCTCTCTCTGAACAACAAAAAAGTAACCGGTGTGGTGTGTGTGTGTGTGTGTCG
>PIJE02000262.1:154420-324420 GCA_002895965.2 Coryphaenoides rupestris
TACCATACACCATATGTCTATATATCTTCTATATATTTATTATTTATATGAAGTCTTGTTCTTCTCTCCTCCTTCTTCAGGATGCTCATAAGTTTGGAGGTCAGGTGAGGAAAGCTCTGGTGGACATGCTGGACCTCATGGGTTCTGAGCCCAGCCGGACATCCAATAGGACCCCCAGGAACCCACCACCTGCCAAGAAGGACCAGTAGAAGAGTGTGTGTGTGTGCGTGTGCGTGTGCGTGTGCGTGTGGATCATGAGGGATGTTTGAGGCCTGAACTCTGGGACGATTTATTCAATCGCTTGGTTAATTGATCCGTGCTGGTTGCCAAGGGAACGCTATTGCCCTGGAGCTCAAAAGGGGATGTTTATTTTATTGCACCTGAGAAATGATTTTAAACGACGATGTTACTGAGGTCCCTGTTGATTCTTTAGCTGGACGTTAAAACAACACGGAGAGGTGTTTTATGTTCCCGTATAAAACTGTTATCCTAGTCTAATTCATGCTTAGAGGCTGAGGCAGTATCCATTCACAATATAAATGATCATAGGAATAATTATATTAACACTCAGTATTCATGTCTGATCTTAACCAGCTCTGGAGTTCTGCTGTCAAAATGTTTTAGCCAAATGAAACACTTAATACTTCGTTAAGTTTTTATTAAAAACAATTGAATTGTTTGACTTGGCTTTCCTGTCGTTCTTTCGCTGTGGATGTAAATCTACTAATACTCTGACCCCGAGTACCTTTAAACTCTCACTCCGTCTGTCACTTTCTCTCTCTTGTCTTTGTGTCTCTCTTTGTCTCCCGCCCACCTGTCATAGTGTATCAGCTGTCTCTTTCCTGTCAGATCTCTGCTCTGCCCAAAACCCTCCAATAATCCCCCAGACACATGGCGACAGCATGATGTCACCACAGACACACACACACACATACACACGCACACGCATGGTTTGAGGTCTATATAAACTTGGTCAGAGCTCTTGGGAGCAGGTCTGTCTCCTGTGGCTCCTCTCTCCATCTCCAGGTAAGAAACTACTGCCCTCTCCTCTACTTGTCTCTACTGTTCTTTCTGTTGGTACTCTCTCTCCTGTCTTCACTGGTGAGATACTAGTTGGTATGAAAAAGTATGTAGAGATTCTACATTATTTAGAATACTCTAGTATCCCAGAACAGAACACCGACCATAATATCATTCAACATGTACTCAGTTGTATCTGTTCATCTCAATCTGATTTCTCTTACACTTGACTCTTGCACGAAAACCTTAAATGGAGCTGTTTTCCTACTCGACTGGTCCGAGGCAGGTTGAATAGAGGTGAGAGAGAGACGGGGATGGAGACAGGGTGATATATGATCAGAGAGACTTACTGCAGAATCTTCAAATAGTGCTGGAACGTGGTCTGTGGGGCCAGTGTTTTCTTACGGGCTCAGAGCCGATCAGAGCAGACCACAGGAGATAATGGAGCTGGCAGGTGTAAATAGCCACCCGTAGGCCAGACTAATGCGGGCTAAATCAAATTGAATGCAGAGCATGTCTCTGATGGTCAAGAGCTGTTGATTTATCCTCGCTCTCCAACTCTCGCCCTCTCAGCCAGCCAGCCAGCGGTCTCCGAAACATCAAAACATCGCCCCACAGGAAGGTGACCTCCAGTAACCCTCCCCCCACCACCCCACCTCGGCCGGTAGATACTGTCCTATACTTCGTAGATCCTCCTCATCTCTCTGGGTCGCTATGTTGACATGTTCCTCATCTCTCTCTCCAGGTCCACCATGTCTGATGGAGAGGATGAGTAAGTCGAGTAGAGTCCTGTCCATCCACAGATCTTCTTCATGAACACACACTACCGCAGTGTTTAAAGAACTTATGGTCTTTGTCTCCTCCTTCTCTTTCTGTTTTCCAGAGTACACCAGGAGGGTGAGGGCTTGTTTTCTATCAATGCCCCCCACCCAGTCTTTCCTCCACTCGCTTTTCCTCACACATTCTGTCTCTTCTCTCTCCCATCCCTTGTTCTCCAGAGGAAGAAGAGCAAGGAGAAGGTCTGAACTTCATCTTGGTCTTTGACTAACCCTTAGGTTATTCATCCTAACTTAGCTTACCAAACTGCTTGATTTGTCTATATTGTAGATTACGGCGGTAAGGATGTGTATTGTGGGATTGAGGGGATAAGGATGTGTGTTGTGGGATTGAGGAGATAAGGATGTGTGTTGTGGGATTGAGGAGATAAGGATGTGTGTTGTGGGATTGAGGGGGTAAGAGTGTGTGTTATGGGTTTCAGGGGGTGAGGATATGTGTTGTGGAATTGAGGAGGTTAGGGTGTGTGTGTTTGGGGTTAAGGAGGTAAGGATGTGTGATGGTGGCATGGCTTCCGTTGTTCTGACTGTTGCCCTCTTTACTCTTCTGCCTTGGAAGGTGAAGAAGAACGTCCCAGACACAAGTATGTCAACAGAACATCTCCTCCTCCTATCATATCGAGTGTATTCATATCACTACTCCTATATGATTACGTTCCTCTTATGGATTACGGCCCCTGTCTCTCCCCCAGGACCCAGGTGTCTCAGCTTGTGGCCCCTAAGATCCCAGAGGGAGCCCGGGTGGACTTTGATGTAGGTCTGGCTAGGCTAACCAAGGAAGGGATATGAATGTTGGGTGACCTGCTGAGCTGTCTGACCTGCATCGTGTCTCCAGGACATCCACAGGAAGCGCATGGAGAAGGACCTGCTGGAGCTCCACACGCTCATCGATGTCCACTTCCACCAGCGGAGGAGAGAGGAGGAGGAGATAATTGCACTCAAAGACAGAATAGTATACCACTCTCCATCTCACCCCACCCTCTTCCTCTCCTGGAATCAGCATCCTCACCACCACCATCACCTTCATCACCACCACCACCACCACCTCATAATCATCATAATCACTGACCATGATGGGGATGGTAATGGTAATGGTGATGATAATGATGATGGTGGTGAATATGATAATGACGATTAAGATATGTTTATCTTCCAGGAGAGTCGTCGTGCGGAGCGGGCCGAGCAGCAGAGGGTTCGAGCCGAGAAAGAACGCCACCGGCAGGCCAGGATAGCGGTATATTAGCCACTATCCAAAATGAACACATAAATTAGCACAAAGTCGGTCCATGATATGCGAGTTCATATGGCGGGTCCAGCTAGCAAACATGCTAGCTAGGATCTGGTCACACAGTGAGAGAGCAGAGCAGTCTACCATGTGCTTCCTGGGATTTGTAGTTTCTGAAACCTGTTGCTGCAGGAGGAGCGTCAAAGAAAGGAGGAAGAGGAGGCAAAGAAGAGGGCAGAGGAAGAAGCCAAGAAGAAGAAGGTCCTCTCCAACATGGGCGCTCACTTCGGGGGCTTCCTGGCTAAGGTCTGTTACCTGCTGACTTCCTGAAGGGAAAATAGGACTCAAATCAGAGCATGGTTTAATTTAATTAATTTCTAAATATGAAGGATCTGTCCATTAAAAAACTAGGCGACCGATAGGATAGGCTGAGATTACCATGTGCTCCGTGACAGCTGAAAAGTATGAATCTTCTACTGCACATTATTCTTATCGGACAGCAGAAATCCGAATTTTCGGACTTGGTGTGCAAAGATATTTATAATTAGGGTTTGGTGTGGTTGAGGCCAGGAGTGTGAAGAGGAAGTGATGCATCTTGGGAGTAGTCTCCAGAAGTTCTTCCTGTGGTCCTCCAGGTGGAGCAGAAGAGAGGGAAGAAGCAGACGGGCCGGGAGGTGAAGAAGAAGACTCTCGCAGAGAGACGCAGACCACTGGTCATGGACAACATGAAGGAGGACGCCCTCAGGTCAGCTCCTAGATGATTCTGACTACAGATCAGTAATGTTGATAGATGTTCCGCAGGGTAGATGATGATTTTTACATACATTCATTTACATTCGCTATATTCTCTGTTTTCTCAGAGAGAAAGCAGCCGAGATGTGGAGCTGGATCCATCAGCTGGAGTCTGAAAAGTTTGATCTGACGGAGACCACCAAGAGACAGAAATATGAGGTTATTCACCATCAGCCATCATGTGATATTTAATTCCTGTCATCATATGATATTTAACTTCCGGTCATGTTGTATTTACCTTCCGGTCATGTGATGTATGTCTTCCTGTCATCATGTGATGTATGCTGTCATGATCCGCTCTTCATATATTGTGCTATTATTAATATAGATATACTGTATATATTTTTTTTTATCACATACTTTTTTTTTTATCACTTTACTTTTTCCCTACTTTTGACTTCTGAATGCCTTCTACATACTGTCAACTGCCATGTCACAAGAGTTTCACTGTACAGAATGGCCCTGTGTATTGATGTACACGTGACAAATACAACAATTTGTGGAAAGGCAGAGCTTAAATAGCGTTAATTGTTACAGAGAACAGGTGGGTCTGATGAGTTGATTGATTGAATGATTGACGGGGAGCGTCAATTACAGAGTCGAAAACTTACAGAGTGAAGAGATGAATCATGACATATACATTCCTGTCATGTGATATTGTTATCGTCATGTTTTTTTCTCAACATTATTTTCAGATCAAAGTGCTGCTGAACAGAATCCAACACGCTCAGAAATTGTGAGTCAAAGCCATAAAATCCCATTATCTGTATGTATGTATTGTTATGTTGATATATTATGACATGTATATATGTGTAGACAAAAATATATAAATCTAAGTCGATATGACATGAACATGAATGTCCATGAATGTCATTCTTAAATAAATATGATTGAATACTCATTATATTAATGTTATGAAATATTGTTGTGTTGCTGCAGTAAAAAGGTTCATGGCAAGGGAAAGGTTGGAGGCCGCTGGAAATGATGACCTTTGACCTGCTGAATGTGACCCCAGACAGATGAAGAGAAACACTTTAATAGAAATATAAAAGTTTGAGTGTTTTAATGTTTTGCTGTGCAATATTATGTATACTATTATAGTTTGAATACAACATCTGAAACTAAATGTGTGTTTTGTTTGAGTGTCAAGGTTCAAGTACATATTGTCCAATAAAAGATGAAGACTCTAAGTTGACATTGTTTCTGTAGTTTGACCTTCCTGAAGCTGAAGGTCGGGGGTCGGGGGTGTCTGTAGGGTAAAGATGGCGTGGGTGGGGTCAGGGTCAGATGGGGTCCAGAGGTCAAACCCTGCAGCTTTAGCGCTGTCCACAACCTTCTCCTCAAAGCCCCGCTCCTGGTCCGCACTCAGGTCTAGCAGAAACCTGCAGTCAACCACACGACACAACACAATATTACATATCTTTAACACACAACACACACACACATTATCAACAGACAACACACACAACATTGTATTTAAAGCACAGATGATGCCCAGCTGCAGGTGACTGAAGTGGTCACCGTGTCAACAGACATTCTCTCCTCACCTGGCCAACTCCATGACTAGGACGGCCCCCGGAGAGCAGATCTGCCGCAGAGAAGATCCCAGCTGGTGGGCCAAGCTGGAGACACAGAGAGAGAGAGAGACACAGACACATCTCATTCTGGGCCTTAACCCCCAATGCCAGGCTCAAACCCCTGGACTTTTGCCCACAAAAAGTCCAGACAAAACATATGTGCGTGTTAGCCATTGGCTGTAGTTTTTGCGGTGTGTTCAAGTGCCATTTTTGTCCCAGACACACGTGACGTAACAGTCGACCTCAGAGTCACCACTCATGTTTGCCCTTGTTTGGTGTGTCAGGGCCTTAAGATTATATCTAGCTCCGTGAACGTAGTGAACAATGGACGATGACGATGAAGGAAAGAAGACGCTTGAACAGAAGTCCTCCTCATGTATTTCTTGGACCCTCCAGGCTCTACCCTGAACCCTCTCTATAGACTCTCTGGAGTAGAGTGGTATATCTCACCTGGCTGACAGGTAGATGCTGTGGAAGAACTGCGAGAAGGTCTTCTTATCTGGGAGTCTGGAGAGCGAGTCCAGGGGGAGGAATGTCACAGAGACCCCCCTGGGGAGTTGCAGACCTGCGGGCGTTCCACAGAGTTACACACCTAACACTAACACTTTGATTACTGTGATTACTGTAACACTCATTTATTCAGACCCTACACACTTATTAGAGGGTTAGGGTTAGAGGGATGACAGGGCTAGGGTTAGAAGGATTACAGGGTTAGGGTTAGAAGGATTACAAGGTTAGGGTTGGAGGAATGGCAGGGTTAGATAAATGGTTATTATAGTTAGAGGGAGGATGACACGGTTAGGGTGGTACCGGGGGTGGGTATGTGAGCCAGGGCTTCCTCCGCCTCCTGCTGAGAGGAGGCTGGTTGTCGTCCCCTAGAGGTCAGAGACTGTAACAGTGCCTGGACATTGGCAAACGAGATATCCTGGGCCGTCTGGGGAAGATGTTATATTAATACAAGTTCTCATTATATCTTGTTGCGGTAGCATATTTGGGTATTATTTGGACATATTATGTACATCTATGTAAATGATGTAAGGTGTATTCACCTTGATGTGGACTCTATTCTGAGTCTGCAGGAGACTCTGGTCTGGGGTCTCGACTCCAAAACACAGGTATGGACTAGACACGATGTCTCCCCAGTACCCCGTTACAGCCCCTTTGCCCCCCCTCTAGAAGACACACACACACACACACACACACACAATGCTAACAGTAGTAAATACTAACTTGACGCAGTACTACCAGTAGTAAATACGAACGTGTGAGCAGTGCTAGCAGTAGTGAATACTAACATTTGTGAATATTCGTTTGGAGAGTAGAGTGGTATTGGTGGTCTGGTAGACCCCCTCCCTCATCTGGAAGGCCACGCCCCCTTCCCTCCAGCCGACGTACTGCTGGTTGTTGATGACTCCTCCCTGTAGGGCACATGGACCGAATTTGTATAACACTTTACCTCTATAGCTCTATACTTTATAGCTATAGGTCTATATTCTATTATAGCTCTATGCTCTATAGCTCTATACTCTAGACATCTATACCACAGTGCCAGTCACATTAAACAATACTCTTATTGAGATTACAACTCAATAGATTAATAAAAGGGTTATAATTCACTGCTTATGTGAAGTGGACCTTACCAAATGTAGTTGTGGATTAAATGAGTATTATACTAGTTTAGTATGAGTAACTAGTATTATACTAGTTTAACCCACAACTACATTTGTTTTATTTGATTTGAAGTGGGTTTAGTGGAGTTGTTTTGGTATGTCTTAGCGAGGTTAGAGTTGTAGCATTAGTAGGTTTAGTATAGTTCGTACTCCTCGGTGGTGTAGCTTCATGGCCAGGTCCCAGTCGAAGCAGCCCCTCCTGGCGTCGTACCGGGTCCCCAGGTGCTGGCGGACCCGGAAATTCCAGGCCCGGGGGATCGATACAGATCCAGAACCCTCCAGTGTACAAGATTGGCTCCACGTCCTGAAGATGCGGACCAGCTCATCTCGCTCCCGGAACTGGGGAAAGGTTCTCCATCAAACACCATGTACCACACAACTCAACAGCTGAGCGCAAGTCACCTATCTACTACTTTATAGAGTAGAAGCGTCCATGGGGTACTTGAAGGATAAACAAACCCAATTGGTAGAATCATCACCAAAACTGGCCTCTTTACCAGAGAGGGAGCTGTTGCTGTGGTGGTTTCAGTGTTTAGTTTTTCTTTGAATTTACTGTAAAATAAATTGTCTGCTGAGAAGATGTGAATGTTTGAGACGGTGTTCGTGTCCGAAAAGGTCCCCTTGTGCCCTATCTAGTGCAGTATTTAGGGTGTCACATACATTGTATTTATGCAAATGAGCCATCACAGGTTTATTTAACACACATTGGTTTGTATATCCAACCAATACAACTGATAGATTTTTGATGTCCCACCTTGAGCAGTGTCGTGTTGAGGCAGGGGTGGGGATCTGTCTCCAGGCAGTCTGTGACGTAGTGACAGAGCTGCGCGGCGGCCTGTCTCACCACTTCCCACGTCTCACTGCGTACCTCGCTGTTCCCAAACACTTCCAGAAACACCTCTGCCTTCCCTGAGCTCAGAAACACGACAGACCAACTGAACCATCACAACAACGTATTCACCTGCAACAACTCAACTAAAACAACATCTGTTTCGGTGACTACAGAGCAGCCTTTCTTCTTCTTCTTCGACTACTTTTTCACCCCCGGGGATGAGTTTTGTGTATTCATGTGGAAGGTTACCCACTGTGGATGCTGCCGTTCTCCTCGAGGGCCAGGTAGAGGAGGAGGAGTTGGCGGGCGATCACCTCCATGTTGTTCTCGATCACCCATATCTAGGGGGAGACCAAGAGGAGTTACTGGACACGCGAGGGTGCTCCCAGGAGAGTCATAGTCAGAGTTAGCTGGCAGTGGCCGAGAGACTCACGTGAAGGCGACGATCTGTGTCCTCGAACCCCTCGATGGTCTTCAGGATGTGTCTAGGATCGCTGCTTCCGACCAGCAAAATGTTAACCTCTTCATGCTGCTGTAGGGGTCCTGAGGAATGACCGGGAGTTAGAGGAGACGAAACACACACACACACACACACACACACACACACACACACACACACCTCAGCCACCAGCCAGCTCATACATCAAGGTGTGCACATAACAGCTTCTATAGGCCTGAGACACTCACCATACATCCACATAAGTACATATATATGGTCTCTGTGTGGTGTGAGTCACCTGTGTGTGTGTGTGTGTGTGTGTGTCTGTGTGTGTGTGTGTATGTGTGTGTGCAGGTTGACTCAGTCTCGGTGCGTTGCTGCCCTCTACAGGTTGAATGGTGGAATCACATGTTTTTTTCTAATAATCTTCTCAAGACAGATTGAGTACATTTAATATGATAGAAGATAAGATAATAATAATAATATTGTAACGAACACCGCGGAGGAGCAGGCAGAGAGGAGGCGGACGCGGAATATAGTTAACCTTTTATTCTACTAAGAACAGAGAACACTTGCATTACTCGAACTCCTGCAGTAACTCAACCACCCGGCCACCACACGTGACACACACACAACCTCCCACAATCCCTCGGGGCCCCTTACGTCATCTAGCGGCCGTATGGTGGCCACGCCCCCCCCCTGGCCGCTACATAGCCCCCTCTTGAGGGGTTAGTCGTCCCCGACAACCCCATCACCCAAAACAAAATCCCGCAGGTATTCAGGCTGCCGTCGGCGTCGAACAGCCCGTCCGGGGCTCCTAGGAGGACAGGGCTGGTCGGGGCATGGTGGGCTGCCGCGGCCCCCTTTCTCCACAGCAAGCGGAGCAAGGGGGCGGTATGGTGCAAGTCTGTCCCGGTGCAGCACCACCATCCGACCCCGTCCAGGCATCCGCACCCGGTACACCACCTCTGTGATCTGCCCCACGATTTCAGCCGGCCCGCGCCAGTGGCTGCGCAGCTTGGGGGACACGCCTTTGGTGCGAGTAGGACAGTACACCCACACCTTGTCCCCAACCGCAAAGGCTTGCCCCCGACAGTGGGTGTCATAGGCCCGCTTCTGCCGCACCCCTGAGCTGGCCTGGGCCTGGCGGGTGTACTCGTGGACCACCCTCAGGCGGTCCGTCAGCCGACGGTAGTAGTCCAGCTCCGCGCCCCCAGCAATCTCCGGCTCGGGCGGGGCGCCGAACACCAGGTCCACAGGTGTTCGGAGTTCCCGCCCGAGCATGAGCGCAGCAGGCGTACAGCGGCTGGATTCCTGTACCGCAGTCCGGTAGGACCACAAGACGAGAGGCAGGTGGCGGTCCCAGTCCCGCTGGTGGTGGCTGGTGAGAATGGCTAACTGAGTTGCCAGGGTGCGGTTGAAACGCTCAACCAACCCATCACTCTGGGGGTGCAATGGCGTGGTCCTCGTCTTGCTCACCCCCAGTCGCCTGCACACCTCGCCAAACACCTGGGACTCAAAGTTCCGGCCCTGGTCGCTGTGGAGCTCTGCAGGGACCCCGAACCGAGCGAACATCTCCTCCACCAGTCTCTCGGCGGTGGTAGCTGCCGTCTGATCCGGCACCGCGTACGCCTCCGGCCATTTGGTGAAGTAGTCCATGGCCACGAGCACGTAGCGGTTGCCGGTGTCAGTGGTGGGGAAAGGTCCAAGGATGTCCACCCCCACACGTTCCATCGGGGCCCCCACCAAGTACTGCTGCAAGGGGGCGTGAGACCGCTGGGTAGGCCCCTTCTTGGCGGTGCAGAGGTCACAGCAGTGGACATGCAGCTCCACGTCCTGTCGACACCCAGGCCAGTAGAACCGCCCACGGAGACGGTGCAGGGTCTTAGAATTCCCAAAATGCCCCGCCCCCGCAGCCCCATGGACCAACTGGAGGACCTGGGGGCGGAGCAACTGAGGCACCAGCAATTGGAGAAGGTCGGTTCCCTGCCCAGGAGCCTGCCACCGTCGGTGTGCCACCCCGTCGTGGAGCTCGAGGTTGCCCCACTGCGCATGGTAGGCTTTCACCTCTGGCCCCGCAGCAGACACTTCCGTCCACGATGGTTGACGACCGTCCTCCAGCCAGCCTCGCACTCGTCCCAACACAGCATCTGCAGCCTGGTGTTGCCGCAGCTCCCGACTGGATAGCGGCAGCCACCCGTCGCCGCTGCCGGTTTGAACAGCTGCCACCAACGGCAACCCCTGGCCCCGCTCCTCCAGTCGCTGACAGTACCGGCACTCCATCGCCGCACAAGGACGCCGGGAAAGAGCATCGGCATTGCCATGCTGACGCCCCGGCCGGTGCTGTACCTCAAAATCATACTCCTGCAGTGCCTCCAGCCACCGGGCCACCTGGCCCTCCGGATTCCGGAAGTTCAGGAGCCAGGTGAGCGAGGCGTGGTCGGTGCGCAGGAGGAACCTGCTCCCATGCAGGTAGGGTCGGAAGTGCTGCAATGCCCGGACCATAGCCAGCAGCTCCCGCCTGGTCACGCAGTAGTTCCTCTCTGCCTGGTTCAGGGCCCGGCTGTAGTAGGCCACCACCTGCTCCCTGTCCCCTCGTCTCTGGGACAGGACAGCCCCTACCCCCACGTTACTAGCGTCGGTGTCCACAATGAAGGCCTGCTGGACCTCTGGATAGGCCAGCACGGGAGCCGCAACCAGGGCGGCCCGGAGCTGGTTGAAGGCTGCGTCGCACGCGCTATTCCAGGCGAAAATGCGGCCCTTGTCGGTGAGACGGTGCAGGGGGCTGGCAATGGTGGCAAAATCCTGCACAAATCGACGGTAGTAGGAGGCCAGCCCCAGAAAACTCCGCAGCTCACCGATGGTGGATGGTGTTGGCCACTCCCTGACTGCAGCCACCTTCGCTGGATCAGTGGCCACCCCCTGTGCACTGACCACATGTCCCAGGAACAGGGTCTTTCTACGGAGCAGGTGGCACTTCTTTGGGTTGAGTCGCAACCCGGCCCCCCGGATAGCGGTGAAAACCTCTTGCAGGTTAGCCATTGCCCCTTCGAAGCTGCTGGCGTGCACCAATAGGTCGTCCAGGTACACGACACATCGGTCACGTGGGACAGCTGCCAACACCCGCTCCATCAGTCTCTCGAATGTGGCAGGTGCGTTGCAGAGACCAAATGGCATGACCCTGAACTGCCACAACCCCTGCCCAATCGTAAATGCAGTCTTTGGCCGGGCCTCTGGGGCCACTTCGACCTGCCAATAGCCGCTGCGCATGTCCAAGGAGCTGAACCAACCGGAGCCTGTGATGTAGTCCAGGGCGTCGTCAATGCGGGGCAGGGGGTAGGAGTCCTTGGTGGTGACAGCGTTGAGTCGGCGGTAGTCCACGCAGAACCTCCAGCTGTCATCTTTCTTCTTCACCAGGACGGCCGGTGCTGCCCACGGGCTGTCGGATGGCTCGATGACCCCTGCAGCCGCCATCTCCCGGATCTTCTCCTCCGCCACCTGCCGCTTAGCAAGGGGTAGACGGTGAGGCCGCAGGCGGATGGGTGGCGACGATCTGGTGTCGATGGAATGCTGGACCAACCTTGTCCGCGTGCAATCCTCGTCATTGGCAGCATAGAGGTCTACGTTGTCATCCAGGAGCTTCTTCAGCTCCTGGCGCTGGTGATCATCGAGCCCCTCACAGCTCCGTTTCCACAGCTCCTGGACAGCCCGACAGGTCTCGGTCGAGGGAGAAAAGGCGGGCAGCATGGTGGCATGCCCAACTGCTGGCGTAGACGACCCCCTGGTGGCTGGCGTAGACGCCCCCCCGGCGGCTGGCGTAGACGACTCACCGGCGGCTGGCGTAGACGACCCCCCGGCGGCTGGCGTAGACGACTCACCGGCGGCTGGCGTAGACGACCCCCCGGCGGCTGGCGTGGACGACCCCCGGCGGCTGGCGTGGACGACCCCCCGGCGGCTGGCGTGGACGACCCCCCGGCGGCTGGCGTGGACGACCCCCCGGCGGCTGGCGTAGACGACCCCCCGGCGGCTGGCGTAGACGACCCCCCGGCGGCTGGCGTAGACGACCCCCGGCGGCTGGCGTAGACGACCCCCCGGCGGCTGGCGTCGCCGTCTCCCCCGGTGGCTGGCGTCGACGACTCCCCGGTGGCTGGCGTCGACGACTCCCCGGTGGCTGGCGTCGACGACTTCTGGCGGTTGCCGTCGCGGACCCCCTGGCGGCTGCCATGGACGGTGGGGCTGCAACCGTCTGGCAGTTCTGCCGAGCTCCCTCTCCCAGGCCGGTGTGGAGCACAAAGGTCTCTGTGCCAATGGTGAGCCTGGCTCGGGACACATCGATCCGGGCCCCCCAACGGTCCAACAGGTCCAGGCCGATGATGCACGGGTCCTGGATGTGGGCTAGCCAGACCTCCTGCACCATCTCCTGGTCCCCCATGCGGATGTGCACCGCCTTCGTGCCCTCCATGCTGGCCCGCTCCCCCGTCACCGTCCTCATCTGGACTGCAGTAGGGGTCCACGCTGCGGCAAGCACCCCCTTGGTGCCCTGCAGGACCCCCGGGCGGACGAGGGTAATGTTGGACCCGGTGTCCACCAGAGCTCGGCACGCCTGGCCATCTAGCTCACAGTCCACGAAGAGCCCTTTGGTGTGGCCCAGGCGGCCTACCAGGGTGCATCGGCCTTGAAGGGGAGTTAGGTTTGGGAGCAGGGTTCCCCTCGCTGGTCCGCCCCCCGCCCGTTTCCCGACGGCAGCCAGGAGCGAGGCTTGGGTGCGGGTGCCAGACAGTCCCGAGCGAGGTGACCAACCTCACCGCAGCGATGACAACGGGTGGGATCCCGCAGTGATCTTCCTGGCATTGTGGGAGTTTGGGGTGACACCCGACAGACCTCGTTGTCATCCTCCTCTCGCAGTTCATGGTCTGTCACCCGGACACGTGGGGAGGTAGCGAGTCCACGTCGGGGGGTGGCTCTGGTCATAAAAATGGCCTCTGCTCGCTCCGCCTCCTGTAGCGCATCGTCCAGCGACCGGGGGGCAGCAAGCCGCACATGCTGCCGCAGGCTCTCCGGCAATAACGCACGCAGGAAAACGTGGAGGGCGAGGTCCTCTTGGTCAGCTGGACTGAAACGGGGATATCCACGTTGGGTGTGGAGGCGCACGTCGGCAGCCAGTGCTCCCAGACGCTCCCCCTCCCGCCGATAACAGTTCATCAGCTCCTCCCGGTTTCCTTCGGCGGAGAGGCGCTGACCAAATCGTCTCTCCAACGCGGCGGTGAGGGCCGTGAAGCTACCCCGGTCCACTGGGGGGAGGTCTAACAGGACCTGCGCCGCCGGCCCTTCCAACGCCAAGGCCAGGTGAACTGCCGCCTCCTCGTCCCCCCACCGGCCAAACTGCACCGCCATCCGCACTTGGGCAAGGTACGGCCCCAATGGTGTGGTTCCGCCATATCGTGGGAGCTTTACTGCGCTTCTGTATGACCCCAGGGCGGGCGGGGAGCTGGCCGGTGGGTCATGTTCTGTTAATGGGGAGGTTACCAGCATCCCCTGGCTGCAACTCGGCATGGCAGGCATCGGCGCTGGGGTATCCACCCCGGTCACTGGGTGACGGACGGCCTCCCGTAGGCTGCCACCGAGTGGCCCCCGAAGCTGCTTCTCCCTCGTCGCACGCGGCCCTGGCGTGCTGGCGCCACCTGGTGTAACTGGGAAATACACCCGTCGCTCCATCTCCCGAATAGCGTCCTCAATATCGCGGAGTTCGCTGTCCATTTTTTTTTTAATCCCACTTCTGACACCAATGTAACGAACACCGCGGAGGAGCAGGCAGAGAGGAGGCGGACGCGGAATATAGTTAACCTTTTATTCTACTAAGAACAGAGAACACTTGCATTACTCGAACTCCTGCAGTAACTCAACCACATGGCCACAACACGTGACACACACACAACCTCCCACAATCCCTCGGGGCCCCTTACGTCATCTAGCGGCCGTATGGTGGCCACGCCCCCCCCTGGCCGCTACAATATCATGATTATGATATGATTATGTCTATTAATAATAATAATACCCTGAATAATCCTAATTAATAACTAACATTACATCACAATATTACCACCTATTGGAGTTGACACAAGTAGGATTAATAGTGATTGTGATGGTTAACAATATTAATATACGTAAGATACATGATGTCAACCATCATCTTCATTCCCAGCAGGATTTGAATGAACAGACGTCACCTCCTGCTGTGTGGATGGACTTTCCATCTAAATAGTTAGTGTGTGTTGTGTGTTGTGTGTTGTGTGTGTGTGTTGTGTGTGTGTTGTGTGTGTGTTGTGTGTGTGTTGTGTGTGTGTTGTGTGTTGTGATGAATCAAACTAAACACACACTTACACTTATGAAAACTGTTCAGCCTCCACACTCCACCGTGCTCCACACTGGGGGGGAAACAAAGAGAGATGTTGTCTCTAAACATGGAAACATTGATATTCATAATGTGCTGCATCATCACTTTGTACACAACATGAGTTACAGCTGTGTTTTGAAGACACTCCATCTAGCGGCTGCTTGGATCCTTGTAGGAGACATTGTCTCTGAGTGCTGAGCTGTCCTCTCCATACCTGAGAGTGTCCAGTCTCCAGCGTGGATCCTCCAGTCCAGCAGAGAGCAGCTTCACTCCTGAGTCTCCTGGGTGATTGTAGCTCAGGTCCAGCTCTCTCAGATGGGAGGGGTTGGAGCTCAGAGCTGAGGCCAGAGAAGCACAGCCTTCCTGTGTGACCAGACAGTAAGACAAGCTACACACACACACACACACACACACACGCACACACGCACACACACACACACACACACACACACACACACACACACACGCACACACGCACACACGCACACGCACACACGCACACACACGCACACACACACACACACACAGAGTATGGCAACAGAACATGTAAAAACAGAAAACAGGATTAGGGTCAGTGTAAAACACCATAATGAACAGATGTGAACTACTGAGTAAGATATTTCATGGTGCTGCAGGTAAGATTGAAGAGCTCTTAATTTGAGTGTAATTTGTTCGACACGCCATCGCCATCCATTAGCACTTTTGGGGAGTGAAGTGCTCTGTCAGGATTTCTCTTCTGGGTGACTGCCTCTGTATGAGACAATATTGGATTATATAGATTATAAGATTTAGATTTTAGACCTAGATTTGATCATTTTGGCAGGTAAAAAGACTAAATGAACTCCCAAATTGTACCTACAACATGGTTATGTAACCAACGGTGTTCCTAGCTAGCGAGGTTTAGCCTTCAGGGCAGCCTCCACCTCCTCCTCCGGCAGCAGTGTGTGCCATTGCGCTATGGGGCGCCGCGGGTTCGCAAGCATGTCGGACCAGTGGCGGAGTCCCACACCGGTCGCCCCGTAGCCCATGAAGAACTTGCCGATCGGGTCGTTGCTGCCCAGCTTGTCGTAGTCAAACACCGTTATCACCACCTGCACTTTCTGGAAGTGAAGGAAAATGGGTTTGTCAAATAGCACAGGCACTTCATCATTCCCGGGGGAAATTGTCATGGAGAGTTTGGTCGGTAAGTTGTTGCCAAGGTTACTGGTCTCTCACCTGGATCTGCTCGAAGGGGACGTCGAAGCTGAAGCTCTCATTGAAGTACGGGTTCAGAGTGTTCTTCTTCACCGTGGTCTTCTTCTTCTTGATCCTCTTCCCGTTCTGCTGCAGGACAATCTTCGCAAAGGGGTCTGACAGAGAGAGTCGTTAGCGTGTAAGCTGTTTCTGCTCACCCACCTTGAGAGTTTCGCCCTGTCATCATCATCACCACCCTGCTGTCATCGCCACAGATTCACCATGTCTGTCACCACCGCCCTGTCACCACTGTGGTGGTTGGGACGCCCTCTGTGGTCTATACAAGTGATAAACAATGATTATAGTCATATGGTGATGACCTGATAGTCCGCCCACGTCCATCTTCTTCAGGTTCTTGGCCTCCATGATGTTGACGGTCAGTTTCCCGGCGGTGGGAACGTAACGCAGGGAGATGCAGATGTCTCCCAGCTTCTCTTGCTAACACCACAGAAGAAGAGCATAGCATCTGTTATTGATTCTGTGACCCTGAAACTCCATAGTTTACACCTCTATAGGAACTAGTAACTAGAGAAGAGACCAAGCCATACACCTCTAGGACTAAATAATAAGTAACTAACTTCCTTGGTCACTTTGGTGAGTTACCAAAGTTTCACGGTTATAGATTCAAACCACTGCTACTGATTTCATGGTTTTGTGGTTACTACAGATGATTGATGATGTACCTCCTCCTTCTCTCCACTCTCCACGTCTCTCCAGGTCTGCAGGGGCTGACCCAGGTCCACGCTGTTCATGGGGATCTTGATCTCCCCGATCATGTCATGTTTGGAGAAGCGGTCGAAGTCAAACACCTGAAGCACCAGGGTCTTCCCTCCAAGCTCTGCATATGGGATCTAGAAGGAGACACCGGCATCACTACCACCATCAGTAAGATAGCGAGACCATATAGCAACAACGTGCAGAGTGACACTATTTACTAATAAATAAAATACTTGTTTTTTAGCTATTTATTCTACGTTGCATCTCTTCTCTGTCGTGTAAATTGGTATGCAACTGGAAAACCTTCCGTATTTCCCTTGTGATCAATAAAGTATGTATCTATCTAGCAACATCTGTAGTAACATCTGTAGTAACGTCTGCAGCCAGGCACCTTGAAGATGAACGTCTCGTTGAAGACTGGACACAGGTTCTTGCGCTGGACTTTGGTTTCAAACTTCTTCTTCTTGTCCGGTAACAGGAAGACCTTGACGTAGGGGTCTGACGTCCCACCCATATCCATGGCGGCCAGGTCCTGTGCCTGGAGGATCCCCACGATCAGCTTCATCGGGGAGATGCAAACATACGGACGGTAAGGGTCACTATTACATCCATATTTCTGAAGACAAATAGGCTGCCCCATTTTATCTCTCAGTATTTTGGTGAGGCGATGGATCTAGCATGCCTTATTTGGGCAAAGAGATGTCAGCTTGGACTTCCTGTGATGTCCTAGAGCATAGCTGCCCACTTTTCCATGATGAAGGTGAAGAAGGGTCCTACCTGTGTGTCTGTGAAGTTGTAGTCCAAGGAGAACTCCAGTTTACCCAGCTTCTCTTGCTCCTTCTCCTCCTGCTCTCCCTCCTTCTTCTCCTCACCCTCCTGTGAGAGCCAACAGCACATTAGATCAGGTTATCTGTCCGACGAAGATGTTAGCACTTGGAGAAGGGCAGGTCGGACAGTATCGTGCGCTATGGCCTCTCTACCTTCTCCCCTCCCTCTCCATCTCCTTCCTTGGCCCTCCGCCTCCGTCCGCCCTTCGAAACTCTCTCCTTCTTGGGCTTCTTCTTCTTGGCCAAGCACTTCTTGAAGACACAGAAGATGCAGCAGGCCACCAGAGCTAGCACCACCACCACGATGGCTCCCACTGCCCACATCGGCACTGTAACAACATGAGGCCATCAACAGTGTAACAAGATAGAGACTGTCAACACAAACAAGATATAGACCATCAACACTGAAACAAAATAGAGACCATGGGCACTGTAACAACTTGAGACCATCAACACTGTAACAACATAAGACCATCAAAACTGTAACCACATGGGCCCAGCAACACTGTAGCAACATGAGACCAGCAACACTGTAGCAACATGAGACCATCAACACTGTAACAACATGAGACCATCAACACTGTAACAACATGAGACCATCAACACTGAAGCAACATGAGACCATCAACACTGTAACCACATGGGCCGAGCAACACTGTAGCAACATGAGACCATTGCCCCTGTAACAACATGAGACCATCAACACTGTAACAACATGAGACCATCAACACTGTAACAACATGAGACCATCAACACTGTAACAACATGAGACCATCAACACTGTAGCAACATGAGACCATCAACACTGTAACCACATGGGCCCAGCAACACTGTAACAACATGAGGCCATCAACACTGTAACAACATGAGACCATTGCCCCTGTAACAACATGAGACATCAACACTGTAACAACATGAGACCATCAACACTGTAACAACATGAGACCATCAACACTGTAACAACATGAGACCATTGCCCCTGTAACAACATGAGACCATCAACACTGTAACAACATGAGACCGATCAACACTGTAGCAACATGAGACCATCAACACTGTAACAACATGAGACCAATCAACACTGTAACAACATGAGACCATTGCCCCTGTAACAACATGAGACCATCAACACTGTAGCAACATGAGACCATCAACACTGTAACCACATGGGGCCCAGCAAACACTGTAACAACATGAGACATCAACACTGTAACAACATGAGACATTGACCCTGTAACAACATGAGACCATCAACACTGTAAACAACATGAGACCATCAACACTGTAGCAACATGAGACCATTGCCCCTGTAACAACATGAGACCATCAACACTGTAACAACATGAGACCATCAACACTGTAGCAACATGAGACCATCAACACTGTAACCACATGGGCCCAGCAACACTGTAACAACATGAGACCATCAACACTGTAACAACATGAGACCATTGCCCCTGTAACAACATGAGACCCATCAACACTGTAACAACATGAGACCATCAACACTGTAACAACATGAGACCATCAACACTGTAACAACATGAGACCATTGCCCCTGTAACAACATGAGACCATCAACACTGTAACAACATGAGACCATCAACACTGTAGCAACATGAGACCATCAACACTGTAACAACATGAGACCATTGCCCTGTAACAACATGAGACCATCAACACTGTAAACAACATGAGACCATCAAACACTGTAACAACATGAGACCATCAACACTGTAACCACATGGGCCCAGCAACACTGTAACAACATGAGACCATCAACACTGTAACAACATGAGACCATTGCCCCTGTAACAACATGAGACCATCAACACTGTAGCAACATGAGACCATCAACACTGTAGCAACATGAGACCATCAACACTGTAACAACATGAGACCATCAACACTGTAACCACATGGGCCCAGCAACACTGTAGCAACATGAGACCATCAACACTGTAACAACATGAGACCATTGCCCCTGTAACAACATGAGACCATCAACACTGTAACAACATGAGACCATCAACACTGTAACAACATGAGACCATTGCCCCTGTAACAACATGAGACCATCAACACTGTAACAACATGAGACCATCACCGTTGTAACAATATCTCGAAGCTCTCTGTTCTTTCATGGTAAGGTATTTTAGACCTTATCATGAAACAATAGCATGTCTTAGTCACATTACTATTCACTACACTACACACAAGTCATTTAGCAGATGCATCATCCATGTAACCACATAATTTACTGTAACCACAACAACGTTCCTGCCCCTACTACTGTAACTAGGGAGCCTCCTGCCGATCTATCTGAGCACTTCCTTCAGAGTACAACACCGCGGCAGCATCTGAAAGCACCGTAGTGCTGACTTACTGGGCAGGTGGGTGATTTCGTTGAGGAACTTGTCCTTCATGTGTTTGTAGTCATGGCCGGGGTGGTGGTGCTCCAGGTGGTTCTCTGGGAGGTCTGGGTGGTGCTCTGGGTGTGCGTGGTGGGTGGGCTCTGGTCCACCCTCTGGTTCTGGTTCAGAGGGTTCTGCAGCCCTTCGAACCCGGATCCCGGTGCTGACCAGCCTCATGTTGGAGCTGGGAAACAACACACACACACACACACACACACACACACACACTGGGTTGGACTGATTGGGCTGGAGGAGAGTTAAAGGTTAATGTAGTCAGATACCAGTAATACCCATGGTACCTATAGAACCATTGGTCTACACAGGTCTAGACTACTATTACTACTACTACTTCGACAACAACTACTATGCATTATTACTAGCACTACTTCTGAATAAATATGTACATATATATAATTATATACATTATAATGTGTGTGTGTGTGTGTGTGTGTGTGTGTGGTGTGTGTGTGTGTGTGTGTGTGTGTGTGTGTGTGTGTGTAATCCAGTAGTCCAGGCTCTATGCCAGATGCTCAACATGGCCGACCTTAATCCCTCTGTTGCTCTGTCACATCACACTCTCCTCTCTCTCTCTATCTGTCTACATCTCTTCATCTATCTAACACTCTCTGTCTGTACTTCTCTCACCCCCCTCTCTCTCACTCTCTCTGTTTCTCTCTCTCTGTCTACCTCTCTCCATCTATCTACCTCTCTCTGTCTGTACTTCTCTCACCCTCTCTCTCTCTCTCTCTCTCTCTCTCTCTCTCTCTCTGTCTACCTCTCTCCATCTATCTGCCTCTCTGTCTGTACTTCTCTCACCCTCTCTTTCTGTCTCTCTCTGTAACTCCTCTCTCTGTAACTCCTCTCTCTGTCACCCATTCTCTATCACTCTCTCCCCCCTCTCTCTCTCTCCCTCTCTCTCTCCAACTGGTTTATGGACTCTGCCCAAGGGTCTTCTAGAGTCGTGGTGATGATGATGATGATGATGATGATGATGATGATGATGATGATGATGGTGGTATTTCCTGAACAAGAGGTAAAAATACACTTTCTCTCATTAATATGTAAGAGCAAACATCTATTTAACACATACTCTATATAATCTATATTACCAAGATATAGTCATCACTGAATCAAGCATCTCACTGCACTGGACGATATAGACTGTAGACTATAGCTGGATATGCTCTAATAGCCCACTATAGCTGGAATAGATAAGGTAAAAGTCCAGCTATATTCAGCTGTAGTCGACTATAGAGTAGAGTAGCTAGAGCTGCTTGACGATGTCATGCAAGGCTGATTGAAATGGGGGATTATCAACAGATTCCACTTCTGTTTGTTTGCTGTCCTGCTCCGTTAACGATGCTAAGCGTAGATTATACAGTAACATATTTTATAGAAACCATATGCATAGCTCCAAACTCTTCTAGATCAGTCATTTGTCATTTTGAGCACATTGCATTATGTTTTAACACTAAAACAGAATGTGATCCATGATCTTGCTGGCAGAATATTTGTTAATCGTCAATAGAATCACTAAAGCACGGTATCCTGTGTGCGTCGACTCACCTGCGGGCAAGTGTTCAGTGGTGTCCAGTAGAAACCAGTAGAACCTGCTCCTCACTCCCCGACCAACCTTCTGACCAACTACACTCACACACACTCTCCCAGCATCACACACACACATACACACAAACACACCATGCCACTAAGCTTGTAATCCCCCCTCCTCCCCCCTTCCCTTCTGCACACATGTGTTGCTCCACATCTGGGATGAGAGGACCTCTAAGATCACATCCTGTTTCTGATCCTGATGATCAGTGTGACGACTGATTCTGATCAGCTGTATTGATCAGTGTGGTGGAGGTTGTTGTATTGAGATGGTGGAGTAAACACAACAGTCCACCATCACCAGTACTCAGGGATCAGACCTCCCCCTCCTCCTCCTCTAATCCCTGCAGCCTGCGCTAGCATCCCCTGGCTTAGCATGTACCAGGGCCACATGGCCTACAGTGCCCACAATACCCCACCACAGGGTCTGTGCTGCTCAACTTTCCATATCAGATAACATCAGAACTTTATTGATGGCAGATGGATGATGACATTTGGGTGCCAAAGCAGCAAGTGAATATGCGAGCTGCTTTGGCATCAGTTGACAACAGAGCCTGGTATTGTATTCTGATAAGGCAGTGTGTGTTCTGGTATTGTGTAGTTAGTATTGTAGTATTTATAGTATGTGTATATGTATTTTGATATGATAGTGTGTATTTTGATATGGTAGTGTGTAGATTTTTCTAAGGTAGGGTAGTGTACATTTTGATTAAGTAGTGTGCATTTTGATATGGCAGTGTGTATTTCGACAAGGTATTGTGCATTTCTATATAGTACAGTGTGTAGATGTGTTTTTATACGGTAGTGTGTATTCTGATATGGTACAGTTTGCATTTTGATAAGGCAGTATGGGTACAGTACGTAGATGTGTCTTGCTTAGTGACAGGCCCAGATGTGCTGACACAGTCCCTAGTATATATAACCATCAACACTGAAGCAACATGAGACCATCAACACTGTAACCACATGGGCCGAGCAACACTGTAGCAACATGAGACCATTGCCCCTGTAACAACATGAGACCATCAACACTGTAACAACATGAGACCATCAACACTGTAACAACATGAGACCATCAACACTGTAACAACATGAGACCATCAACACTGTAACAACATGAGACCATCAACACTGTAACAATGGCCCAACACTGTAACAACATGAGACCATCAACACTGTAACAACATGAGACCATTGCCCCTGTAACAACATGAGACCATCAACACTGTAACAACATGAGACCATCAACACTGTAACAACATGAGACCATCAACACTGTAACAACATGAGACCATTGCCCCTGTAACAACATGAGACCATCAACACTGTAACAACATGAGACCATCAACACTGTAACAACATGAGACCATCAACACTGTAACAACATGAGACCATCAACACTGTAACAACATGAGACCATCAACACTGTAACAACATGAGACCATCAACACTGTAACAACATGAGACCATCAACACTGTAACAACATGAGACCATCAACACTGTAACAACATGAGACCATTGCCCCTGTAACAACATGAGACCATCAACACTGTAACAACATGAGACCATCAACACTGTAACAACATGAGACCATTGCCCCTGTAACAACATGAGACCATCAACACTGTAACAACATGAGACCATCAACACTGTAGCAACATGAGACCATCAACACTGTAACCACATGGGCCCAGCAACACTGTAACAACATGAGACCATCAACACTGTAACAACATGAGACCATTGCCCCTGTAACAACATGAGACCATCAACACTGTAACAACATGAGACCATCAACACTGTAACAACATGAGACCATCAACACTGTAACAACATGAGACCATCAACACTGTAACAACATGAGACCATCAACACTGTAACAACATGAGACCATCAACACTGTAACAACATGAGACCATCAACACTGTAACAACATGAGACCATCAACACTGTAACAACATGAGACCATCAACACTGTAACAACATGAGACCATCAACACTGTAACAACATGAGACCATCAACACTGTAACAACATGAGACCATCAACACTGTAACAACATGAGACCATCAACACTGTAACAACATGAGACCATCAACACTGTAGCAACATGAGACCATCAACACTGTAGCAACATGAGACCATCAACACTGTAACAACATGAGACCATCAACACTGTAACCACATGGGCCCAGCAACACTGTAGCAACATGAGACCATCAACACTGTAACAACATGAGACCATTGCCCCTGTAACAACATGAGACCATCAACACTGTAACAACATGAGACCATCAACACTGTAACAACATGAGACCATCAACACTGTAACAACATGAGACCATTGACCCTGTAACAACATGAGACCATCAACACTGTAACAACATGAGACCATCAACACTGTAACAACATGAGACCATCAACACTGTAGCAACATGAGACCATCAACACTGTAGCAACATGAGACCATCAACACTGTAGCAACATGAGACCATCAACACTGTAACAACATGAGACCATCCATGTTGTACAGTGTTGATGGTCTCATGTTGTTACAGGGGCAATGGTCTCATGTTGTTACAGTGTTGATGGTCTCATGTTGTTACAGTGTTGATGGTCTCATGTTGTTACAGTGTTGATGGTCTCATGTTGTTACAGTGTTGATGGTCTCATGTTGCTTACAGTGTTGATGGTCTCATGTTGTTACAGTGTTGATGGTCTCATGTTGTTACAGTGTTGATGGTCTCATGTTGTTACAGTGTTGATGGTCTCATGTTGCTACAGTGTTGATGGTCTCATGTTGTTACAGTGTTGATGGTCTCATGTTGTTACAGTGTTGATGGTCTCATGTTGTTACAGGGGCAATGGTCTCATGTTGTTACAGTGTTGATGGTCTCATGTTGTTACAGTGTTGATGGTCTCATGTTGTTACAGTGTTGATGGTCTCATGTTGTTACAGGGGCAATGGTCTCATGTTGTTACAGTGTTGATGGTCTCATGTTGTTACAGTGTTGATGGTCTCATGTTGTTACAGTGTTGATGGTCTCATGTTGTTACAGGGGCAATGGTCTCATGTTGTTACAGTGTTGATGGTCTCATGTTGTTACAGTGTTGCTGGGCCCATGTGGTTACAGTGTTGATGGTCTCATGTTGCTACAGTGTTGATGGTCTCATGTTGTTACAGTGTTGATGGTCTCATGTTGTTACAGGGGCAATGGTCTCATGTTGTTACAGTGTTGATGGTCTCATGTTGCTACAGTGTTGCTGGGCCCATGTGGTTACAGTGTTGATGGTCTCATGTTGTTACAGTGTTGATGGTCTCATGTTGTTACAGTGTTGATGGTCTCATGTTGTTACAGTGTTGATGGTCTCATGTTGTTACAGTGTTGATGGTCTCATGTTGTTACAGTGTTGCTGGGCCCATGTGGTTACAGTGTTGATGGTCTCATGTTGTTACAGTGTTGATGGTCTCATGTTGTTACAGTGTTGATGGTCTCATGTTGTTACAGGGGCAATGGTCTCATGTTGTTACAGTGTTGATGGTCTCATGTTGCTACAGTGTTGATGGTCTCATGTTGTTACAGTGTTGATGGTCTCATGTTGTTACAGGGGCAATGGTCTCATGTTGTTACAGTGTTGATGGTCTCATGTTGTTACAGTGTTGATGGTCTCATGTTGTTACAGTGTTGATGGTCTCATGTTGTTACAGGGGCAATGGTCTCATGTTGTTACAGTGTTGATGGTCTCATGTTGTTACAGTGTTGCTGGGCCCATGTGGTTACAGTGTTGATGGTCTCATGTTGCTCAACACTGTAACAACATGAGACCATTGCCCCTGTAACAACATGAGACCATCAACACTGTAACAACATGAGACCATCACCGTTGTAACAATATCTCGAAGCTCTCTGTTCTTTCATGGTAAGGTATTTTAGACCTTATCATGAAAACAATAGCTGTCTTAGTCACATTACTATTCACTACACTACACACAAGTCATTTAGCAGATGCATCATCCATGTAACCACATAATTTACTGTAACCACAACAACGTTCCTGCCCCTACTACTGTAACTAGGGAGCCTCCTGCCGATCTATCTGAGCACTTCCTTCAGAGTACAACACCGCGGCAGCATCTGAAAGCACCGTAGTGCTGACTTACTGGGCAGGTGGGTGATTTCGTTGAGGAACTTGTCCTTCATGTGTTTGTAGTCATGGCCGGGGTGGTGGTGCTCCAGGTGGTTCTCTGGGAGGTCTGGGTGGTGCTCTGGGTGTGCGTGGTGGGTGGGCTCTGGTCCCACCCTCTGGTTCTGGTTCAGAGGTTCTGCAGCCCTTCGAAACCCGGATCCCGGTGGCTGACCAGCCTCATGTTGGAGCTGGGAAACAACACACACACACACACACACACACACACACACACTGGGTTGGACTGATTGGGCTGGAGGAGAGTTAAAGGTTAATGTAGTCAGATACCAGTAATACCCACGGTACCTATAGAACCATTGGTCTACCACAGGTCTAGACTACTATTACTACTTACTACTTCGACAACAAACTACTATGCATTATTACTAGCACTACTTCTGAATAAAATATGTACATATATATAATTATATTACATTATATGTGTGTTGATGTGTGTAGTGTGTGTGTGTGTGTGTGTTGTGTGTGTTGTGTTGTGTGTGTGTGTGTGTTGTGTGTGTAATCCAGTAGTCCAGGCTCTATGCCAGATGCTCAACATGGCCGACCTTAATCCCTCTGTTGCTCTGTCACATCACACTCTCCTCTCTCTCTCTATCTGTCTACATCTCTTCATCATAATCTAAACACTCTCTGTCTGTACTTCTCTCACCCCCCTCTCTCTCGCTCTCTCTGTTTCTCTCTCTCTGTCTACCTCTCTCCATCTATCTACCTCTCTCTGTCTGTACTTCTCTCACCCTCTCTCTCTCTCTCTCTCTCTCTCTCTCTCTCTCCTCTCTCTCTGTCTACCTCTCTCCATCTATCTGCCTCTCTGTCTGTACTTCTCTCACCCTCTCTTTCTGTCTCTCTCTGTAACTCCTCTCTCTGTAACTCCTCTCTCTGTCACCCATTCTCTATCACTCTCTCCCCCCTCTCTCTCTCTCCCTCTCTCTCTCCAACTGGTTTATGGACTCTGCCCAAGGGTCTTCTAGAGTCGTGGTGATGATGATGATGATGATGATGATGATGATGATGATGATGATGATGGTGGTATTTCCTGAACAAGAGGTAAAAATACACTTTCTCTCATTAATATGTAAGAGCAAACATCTATTTAACACATACTCTATATAATCTATATTACCAAGATATAGTCATCACTGAATCAAGCATCTCACTGCACTGGACGATATAGACTGTAGACTATAGCTGGATATGCTCTAATAGCCCACTATAGCTGGAATAGATAAGGTAAAAGTCCAGCTATATTCAGCTGTAGTCGACTATAGAGTAGAGTAGCTAGAGCTGCTTGACGATGTCATGCAAGGCTGATTGAAATGGGGGATTATCAACAGATTCCACTTCTGTTTGTTTGCTGTCCTGCTCCGTTAACGATGCTAAGCGTAGATTATACAGTAACATATTTTATAGAAACCATATGCATAGCTCCAAACTCTTCTAGATCAGTCATTTGTCATTTTGAGCACATTGCATTATGTTTTAACACTAAAACAGAATGTGATCCATGATCTTGCTGGCAGAATATTTGTTAATCGTCAATAGAATCACTAAAGCACGGTATCCTGTGTGCGTCGACTCACCTGCGGGCAAGTGTTCAGTGGTGTCCAGTAGAAACCAGTAGAACCTGCTCCTCACTCCCCGACCAACCTTCTGACCAACTACACTCACACACACTCTCCCAGCATCACACACACACATACACACAAACACACCATGCCACTAAGCTTGTAATCCCCCCTCCTCCCCCCTTCCCTTCTGCACACATGTGTTGCTCCACATCTGGGATGAGAGGACCTCTAAGATCACATCCTGTTTCTGATCCTGATGATCAGTGTGACGACTGATTCTGATCAGCTGTATTGATCAGTGTGGTGGAGGTTGTTGTATTGAGATGGTGGAGTAAACACAACAGTCCACCATCACCAGTACTCAGGGATCAGACCTCCCCTCCTCCTCCTCCTCCTCCTCCTCCTCTAATCCCTGCAGCCTGCGCTAGCATCCCCTGGCTTAGCATGTACCAGGGCCACATGGCCTACAGTGCCCACAATACCCCACCACAGGGTCTGTGCTGCTCAACTTTCCATATCAGATAACATCAGAACTTTATTGATGGCAGATGGATGATGACATTTGGGTGCCAAAGCAGCAAGTGAATATGCGAGCTGCTTTGGCATCAGTTGACAACAGAGCCTGGTATTGTATTCTGATAAGGCAGTGTGTGTTCTGGTATTGTGTAGTTAGTATTGTAGTATTTATAGTATGTGTATATGTATTTTGATATGATAGTGTGTATTTTGATATGGTAGTGTGTAGATTTTTCTAAGGTAGGGTAGTGTACATTTTGATTAAGTAGTGTGCATTTTGATATGGCAGTGTGTATTTCGACAAGGTATTGTGCATTTCTATATAGTACAGTGTGTAGATGTGTTTTTATACGGTAGTGTGTATTCTGATATGGTACAGTTTGCATTTTGATAAGGCAGTATGGGTACAGTACGTAGATGTGTCTTGCTTAGTGACAGGCCCAGATGTGCTGACACAGTCCCTAGTATATATAACGTCCACCAAGTGGCAGACTGGGTGTCTTCTAAACCACAGGAGGAGGTAGAGATTAAAGCCCAGACAGACAGTGAATCAGCACCTCCTAGACTCAAAGTCCTCTTGTTATCTGAAGTTCAGTATGTCCTCTTATCTCCAATGTTCTCCATGTCCTCTTCTGGACCATAACCAGGGCTTACAAATTAGTGAGGTCTATTTGTTTGACTGAATTTATGGATGACAAACACAATATTGGCTGCAATATACACACACACACACATAGTTACATGTCAGGGTTCAAATTACTGAAGTCAAAGTCAAAAGTCAATGTGTTTTATTATTGTATAATGTTCTTTATAACACAGGGCCATTCTGAACAGTGAAATTATTGTGACATGGCAGCTGACTGCAAAAAAGTAGGCAAAAAAATATAAAATAGCAAGAAGAGAAATGTATATACAGTTTCAAGTATTTTATTTTTTCAAGTTTCAAGTATTTTATTGTCACTTCACAATTTACACGTGAGTATAAGCAGTGAGTGAA
This sequence comes from Coryphaenoides rupestris, assembly GCA_002895965.2. Lineage (NCBI taxonomy): Eukaryota > Metazoa > Chordata > Actinopteri > Gadiformes > Macrouridae > Coryphaenoides > Coryphaenoides rupestris. The sequence continues at coordinate 183,283 of PIJE02000262.1, forward strand.
AAACTTTTTGTGCAAAAGCCCGACAACCGACAGTAATTATAAAAGAATACAAAATAGAATAGAACTACAAAATAGAAATAGAACTGTGCAAAATAGAAATAGAACTATGAATATAAATTCTGTGTAAATAAGTAATGAAATATAAAATGAAATGGAATATACAACAAAAATATCCAGGTGAGCAATACACATATAAATCAATGTACTAAAATATACATTGTTATATGCTGACATTCACAGAATGTCACAGAATACTTTCTCAGACAGTCGACACAACACTAGCACCAGCAATTAGCACCAGGACTAGCACTAACACCAGTACTAGCACCAGCACCAGCAGTAACACTAGCACCAGGACCAGCACTAGCAGTAACACCAGCACTAGCACCAACACTTAGCACTGCTACCAGCACTAGCTCCAGCAGTAACACTAGCACTTATCATCAGGACTAGTACTGGCAGTAACACTTAGCACTAGCACTTAGACATTGATGCCGAACTTGTTCAGCAGCCTGATGGCCTGACTGTGGAAGCTATATACAGTATATACACACACACATAAAAATATACACCCATACATATATACAGTATACATGTACATACACATACAGTACATGTACTGTATTTATAAATGGAGCGGCACAATATACATAAAATAATACACACACAATATACAAAATAATGGTAAAAATTTAAATGTTATGTTGACTCCAGAAGTATTGCATTTTGAGTATTAAAAATGTACAAGTAAGTAAGGGCAGATACACAAGTGAGGGCAGCAGTAGCCGAAATATGGCATGTGGCATGTCATAGCAGAAATATACAAAAGATAAAAGAATCAGAAGCATATGTATCCAGAGTATTTAAATGTAGCATAGGGAATATGGCATACTGTATGTATCCAGAGTATTTAAATGTAGCATAGGGAATATGGCATACTGTATGTATCCAGAGTAGGGACGGTATGCAAATTGAAGGTGGTCCAAGGTGTCAGGAAGGATGGAGCAGATGCGGGTTTTGACTAGCCGCTCGAAGCAGTTCCTGATAGTTCCTGATGATGGGAGTCAGTGCTCCAGGGCGGTAGTCATTCAGGCAGGTTATGGAAGGTTTCTTCGGTACAGGGACAATGGTGGTCTGTTTGAAGCAGGTGGGGACTGCAGACTGGTACAGGGGGAGGTTGAATATAGAGGTGAATACCTCCGCTAGCCGGTCAGCGCACCCTCTGAGGACACTCCCTGGAGACTTCCGTGGGTTTATTCTTTTAAGAGCTCTCCTCAACTTCGCCATGATTAGGGACAAAGTGCAGTTGTTCCGGTCCTCAGCAAGCCTCGCTGTATGAGTTGTGTTGCTCTTCGAGGAGAGAGGCGACAGACTGGGCATCACTGCCATTTCTCTCTTTATATACTACCTGGCTGCCTTGAAATAAGAAATCACCAACTACTGTGAGCACACACTAATGTAAGGCAGTCTCTCCCCTTGACAATTTTGTTGTTAACGTGTAAAAGCAGCAAATACGGGTTAAATAAGCACACGTGGTATTTTAAAAATGTATTGATTGCTTGTAGGTTGCAGTTCATGGGTGTCGGGTGTTCCCCGTACAGTTTTAAAATAACAGACGCAGTGACACGGTTGAGAATATAATCATTCAGATTTTATTAAAGGACCAGAGAAAGGAACATCTAACCATGCTCGTGTACATCAAAAAATAGCATATCCACTGGAATGTACAGGCTGGAGAGATCAATCAGCATGGTGGAGGTATCCATCACATCGAGGTATCTGTTGCCAAGGCGACGGGCTGAGGTTGTTCAGGGTGTCATGGTAACAGACGGTGTATGTGTGTATGTATGTCAGGGAGGGGGGGTGATGTTGTGGTTGTCATAGTAACGGAGGAGGCGGCGGTGAGGGAACATGAGGTTGTGATTGTCACAGTAACGGAGCAGGGTGGGGCTCGGGCCTATGGAAGGAGTGGTTGTCACAATAACGGAGAAGGGGGAGGCAGGTGGGGGAACATGAGGTCGTGGTCATCATAGTAACGGAGGAGGAGGATGGTCATGACCAGCCGGACCCCTACAGGGTGTGTTTGTCGAACAGGTACTCGCCCATCCCCCCCTGGCCCTCGGTGGCGCAGAGACGCCCCAGGCTGCCCATGTAGTCTCCCAGTTGCTTGATGATGTCATGGCTGTCGGACAGGAAGTGCTGCTCCAGGAAGTCACACAGCTGGACAGGATGTACATCATGAGACACGTGGATGAATGTTCTAACATTATACAACATGCGGCATGTATGATAACCTATTTGAGGGCTGGTAACAGCGTAACCTACGTGTGGGTCTTTGTGTCCGTCGGCCCGGCGGTGCACATCCAGCACACAGCTGTTCAGGGTCTTCTGGTAGTTCAGGGAGAAGTTGAGGGCATCCAGACCCCCTTTCCAATCCTCTCTGTTGGGCTTCTAACACACACACACGTTCTGTTCTAAATCATCCCGGTATTTTGCATAGTGATTATATTACTATGCATAGACATTATATTAGTTAAATAGGTTACTGAACTTGACAGCATGTTAAATGCAACATAATGTCTTGCATGCAATATCTTTTGCATCTGACATAATATGTTGGATGCAATATCTCTTGCCAGCAGCAGGGACTCACGGAGATGGTCTGCAGCACAACCCGTCCGCCCCTCATGTTCTGGTACTGCAGGAGTTGCTCTGCCTGCTCCTGCTCCTTGGAGGAGCGCTCCAGGAAGTACTTGGAGAACTTGGGTAAGGCCACGTCGTCACGGTTGAAATACATGCCCTGGATGTGCACACAGATTGCATTCACGCAGTGATGGAAGACGTAAACACATCTTACCACACTGTAGAAATACTCTCTTACAAGTAAAAGTCCTGCATTGAAAATGTTAGACTACTTAAGTACAAAAGTATTAGCATCAAAATATACTTAAAATACCAAGTAAAAGTACTCATTATGTAGAATGGCCCATTTCAGAATAATATAGATTCTATTCTTGGATTATAATTGACACATGAATGTTTATCGCTTTAATGTTGCAGTTATGTGAAGCTAATTTACATTTATATATTACCATACATACTGTTGTGTGCTGGTAACTTGTGACTTTCCCCCTGGGGACAAATAAAGCCTTATTGATCAATTGTAATCTGCAAAGTAACTAGAAACTAAAGCTGTGGGATAAACGTAGTGGGGTCAAAAGTACAATATTCGCCTCCGAGATGTAGTACATTTACATTTACATTTAGGGCATTTGGCAGACGCTTTAATCCAAAGCGACTTACAAAGAGTACATTAGTAGTAGATTGCAAGTAAGGTATGAGTAGGCCTACCTCAAATTTGCACTTGAGTAGAGTAGCCTACTTGAGTAAATGTACACTGACTGACTATCTCTCTCACACACACACACACACACACACACACTATCCTCAGACTATACCATACCAGGGCCAGGTAGGTGTAGGAGGCGGTCAGCTTGATGTTGATCAGGTTGTTGACGTCCCCCTCGGTCTCCAAATGGTAGTTCTGTTTCACCGCCGACTGCATCTCTACAAAGGGACACAAACACCATCAACGACACAAGTAACAATAAGTCCATGTTCGCCATCACTCTTGATACTAAGGCTGTGTGTGATACCTGCCGTTCAGTAGGAACACGACCGGTTCACTTAAAACCCAAACTTCTTGTACGTTAGTCCGAGAGAGTCCGGCTTGTGTCTGTGCACCGTGACGCGTACCGTTGTGTATATATATATATACCGGGATAATGAGGCGCTACGGTGCGGTTTAACGACTACTCCGGGTCCTAACGAGTACCTATAGTGTTAATAAGTAGCCAGCCGCGGGTGCCGAGGTTGAGCCGAGCGCGTCGCCGCCACCACAACATTACAACATCATGTCATTATACGACGTTACCTCACTTCTCACACACACAGTCAGACATTATCCGTAGGAAACAGAACACACGTTGACTCAGTACTACGCGCACTCCATGTACTCACCGTCACCGTGTTTGTCTTTTATCTGCTTTCACCAGGACACGGCGCGTCTCTTTCTGCTTGTTTGTTGACGACCGCTCGCGTGCTGGGGGCGGGGCGTCGTTTTATGTGCCCTGCCGGGATGCGGCGCCCCCTGCCGGACAGGAGACGCGCAGGCAAGGCCGGTTTATTGATGTACTGGATCGGGGCGCGGCGACCGCACGCGTGGATGACGCTCTCAGAAAGGGCATTCTGTTAATGATTACGTGTATTATACTACAGTGGCCTGTCTACGCTTTAGATTATTATTAATCTAAAGTCAGATTTGTGAGACGTTTTCTGTAACACAATGCCATTTAGAGTGTGTTCCAGATGCAGTAGGAATCAAATATAACAATAAATACACTGTAAACCATTTAAAGACAATTTAAATTTAAAAGAGACATTTAAAATGGTAAAGTGGATGGCAACATACAAATAAGAGAAGTTAACATGTTAACATTACAATAAAAAAAAAAAAAAGTAATGTTCTAAAATGTAATATTCTACAAGGCACCAGACAATATGAACTTAGTTCTGGTAAATATGAACTTCATTATAAATATATCTGTATTGATTTGACATAATAAATATTTACTCCGTTATGAATATGAATGTCATTATCAGTTATAATTGATATAAATATTATCTTTTAGGTCATAGTGCAGTTGAAATGACCTTGTTCAGCCTGGGATTAATGAGTGTCATGAGTAACACCACTGCCACTTATGACTCTCAGTTCTTCCTGGACGTAGCGTTAAAGATACAATTGATAAAAAAATGTATCCTGGAAAATATATTTTATCATTGTGAATTGATTGTTGAAAGCCTTGTGCCACAGTCTGTCGAATTAAAAAAATATTTGGCAATCAATTACTGCCCAGCCAAGGCCAGACTGATTAATTAATGAATCTAATAATTGCGAAATGCAAATGTGAATATCAGGATGGTCTCACAATGCTAGAAATGCACATTGAACTGAATCACTTTTTTTTGCAGCTCTGGGAAAAATTATTGATAAAAATCTTGAAAATGACACTTCCAGTCCTAGAGGTTTCCGACACTTGCACTAGGATATGTGAGACTAGGTTTCCAATAGCAACACATATTAGGCTACACGTGTGTGCTAGGCTAGATTTTAATAGAGTAGACAAATGCTATGTTTCTTTAGCCATATATCAGAAGACTATAAATATATACATATATAAATATATATCTACATATATAAAAAATACTAATGAAATAGATATATATTTATATATTTATATATATAACTAAGATATATAACAGTAGTGCAGTAATTGTGAGTGACAGGCAGGGTGTAATGAGGAAGTCCTGGCAGGGTAAAGGTTGCAGGGGGGAACTTAGAGGAGTCATTACTGTCTGAGCAGCAGGGAGGACAGCGTCAACACAGATCACAGCTTTATTACACACGCTATGAGGAGTTAACCTGTAGGCCCCCACTGGAGGACCCAAAGGAGGCCGAACAGCCAGGAGATGTTTCCCAGCAGGAGGTGTGGTGGTGCTGAGGGTCTGCTGTTCCTCTGTATGAGTTGGACCATGGTGAGTTTTACATACACACACACACACACACACACACACACACACACACACACACACACACACACACACGCATGCAACACAGCGCAGCAGAGTGAAAAGTTCAGATTTCTAAACAACACAAGACGTCGTGCATACATACAATATAAACTGTACAATATAAACTATACAGTTAAGAATATGTCCTTCTAAAAATGTGTGGTCTCAGATGTCCACTGTGAGACAGGAAACAGCCTGGAAACTAGATTAGAAACTTTTATATCTTCTTTACAACTCTGCACCTTCCTGATAATCACACACAAATGCATCATATGCTCAGCATACTAATAACACACTCATAAAAACACCCTTGTCCTCAAGAATTCCTGTCCTCCTATTGGTTTGTATGAAAGTGAAATGTGGTTGCGATGGTGAGAAATCAGACTGCATTACATTGCATTACAGTATTACTAAAGAGTCTGGACCCCGCAGCAAATATTAACGACAACGAGGCAATTATAAATAAAGAACAATATAAAAGTGGAAAGTGCAGGGCAGGAGCACCTGATGCTACATTATGTTCTGTCTGGCTCTCAAACATGCCTTCTGATTTCTGAAAAATTAGAAATCTCATAGTGATTGTGACCAATAAGGCCAAGCGTCTTTAAAAAAGAGAAGTGGTCTATATATTTCTTAGAGGAGAAATCCCAGCGTCACATGGTCGCTGGTGGTGTAACTGAGAGGTGGAAAGCAGAAGCGTTGCAGTTGCAGATTCATAAATCCATCACAGTTGTGGGAAGTGAACATGAAATATATTAATGTTCACCACCACTCTCTGCATCCTCTGTCCTTCATAAGGTTCATGTTCACCACCACTCTCTGCATCCTCTGTCCTTTATAAGGTTCATGTTCACCACCACTCTCTGCATCCTCTGTCCTTTATAAGGTTCATGTTCACCACCACTCTCTGCATCCTCTGTCCTTCATAAGGTTCATGTTCATCACCACTCTCTGCATCCTCTGTCCTTCATAAGGTTCACGTTCACTACCACTCTCTGCATCCTCTGACCTCCATAAGGTTCATGTTCACCACCACTCTGTGCATCCTCTGTCCTTCATAAGGTTCACGTTCACTAACACTCTCTGCATCCTCTGACCTCCATAAGGTTCATGTTCACCACCACTCTGTGCATCCTCTGTCCTCTGTCCTTTATATGGCTCTGATGCACCAAACCGTCCGTCATATAACTAGCACCGACTGTTGGGTCACCTCACGTCACCTGGGTCTGGGCAAATAATTGCACTTGAACACATGGCAAAGGGAATGGCCAACTAGCACGTGCGTTCTGAGCCTGCATGAGGGAAAATAGCTCTCCACACCAGCAGGTGTCGGTAGTCTGTATTGGCTGGGGATATATAAACCATTGTTATGATACATAAATGAAACTATACAGCATTTGCCTGCCGCACCACTCTAGCTCACCACTTAGACATAAGGCGTAATACGAATACTACTACTTCTAATCAAGACTATGTCTGAACATACAACATTATTGTCGGCCATGGATAAGGGTCAACGAGTGCCAATGGTGCGGGTGACGCTGCAAAAACTAGGGCCACAAGATGCTCACCAGTTAAAGGTTCATGTTCACCACCACTCTGCATCCTCTGTTCTCTGTCCTCTGTCCTTTATAAGGTTCATGGTCTCAGCACAACCCCCACACCCAGTACCACGCCAGCACCATTACCTACACCCTCTACAGCCTCTACAGCATCTGTGTCCATGGAAACAGCACCTACACCAACATCAGTCTCCACAGAAGCCATGCCATCTGACAAACCATCAATTTCCAGGAGAGGAAGGACCATGCCAGGGTCCACAACAGATACACCAACATCAGTCTCCATGGAAGCCATGCCATCTGACACATCATCAATTTCTATGAGCGGACAGACCACGCCGGGGTCCACAACAGATACACCAACATCAGTCTCCACGGAAACCATGCCATCTGACACATCATCAATGTCCACAATGAGCTTGTCCACAACTCCAAAGCGTAAATCTAAAATTTATGATTGACTTGATTTATTTTCCAATATTGTTGTTAGCCTGACTTTAACTATTGTTGACTGGCTGTAACTATTGTTGACTGACCGTATCGACTGACTGTAACTATTGTTGATTGACTGTAACTATTGTTGACTGACTGTAACTATTGTTGGCTGTCTGTAACTATTGTTGACTGACTAACTATTGTTGGCTGTCTGTAACTATTGTTGACTGACTTTAACTATTGTTGACTGTAGCTATTGTTGACTGACTGTAACTTGTTGACTGACTAGCTATTGTTGAATGACTAACTATTGTTGAATGACTGTAACTATAGTTGGCTGTCTGTAACTATTGTTGACTGACTGTAACTATTGTTGACTGACTGTAACTAGTGTTGGTTGTTTGTAACTATTGACTGTCTGTAATTAGTGTTGACTGACTGTAGCTAATGTTGACTAACTGTATTTATTGACTGTAGCTATTGTTGACTGACTGTAGCTAATGTTGACTAACTTTTTATTGACTGTAGCTATTGTTGACTGACTGTATCGACTGACTGTAACTATTGTTGACTGACTGTATTTATTGACTGTCTGTAATTATTGTTGTCTGACTGTAGCTAATGTTGACTAACTATTTATTGACTGTAGCTATTGTTGACTGACTGTATTTATTGACTGTAGCTATTGTTGACTGACTGTATCGACTGACTGTAACTATTGTTGACTGACTGTATTTATTGACTGTCTGTAATTATTGTTGTCTGACTGTAGCTAATGTTGACTAACTGTATTTATTGACTGTAGCTATTGTTTACTGACTGTATCGACTGACTAACTATTGTTGACTGACTGTATTTATTGACTGTAGCTATTGTTGACTGACTGTATTTATTGACTGTAGCTATTGTTTACTGACTGTATCGACTGACCTGTAACTAATTGTTGGCTTGACTGTATTTATTGACTGTTAGCGTATTGTTGACTGACTGTAGTTTTATTGACTGTAGCTATTGTTTTACTGACTGTATTGACTGACTGTAACTATTTGTTGACTGACTGTATTTATTGACTGTAGCTATTGTTTGACTGACTGTAAGTTTATCTGACTGTAGCTATTGTTTACTGGACTGGTTCGACTGACTGTAAGTATTGTTGACTGACTGTATTTATTGACTGTGAGCTTATTGTTGAGCTTGATTCTGTATTTGATTGGACTGGTATGCTTATTTGTTGACTGACTGTATCGACTGACTGTAACTATTGTTGACTGACTGTATTTATTGACTGTAGCTATTGTTGACTGACTGTATTTATTGACTGTAGCTATTGTTGACTGACTGTATCGACTGACTGTAACTATTGTTGACTGACTGTATTTATTGACTAACTATTGTTGACTGACTGTATCGACTGACTGTAACTATTGTTGACTGACTGTATTTATTGACTGTAGCTATTGTTGACTGACTGTATCGACTGACTGTAACTATTGTTGACTGACTGTATTTATTGACTGTAGCTATTGTTGACTGACTGTATTTATTGACTGTAGCTATTGTTTACTGACTGTATCGACTGACTGTAACTATTGTTGACTGACTGTATTTATTGACTGTAGCTATTGTTGTGCTGTGTGTGCTGTGCGTGTGTGTGTGTGTGTGTGCCGTGTGTGCTGTGTGTGCGTATGTGCGTGTGTGCGTGTGTGTGTGTGTGTGTGTGTGTGTGTTTGTGTGTGTGTGTGTGTGTTTCTGTGTGGTGTGCGTGTGCGTGTGTGTGTGGTGTGTCTTGGTCACTCTGCGTGTTTCCTTCTTTCCTCCTAGTTCCCGTTTTTCGCTTCCTAACTTTGTACTGACTGTATTTATTGACTGTAGCTATTGTTGACTGACTGTATTTATTGACTGTAGCTATTGTTGACTGACTGTATCGACTGACTGTAACTATTGTTGACTGACTGTATTTATTGACTGTAGCTATTGTTGACTGACTGTATTTATTGACTGTAGCTATTGTTGACTGACTGTATCGACTGACTGTAACTATTGTTGACTGACTGTATTTATTGACTGTAGCTATTGTTGACTGACTGTATTTATTGACTGTAGCTATTGTTTACTGACTGTATCGACTGACTGTAACTATTGTTGACTGACTGTATTTATTGACTGTAGCTATTGTTGACTGACTGTATTTATTGACTAGCTATTGTTGACTGACTGTATTTATTGACTAACTATTGTTGACTGACTGTATCGACTGACTGTAACTATTGTTGACTGACTGTATTTATTGACTGTAGCTATTGTTGACTGACTGTATCGACTGACTGTAACTATTGTTTGAACTACGTGTATCGACTTTGACTGTAAACTTTGTTGACTGAACCTGTATTTATTGACTGTACCTATTGTTTGACTGACTGTAAAATCGACTGACTGTAACTATTGTTTGACCTAACTGTATTTATTGACTTAGCTATTGTTGAACTGAACTGTATGCGACTTGACTAACTATGTGACTGACTGGTATTATTGACAGGGCTATTGTTGGACTGGACTGTATCGACTGACTGTAACTATTGTTGACTGACTGTAATTTATTGAACTTAGCTATTGCTTGACTGACTTGTAATCGACTGACTGTGATAACTATTGTTTGACTGACTGTTATTTAGTTGACTAGCTTATTGTTTGACTGACTGGTATCGACTGAACTAACTAAATTGTTGGACTGACTGAGTATTTATTGACTGTAGCTATTGGACTTTGACTGACTGTATTTATTGACTGTAGCTATTGTTGACTGACTGTATCGACTGACTGTAACTATTGTTGACTGACTGTATTTATTCACTTCTCCCTCAGCTCCTCTGAATGCAGACCAATTCAAAGCCACGCACCAAACAGAGAGTAGCATCACCCTGCAGTGGAACCAACCAGAGGTGAACAAGTACGACTACCAACTGGAGTTTGAGGGGCTCAGGCAGAACATTACAGGAGATCCTATTGCGACCACCATGAACTACACTGTCACTGATCTGGAACCAGCCAAGCTGTACAACTTCACTCTCTACACGGAAGGTGTCTCGCTGAGCACTGGTGTCAGCATCAAGGCTCCAACAGGTGAGACAACTCCCTGAGGGACAGGTTAGAAGAGCATGCTATTAGTGCGGGTGGTCGACATAAAATCTTATCTCCGTTTGATATGTTACCTTATCCTTACTGTTCTTATCCTAGCTATTTTGCTGTCAACCTAGCAATTATGAATGTTTGAAACGTGTTCTATTAACCTATGAATTATGAATGTTTGAAACTTGTTCTATTAACCTAGTTCTATTCTAATCTTTATGTACCATAGGCGATGTATTGTTGTCTCATTCTTTCGACAAATGTACTTACTGTAAGTCGCTTTGGTTAAAAGCGTCTGCCAAATGCCCTAAATGTAAATGTTAAATATGTTTGTATAATTCACATATACGGTATACCTTACTCTAATTTTGGATTGATATTGTATCTTTTGATAGTAGTTCAAGTTCAAGTTCAAGACAAATGTATATTTGTAAATTTGTATATTTTATTTATGTTTCTGAATGATATTGCTGTGTATAGGTTTTCCATGGAGATATGCTGCTGTGTTGCTTGTAGCTTACAGGTGTAGTACAGGTTTATGGACAATGCCGATGTGTACCACAGCTATAAATCTAACTGGGTTGAATGGTAAACAACATTTAGAGGGGTGGAAGTTACAGCTGCATGTCTGTAAATCACATCCCTGTTATGTACCACTGGTAGTAAGATTGCTTCCACAATGTTCTCTCTGCTGGACACGGGGAAACAGAACTTGCTTCTATATAAAAAAATAAAAATAATAAAGTCACGTAAAACAACTGTAAAAAGAGCATTTTGACTTCAATATACAATATTCAACATTCTATACACCGGCAGTGGCCGTTTCCTTGTCTTAAGCAAGCATCGGTATTTCAGTTTAATCCTGTGTTTCTCTGGTTACCTGGCAACAAAATACTTGAACTTCTTCCTCTTCTGTTTTTATCATCATCATCATCATCATCATCATCATCATCATCATCATCATCATCACCACCCACCACCACTGCCATCATCATCATCATGGTCTTCAGCTCCTGAGAACATCGATAGTCTCTTGGTGACTAACCGGAGCGCCAGTAGCATACGTCTGCAGTGGAATTTGGTGGGAAACGTCAATACTTACTGGGTGGTGTACAGAGACAGCGATGCCGGCAACACCACCAGGGAGGAGGTGACGGCAGGACCGGCGGTGGTCGAGCACACGGTGTCTCATCTGCGCTCGGCCACCTCCTACAACTTCACCATCTACAGCCAGATACTGAACGTGACCAGCTCTGGATACTCCCAGTCCGAGGGCACCGGTAACACACGCACACACACACACACAGACACACACACACCTTGTCGTCTCTATCCTCATGGTGACACAGATACCTTCATCATCATGGTATGATCCCTGTAAGGATCCTTCACGTTTTTCTTTTATCCTTTACTTAGAATAATAATTTGAGCCTGTCGGTGGCAGAAACAAGCACTTTTAGAAGACTTTTCCATGAAGTTTATCAAAATGATGGGAAAATAGGGTCCAGTTTGAAAAAAATCCCCATGGTTACAAGGTGACCATGGTGATGGAGGGCATGACCTGACCTAGCGACTGCGTGTTCTCACCCCGTCTTCAGCCCCACTAGCGGTGACCGTGGTGATGGTGAATCGGTCACTGAGGGAGGTGGTGCTGAGTTGGAGCAGGGACGGTAACTCCACCTACTTCCTCATCTTCGATGGGCAGACCATGTGCTCCACGGGCCCCTGGTCAAATCTGGCCACCTGCACCATCTCCTCCCTCCAGGAGGGGACCGTCTACAGCTACAGTATCACCGCCTCCTACCTGGGAGCCAACAGCACCACCTACCAGAACAACACCGTCACCAGTAGGATACACAGTACCCATCCACATAGTACAAGTACTGACCCATCTAGTACCCACCCACCTAGTACCCATTCACATAGTACCCATCCGCATAGTTCCATCCACATAGTAATCCCCATAGTACGCTCACTGACGTACGAACGTAGCGTAACGTACTTCCACATAGTACTCTCACTCACATATTACTCCTCGCATAGGACTCCTTCACGTAGTACTCTCACTCACATAGGACTCCCTCACATAGTGCTCTTACTCATAGTACTCATCCACTTAGTACTCACACTCACAGTACTCATCCACATAGTACTCATTCACATAGTACTCTTACTTTGCTAGTCACCAACAGCCTACGATCTATCTTCATTCATAAAGGTGAGCGGTTGTATCGGGACCTGAGTGTATAATAAGGACTGAGGCGTTTGTTTCAGCTATAAACTGTTCTGCTGCCCGATGGCGGGTCACCAACTCCACCATCCAGGCCTCGGTCGTGGGGGCCTTCACTAACGTCTTGGCCACCAACGGCTCAGAGTCCCACAATGCCTCTGCACCAGACCCTTCAGGCAGCCTATCATTCACTGACCTCTACCCCGGCGCCACCTACCTGCTGTCTGTCAACTACAAGACACTCATGCAGTGTCAGCACATCCTCACCCTGCGTGAGTCCTCCCTGTTCATACAGGGTTTCTTATAATTTATAACCCATATACATACTCCTCCTCCTCCTCCTCAGAGATACTATAAACCATATACTTCAACAGAAAGCAACCATATTTTCTTCTGATATACTTTTTCTGAAATACTGATGTACTGTATATTACTAAATACTACATACATTTGCTAAAGGGTTTGACTGACTGGTTTGACAGGTTGCAACTAGTTCCTCTGACTTGAGTTCTGGTTCCAACCAGTGTTTTGTTTTTGTTTTTTTCCCTGACCGGCGGTTCCCAGCTCCACAAGATATAAGAGTCCAGTGTGAGTACGAGTCGTCGGACGCCATTTTGCTGCGCTGGGAGCCACCCGAGGGCGTGTGGACGGGCGTGGAGGTGACCATGACCGGCAGGGATCCGGTGATGGTCGGCGAGGGTGGGGCGTTCCAAACCGTGCTCTACGGCTTCCAGCCGGCCAAGACCTACCGGGTCTCCACCTGCCTTCTGTCTGGAGATATGAGGAGCACCGTGCACGTATTGTACTGTTCTACTGACCCCAGAGGTATATTATATACAGTATATACAGTATATACAGTATATACAGTATATATATAGAGTATATACCCAGACAGGATTCTTATAGCTTTAATAGCCACCGATAGCCTACAATATACTCTGATAAACTTTGTTTACTTTCTGTCCCCTGTGTTGACTTCCTGTAGGGGTCATCGCTGGGTCTGTATTGTCTGTGCTGGTGGTCCTCATCCTGGTAGCTCTGGGAGTGTTCTTCTGGCAACGGAGATCCCGCCCCGCACCCCAGCGGTAGGTGTTAGACCACGGCCCCTCTTGGGTAGACCACACCCCCTCTTGGGCAGACCACACCTGTCTCTGATAGACCCCACTCAGATAGGTGTATATAGACCACATCCCCTCACAAGTAGACCACACCTCCTCAGGTAGGTCTACAGATCACATCCCCTCGGGTAGTTAATGGAACTGATGATGAACTCGCTCTCACTCAGAGTAAGACTGTTCTCTTCTCATTCCTTCCCACAGCCAGAGTAGGACTGAGTATGTGGACGGGTCCAAACATACTACACCTACCAACACCTACCAGTAGGTATATGTTGTATCTCCACCTGTACACACCTGTTCAGCTGTTTACTCCCAGCCACCTGCAGTGTAAACCAGTTGTTTGTGTTGTGTCCAGGCCCATCCCAGCTGATATGTTTGAGAACCACGTCAGGCAGCTGAGCCTGGACGACAACCGGGGTTTCAGCGAGGAGTATGAGGTAAAAAACACCCAGTAGACCCGGGACTCTGGGAACTGAACCCTGACCGGGGTGAATATTATGGTCTGTTTCCCTGCAGAGCTTCATCGAAGTCGGTACGGATCAGACTCGCCACGCTGCCATCGCCCCAGGCAACAAGGTCAAGAACCGCTTCACCAACGTGCTGCCGTGTAGGTCTTAAGTTCACCCGTAGGACTAAAACTCATCTGTAGGTCTACAGTTAGCCAGTAGTTCTACAGCTCACCTGCATATCTCAAGTTCACCTTTAGCTCTAAAGTTCACTTGTAGGACTCAAGTTCACTAGTAGGTCTAAAGATCACCTGTCAGTCTAAAGGTCAACAGTAGGACTTCACTAGTAGGTCTACAGTTCACCTGGTTGATCTGCTCTGCTGTAGTTAATATAGTGATATGTAGTTTAAGTTAATCTCTGGTCTGTAGTTAAACTAGTGGCACTTTCACATATATAGTTTGGTAGACTTGGTCTCTATTGGACAGAAAATCTGCACAGCGAAACATACCACCACCATCAACCCATAATGCACTGTTTTGGTTTGCACCACCCCAAACGAACCGTACCACCCAGTGAAACGCTCCAGGGTTTGAAAAAAAAAAGACCTAACAGCTGAGGTGTGAAAGCACCCTAAACTTAAAACTCTTTGTTTTAGTTGATTGCTGTTCTGTGGTTAAACCAAAGTGTTGTTCCCTGTGCTAGATGACTCGTCACGTGTGACGCTATCCGAACGGGGGAACTCTAACTACATAAATGCCAGCTACCTGTCGGTAGGCCTACACCTCTCCCCAACCAATGCCTACATGCCTGTGTAATTAGGTCCTATTATCTATCATACTTATTAATAATAAGTATGATATAAGTACATGAATATGAACACATTCGAATGAACAGTACGAACTTTTTGTAAATGATTAGACAAACCAAGAACATCCTACCCCATATCATCAACCCCCCTTACAACATATAAACCACCCAGATCACCCTAGCAACCACCTAGTACACCTTATATAAACCATCACCTTATTATATACCACCACTAGGTGGTATATAAACCACCTAGAACACCTGAGCAACCACAGAGAACTTCCTAGCAACCACCCAGAAAATCCTAGCAACAACTCAGATCACCCTAGCAACCACCTAGTACACCATATAAACCATCTAGAACACCCTAGCAACCACCTAGAACATCCTAGCAACCACAGCTAGTACACCATATAAACACCATATAAACCACCTAGAACCCCATAGCAACCACCTAGAACACCCTAGCAACCACCTAGAGCACCCTAGCAACCACCCAGAACACCCTAGCAACCACCTAGAGCACTACTTCACATCACTATTGTAAAAATCTTAACAGCAAGCTGCATTCTTCTGAATTTCCTCTAAATTTTTACTTTTTCCCATTTGATCCCACTTTTCTAGCATGGTAATGAACATGCTTGGTAACTGCTGTTTCCTGGTGTACTGTGATTGGATGAGGGTGGTAAAGTGAGGTATGATTGGCTGTTGCCAGGGTTACAGTGGCAGCAAAGAGTACATTGCGGCACAGGGTCCACTGGCTGAGACCCTGTACGACTTCTGGAGGATGGTCTGGGAGCAAGAGGTGAGGGTCATCGCCATGGTAACCAACTGCACCGAGGGAGGCAGGGTGAGTGTTTGGTGATGTCATCTTGAAGGAATTGTAAACCAATTCAACCCTTATCAACTGGAGAATAGATCTAGTTAACCCTAACCAATCACAGCATAGATCTAGTTACCCCTAGCCAACTAAAGAATAGATCTAGTTACCCCTAACCAACTAAAGAATAGATATAGTTAACCCTGACCAACGACAGAATAGATCTAGTTACACCGAGCCAACTAGAGTATAGATCTAGTTCACCCTAACCACCTACAGAATAGATCTAGTGAACCCTAACCAACTAACCCTAACCAACTACAGAATAGATCTAGTCCACCCTAACCCACTAACCCTAACCAACCAGAGAATAGATCTAGTTAAACCAAACCAACCAGAAAATAGATCTAATTCCTCCACCCAACTAGAGACTCTAGCTAGTTAATTCTATCCTGTGTCTCCAGGCTAAGTGTGAGCAGTACTGGCCTCTGGACTACACCCCCTGTCTGTACGGAGACCTCCTGGTCACCAGCACCTCGGAGCAGAGGCAGCAGAGCTGGACCATACGAACATTAAACGTCAAAAATGTAAAACAACCAAACATAACTATAACGATAGCTCTGAATTTACAGTAATTTTGGAGCATAACAGGGTGTGTACTCCCCCGCCCCCCCTCCCCCCTCCCGCCCCACAGAGGGCCACCTCTCAGCAGCGCTCCGTCCAACACTTCCACTTCCATGCGTGGCCCGACCATGGCGTGCCCGACGGCACGGGGCCGCTGCTCCAGTTCCGGGCGTTGCTACGGCAACAAGTAGAGCAGGAGGGGGGCCGCGCCCCCATCCTGGTGCACTGCAGGTAACACACACACACTCACGCACACACACACCTGTCCACTCTGGCAGAGCTTGGCATTGCAGGATCTGCGTTATCTGACAGATCTCACCTATCATCGCACATGGAATGGCTCCCTGTCCAGACCCTGCACCCCGACACCAGAGTCCTCCAAGGCTCAGTACTATACTTATACAATAGCTATCTAGGCTCTGTCATTACATACCACAGCTTCTCCTATCACTGCTACACTGACGACACCCAACTGTTCCTTTCCTTCCCCCACTTTTGACATCCAAATTGCAACACGCATCTCTAAATGCCTGGCTGACAACAGCAAATGGACTACTGCCAACCACCTGAAGCTCAGCCTAGACAAGACTGAGCTTCTCTTCATACCAGGGAAAGACTGCCCTCAGATGGACCTACTTGTCACCATTGAGAACATCAAAGTCTCCCCTTCACCGACTGCAAGGAACCTTGGCATGGTACTGGATGACCAGCTGTCCTGCAACGCCAACATCACCTCTGTGGCCTGATCTTGTAGAATTGCTCTCTACAACATCTGCAGGATCCAGCCCTTCCTCAAACGTGAAGCAGCACAGATCTTGGTCCAAGCGCTCGTCATCACTCGCCTTGACTACTGCAACTCTCTCCTGGCTGGACTCCCTGCCTCCGCAATCAAACCCTTACAATGCATCCAGAACGCAGCAGCGCGCCTGGTGTTCAACTTACCAAAATTCTCCGATGTAACCCCCCTCTTCCACGACCTCCACTGGTTCCTGGTAATCACTCGCATTAGATTCAAGACACTAGTACTGGCCGACAAGGCTGTCAGCGGGACTGCCCCTACCTACCTACAAACATTAGTCAGACACCACGCCCGAGCTTGAGCGTTCAACAATTTTGGCTGGACGACTGGTACCACCTTCACTAAGAACAGGCAAACATCACTCTGCCAAGTCTCAACTCTTCTCTGTTCTGGCACCACAGTGGTGGAATGAGCTCCCAGCTGATGTCAGGACAGCAGAGTCGCTCACCAGCTTCCGCAAGAAACTCATTCTATTAACCTTGCAATTATGAATGCTTGAAACCGGCTCTATTCTTATCTTTATGTACCACAGTGATATATTCCTGTCTCTTTGAACAAATGTACTTATTGTAAGTCTCTTTGGATAAAAGCGTCTGCCAAATGCCCTAAATGTAAATGTCGTTGTAGATAAGTGTATATAATGTTGACGTAATATATCTGTATATAGTGTAGGTGTGGGCCGGACAGGTACGCTGGTAGCAGGTATAGATAAGTGTATATAATGTGTATGTATTGTGTGTATATAGTGCAGGTGTGGGCCGGACAGGTACGCTGGTGGCGCTTGACGTGCTGCTGCAGCAGATGGAGACTGAGGGGACGGTGGACGTGGCCTCGTTTGTCCACAAGATGCGACTCTCTCGCCCCCTCATGGTGCAGACGGAGGTACTGTCAATAAAGTTATTCATCTTTACGCCGAGTTACTGTCAATCAGTTGTTTATCTTTTTTTTGGGATGCAGATACTGTCACGATCGTTCGAGGTTTTGGACCCAAGTGCAGAGTCGGACACGGAGTGCAGGAAATAACAGGTTTATTTAACGTAGTGAGGGGAAAATCAGGATCGGCTGGAGCGAAGGCAGGGGGGAGCCGAGGAGCCCGATGGGAGGTGCGGCTCGGGAGGCGAGCCGGGTGGTGAGCAGGCAGGTAGACAGGCCGGCAGGCAGACAGGCAGGAGAGAGTAGCGGGCTGACGACTGGATGAAGTATTGATCCTGAGACAGAGGAAGACAGATCAACACGGGGATAACTAGAACTAGAATCAAATATCCTAGAAGCCTGAAGCGAAGAGTACCACTGTAGTTGAATCAACGATCTGGCGATGAGTGAGGTGAAAGCCGGTGTTTAAGTACTGGTGGAGACGAGTTGATGAATAGCAGGTGTGCAGGGTAGACCAGGTGAGCTTGATGAGCCGGGGGAGGAGCCGGAACCAGGAACCACGCCCACACAGACAGTTAAAGGTACATTGCACCTATAAAGGCATGGCCGAAACCATGACAGTACCCCCCCCTCAACGGGAGCCTCCAGGCGACCCACCCGGCTTCTCAGGATGGGCCCGGTGGAAGTCCCGGATGAAACGGGGGTCCAAAATGAAGCGACGGGGTACCCAGAGCCGCTCCTCTGGACCGTACCCCTCCCAGTCAACGAGGTACTGGTATCCCCGGCCTCGACGGCGCACGTCCAACAGTGCCCGGACTGTGTAGGCTGGGTGGTCGTCGATAATCCGGGGGGTTGGAGGGGGAGCGGCTGGAGGGCACAGAGGACTGACAGACACTGGTTTGAGCTGTGACACATGGAAGGTAGGGTGAATCCTCATTGACTTGGGTAGACTGAGTCTCATCACAGAAGGGTTAATGACCCTTGTGATCTCAAACGGACCAAGGAACCGGGGGGAAAGTTTCTTGGAGACTCCCTTGAGTGGGATGTCCCTAGAGGAGAGCCATACCTTATGCCCTGGTTGGTAGTCCGGAGCCGGTGTCCGGCGTCGATCGGCCAGACGCCGGTTGCGGTCGGCGGTGCGGAGGAGCGCGGATCGTGTCTCCCCCCAGATCCGGCGGCAACGGCGCAGGTGGGTCTGGACCGAGGGTACGGCGATCTCCCCCTCCTGGGCCGGAAACAGGGGCGGTTGGTACCCCACGGAAGCCTCAAACGGGGACACCCCCGTGGCGGTGCTGATCAATGAATTATGGGCGTATTCCACCCAAGGTAACAGAGCGCTCCAGGCCTTGGGATTGCGGGCGGCAACACAGCGAAGTGCCGACTCCAGATCCTGGTTGGCTCGTTCGGTCTGCCCATTAGTCTGTGGATGGAAACCTGAAGAGAGACTCACCGAAGCCCCAAGCGCCCGACAAAAAGACCTCCACACATGGGAAATGAACTGCGGACCCCTGTCCGAGACAATGTCTGCGGGGATACCATGGAGGCGTAGGACGTGGACGGTGAGCAGTTCGGCTGTTTCCTGGGCTGTGGGGAGTTTTTGCAGAGCAACAAAATGGGCAGACTTCGAGAAACGATCCACGATAGTGAGTATCGTAGAGTTACCTTGGGACGGAGGCAGACCAGTGACGAAATCCATCGCAATGTGTGACCAGGGACGACCAGGAACAGGCAGCGGACGAAGCAGGCCGGCGGGAGGCCGATGTGAGGATTTGCCCCGAGCGCAGACCGTGCAGGCCGCTACGAAGGCCCGAACGTCGGCCTCTATGGATGGCCACCAAAACTGTCTCCTCAGCAAGGACAAGGTGCGCCCCACCCCTGGGTGACAGGCAACGCGGGATGCGTGCCCCCACTGGAGAACCTGGGAACGAACAGAATCTGGTACAAAAACACGGTTAATCGGACCGTTACCTGGGTCCGGTTGGGTCTGCTGGGCTTGCCTCACCAGCGCCTCGATCTCCCAGGTAACAGCAGCCACCACGCAGGAGGACGGGAGGATGTTGTCTGAGTTTGGTGGAGTCTCCTGGGAGCTGTACATGCGGGAGAGAGCATCTGGCTTAGTGTTGCGGGAACCTGGACGGTACGTAATAGCGAAATTAAAGCGCCCAAAAAAAAGAGCCCAACGGGCCTGGCGGGAGTTGAGGCGCTTAGCCGACTGTATATATGAGAGGTTCTTATGGTCTGTCCATACGATAAATGGAACTTCTGTCCCCTCCAACCAATGTCGCCACTCCTCTAGAGCCAACTTCACCGCCAACAACTCACGATTGCCCACATCGTAGTTGCGTTCGGCCGGGGATAGCCTGCGGGAGAGGAAAGCACATGGATGGAGCTTCTGGTCCGTGTCGGAACGCTGTGACAGGATTGCCCCGACCCCCGTGTCGGAGGCATCCACCTCCACGGTGAACTGGCGTGAAGTGTCCGGGTGCAGTAGGATGGGGGCGGAGGAGAAGCGATTCTTGAGGAGAGTGAATGCTTGCTCTGCCTCGGGAGACCAGGAGTAGGGAACGGCTGGGGACGTGAGTTTGGTCAACGGCATGGCTATACGGCTGTAATCTCGAATGAAACGGCGGTAAAAATTTGCAAACCCAAGGAAGCGTTGCAGTTGCTTCCGGGTTGATGGCGTTGGCCATTCTACCACTGCCTGTATCTTGCCCGGGTCTGCCCTCATCTGCCCTCTCTCAATAATGAACCCCAAAAACCCCACTGAGCCAACATGAAATTCACATTTCTCCGCCTTAACAAACAGTCTGTTCTCCAGAAGCCTCTGGAGCACCTGCCTGACATGCCGAGTGTGTTCCTCTACCGTCCGGGAAAAAATGAGAATGTCGTCTAGGTAGACAAATACTGAGCGGTCTAGTAAGTCCCGGAGCACGTCGTTTACCAGAGCCTGAAATATGGCGGGGGCGTTGGTTAATCCAAAAGGCATCACCAGGTATTCAAAGTGACCCATAGGTGTGTTAAAGGCCGTCTTCCACTCATCTCCCTCCCGAATTCTGACCAGGTAGTAAGCGTTTCTAAGGTCCAATTTGGAGAAGATGGTGGCCCCCTGAAGAGGCTGGAAGGCGGAGTCGATGAGTGGAAGAGGATACTTATTCTTTACCGTGATGTTATTAAGTCCCCGGAAATCTATACATGGCCGCAGAGAGAGATCTTTCTTAGCTACAAAAAAAACCTCAGCACCAACCGGGGAAGAGGATGGCCGGATGATGCCAGCAGCCAGAGACTCCTTAATATACGTTTCCATGGTTGTTCTCTCCGGCCGAGAGAGGTTGTACAACCGGCTTGATGGCAGAGTAGCTCCTGGGAGAAGGTTGATGGCGCAATCATACGGACGATGCGGAGGCAGTGAAAGCGCCCGTTGTTTGCTGAATACCTCTCCTAGGTCATGATATGCGGGCGGGATGGAGGAGAGATCCGGTGGCTCAGGTAAGGGTGGAGTTGCAGCACCCTCTCTGGGGGGAATAGCAGACTGCAAACATGATGACATACAGAAAGAACTCCAACTGATCACCCTGCTGGAGGACCAGTCGATGTGGGGATTGTGTAGCTTTAACCAGGGATGACCAAGGATGATGGGAGCATGAGGTGAGGAGATCAGGTGGAAACGGATCTGTTCCCTATGGTTGCCGGAAAGGATGAGAAGCATGGGTTTGGTCTGGTGAGTGATATGAGCCAATAGGTTACCGTCCAATGCGTTGGCCTGCAGCGGAGCGTCTAGTGGTTCGGTGGCAATGCCTACCTGGGAGGCGAGCTCTGAGTCCAAAAAATTTTCATCGGCGCCAGAATCCACCAGAGCCAGTAGAGGTAGAGTCTCCTGGTTCCAGCACAGAGTAGCCTTAAACTGCATACGGGGAAATGGGGACGAGGCCGTTTGGCTCACCAGCACCCCCACAGTTACTGGAGAGCCCTGTCTTTTGGCCGGATAGGACAGGTGGCTATAGTATGGTCGGGTGCCCCACAGTAGAGACACGCACCTGCCCGCATTCTGCGGAGCCGCTCGGCCTGTGACAGGTGGGCTCTTCCCACTTGCATAGGCTCCTCCCCCAGGAAAACCCCTGGTGACGGAGCCAGGACCGTGGACGGCGGAGAAAAACGAGCCGCTCCTTGCCGGCGCCGCCCCCGCAGGCGGTTGTCCAGCTTGATGGCGAGGGAAGCCAGAGCCTTAAAATCCCCTGGCTCGTCTCGAGTGGCTATTTCGTCCTGCAGTTGCTCCGTTAGGCCATTTAAAAAAATGCCCCGTAGCGCCGAGTCGTCCCACCCAGCGTCAGCTGCTAACGTCTTAAACTCCACCGAGTAATCGGCTACGCTGCGGGCTCCCTGGCGGATGTTGGCCAACCGTTTGGATGCGTCTCCCCAATGATCGGGGTGATCAAACACATCCTTTAATTCCAAAATAAATCGTCGAAGGTGAGGGGGTCCCGGGACTGGTGGGAGTGGACCGCCTCAGCCCACGCCAGAGCCCTGCCTCTCAACAAGCCGATCACATATCGAACCTTTGCTGGATCGGTGGAGAAGGTCTGCGGTCGCTGGAGGAACACTAGGGAACACTGGAGCACGAACCCTCTGCATTTATTCCCCTCCCCGGAGAAGGGTTCCGGGTCCGGAGCGTAGGACTCCCGGAAAGCTGGTGTTACCGGGGACGGAGCCGAGGGGTCTGGCTGGGATGCGGAGACTGGCGGAGTGAGGTACGTAGTGAGCATGGCTACCTGGTTGGTTAGTTGGTTGATTTGTTGCATCATCGTCTGGTTGTCAGCAGCTAAGCTCCGGAGGATTCGGTCGTGCTGCCCCACGAATTCGCCCTGGCTGGCGAGAGCTCTCCGGAGCGAGGCTGCCTCCGAATCCGGGCTCGCTGGGTCCATCGTGGCCAGATCGTTCTGTCACGATCGTTCGAGGTTTTGGACCCAAGTGCAGAGTCGGACACGGAGTGCAGGAAATAACACGGGTTTATTTAACGTAGTGAGGGGAAAATCAGGATCGGCTGGAGCGAAGGCAGGGGGGAGCCGAGGAGCCCGATGGGAGGTGCGGCTCGGGAGGCGAGCCGGGTGGTGAGCAGGCAGGTAGACAGGCAGGCCGGCAGGCAGACAGGCAGGAGAGAGTAGCGGGCTGACGACTGGATGAAGTATTGATCCTGAGACAGAGGAAGACAGAGATCAACACGGGGATAACTAGAAACTAGAATCAAATATCCTAGAAGCCTGAAGCGAAGAGTACCACTGTAGTTGAATGAACGATCTGGCGATGAGTGAGGTGAAAGCCGGTGTTTAAGTACTGGTGGAGACGAGTTGATGAATAGCAGGTGTGCAGGGTAGACCAGGTGAGCTTGATGAGCCGGGGGAGGAGCCGGAACCAGGAACCACGCCCACACAGACAGTTAAAGGTACATTGCACCTATAAAGGCATGGCCGAAACCATGACAGATACTGTCAAGAAAGATCTTTATCGTTACACTGACTTACTGTCAATCTGTTATTTATCTTTTCTTTGAGACGCAGGTACTGTCAATAAAGATATTTATCGTTACACTGAGGTACTGTCAATAAAGTTATTTATCTTTAGACTGAGATATGTGTCCTGTTAATAAAGTTATTTATCTTTAAACAGAGGTACAAATCTTTTACCTTGACCCTTTATTATAGAAGGGAATACTTTAAGTTATTTATTAATACTACTGCTTTGTTATCTTGTATTTAGTCACAGTACGTGTTCCTGTATATTAATACGACTGCCCTGTTGCCTTGTATTTAGTCACAGTACGTGTTCCTGTATATTAATACTACTGCCCTGTTGCCTTGTATTTAGTCACAGTACGTGTTCCTGTATATTGATACTACTGCCCTGTTGTCTTGTATTTAGTCACAGTACGTGTTCCTGTATATTGATACTACTGCCCTGTTGTCTTGTATTTAGTCACAGTACGTGTTCCTGTATATTGATACTACTGCCCTGTTGTCTTGTATTTAGTCACAGTACGTGTTCCTGTATATTGATACTACTGCCCTGTTGTTCTTGTATTTAGTCACAGTACGTGTTCCTGGTATATTAATACTACTGCCTGTTGTCTTGTATTTAGTCACAGTACGTGTGCGGTATAGTTGAATACTACTGCCCCTGTTGTCTTGTATTTAGTCCAGCAGTACGTGTTCCTGTATATTAATACCTACTGCCGCTGTTGTCTTGTATTTAGTCACAGTACGGTGTCCTGTATAGTTGATACTACTGCCCTGTTGTCTTGGTATTTAGTCAGCAGTACGTGTTCCTGTATACTTGATACCTACTGGCCCTGTTGTCTTGTATTTAGTCACAGTACGTGTTCCTAGTATATTGTACTACTGGCGCTGTGTGTCTTGTATTTAGTCACAGTACGTGTTCCTGTATATTGATACTACTGCCCTGTTGTCTTGTATTTAGTCACAGTACGTGTTCCTGTATATTATACTACTGCCCTGTTGTCTTGTATTTAGTCACAGTACGTGTTCCTGTATATTGATACTACTGCCCTGTTGTCTTGTATTTAGTCACAGTACGTGTTCCTGTATATTGATACTACTGCCCTGTTGTCTTGTATTTAGTCACAGTACGTGTTCCTGTATATTGATACTACTGCCCTGTTGTCTTGTATTTAGTCACAGTACGTGTTCCTGTATATTAATACTACTGCCCTGTTGTCTTGTATTTAGTCACAGTACGTGTTCCTGCACCGCTGCCTCCTGGAGTCCATGGAGGGAAGTGCAGCCAAGGAGGAGCCCGCCTACCAGAACTGGGACATGATGTACGCCAACGCCACGGCGCTCCAAGAGCTGCCCCACCGCTGTTAAAAGCGCTTGAACTGTTATGATGGATTCACCACAACACCCTCGTCCTCCAGAGCCCTGTTAATTCTACATCTCATCCTTCTGCTGTATAATTCTGTTGATGCGCTATATTATATATAAGATAAGATAAACAATAGAATAATAAAAGTACAAAATAAAATAACACATTTCCAGTAAGTCTAAGAGAAATATACAAATATAGAAATATAGGCAAGATATTCGGACAGCAAAACAAGTTGGCAATGCTATTGCACATGATGAAAGATAATATTACAAGATAATAATTGAGTAATAAGGTAATAATAATATCATGTGCAATACTACCTATCACCATTAAGAATATTGCACATAATGATGAAAGGTGTTGTAGCATGGTAATATAGCGAGGATAATATTGAGAAGAAGTATTGCACATGAGAGTAGATGAGAGGTAGTGTAAAGTAATATTGAGAAGTAACATAATATTGCACATGATGTTGGGAAGTAATATTGCTCATGATATTGAGAGTATTGCACATGTTGAACATATATGTTGATGTATAACATGATGTATAACACTGACACTCCCGTGTTTCATGTTTTCCAATTACTTGAGTTTGAGTGCACCATCAAAATGTATACAATATGCTTGATATTCCTCCAAAAGTCTATCAGGTGTCTTTAAAGGAAGTAATGACAATACATTTGATCACAAAACGTTTAATGCGTTTTTTTCGTTCATGCATAAAATCTCCAGGGCTCGGCAGTGAAAGAATGTTGACTTTTGCATTCGCTTGAGCAAAACACGTCACAACCACTGACCCACCCAATAAACAGCAGTTCCTTGTGTATTCAGTATAAAACATTCTTCAACACACCATTAACAGCATGGGTGCTTGCTGTCCAAGATACATAGTGTGTGTGTCGCTATATAAATGCAGTCAATTTACTATTTACTTGGTGGCCATTTACTAGCTAGTGTCTGTGGAGGGTCGTCCTCGTCACTCTCCGTTGCCGTAGCAACGTGTCCCCCGGCCGGGGGGTAGAACTCGGCCACCAGCTGCAGCAGGTCGTGGTGCAGCTGGAACCTGGGCATCACGTGGAGCATCTCCATAGGCAGCTCGGCCGTCCTGGCCGGGTGCTGGAGGTCCCTGGCGGTGGGGCCCAGCGCCGCGGGGACCGAGAACTGGTTGGCGAGGTTGTGGAGGACGCAGCACGCTTCGATGATACGCTGCTTGCCGTCCAGACGCTCGTCCACCGAGCCGAGCAGCTGCAGCACCCGGAACCTCCGCTTCAGGTGGCCCAGTGTGCGCGACAGCACCGCCCGCACCTGGCTGTGAGCCACATTGAAGCTCAACTGCTGGTGGTTGTACGGCCTGGGCAGCATTGGGAGGAGATGGCGGTTCTGCTGGTAACCCCTGCCCACTGCGGGAGGAAGAGGAAAGCGGAGAGATGTGGTGAGGAACCAACGGCTGTGTGGAGGACCCACCTGCTCAGCGTCACAATAATCTGCATCGGGCATGACTTCAAATAATGACAGAATGTGGACTTGTTTACAGTTACACAACACAGATAAACCACAACACATAAAAAGCTTCTGCTGTCTGCTCTCAGCCTCACTTGTACGTTGCGCTATACAATTCGACCGCCTAATAATGTATCCAAAGTCCTCTCTTCCAGGGCTTACCGATGAGCCAGTATTCCAGTTCTATGAACGACTGTGTTTTTAGCACGGAGGAGGACCACAACTTGTGGTTGGTTGTGCTCCCGACCTGACACTGCTCCACGCTCAGCAGATTCCCGGCCAGGTCGCACGCCACCTGGCTCACCACTGACGTGTAGCCGTGCGTGTTGAGGAAGAGCGGGGAGGGGACCGTGTCGCTGCCGTCCCGGGTCCTGAAGTGTGCGGTGCCCAGCACACCCAGCAGCCGGGGGATCCCACAGGACTGCTGGTGGACCGCCGCGAGACACTCCTGGTCCTTGCGAGTCCGCGGGAACACGATCAGCTGGGCCGCCAAGTCCGCGATATGCTTGGAGACCTTTGCGATCACACCGGTCACGTCTGAAGCGGGAATACCGTTTTTCTCCCGGAGGTGCGCGGCGGCGGTTCCCTTGGCGTAGTAGTGCAAGGCGAGAAGGATCATGCCTTCCGCGGTGTGTCCCGATTCGACATCCCGCTCGACCTGCCGGCGGAGGAGGTCCACGATGAAGGAGACGCATGGTCTGGTCAGGTGGAAGCTGTCAAACAACCTCTGATCGTCCAGATCGTCCAATAAAGTCCTCGGCAGCGGGGATGAGTGTGTGGGTAGCGGGGATGAGTGTGTGGGTAGAGGGGATGAGTGTGTAGTTAGAGGGGGTGGTTGTGTGGGTAGCGGGGATAGGTGTGTGGGTAGCGGGGATAGGTGTGTGGGTAGCGGGGATGAGTGTGTCGGTAGAGGGGGTGGTTGTGTGGGTAGAGGGGGTGGTTGTGTGGGTAGAGGGGGTGGTTGTGTGGGTAGCGAGGATGAGTGTGTGGGTAGAGGGGGTGGTTGTGTGGGTAGCGGGGATAGGTGTGTGGGTAGCCGGGGAGGTTGCGTAGGTAGCGGGGATGGATGTGTGGGTAACGGGGATGAGTGTGTCGGTAGCGGGGATGAGTGTGTCGGTAGCCGGGATGGGTGTACAGACACGTCGCCGCAACCAACGAACGCCGCATGCGCCGCCATCCACACCGGAGCCGCGAATGCCATCTTTTTTTAATTAAAAAAAATACATAATCTATTCGCTCTCGTAAGATTATATACAATCCTTACACGGATCGTACGTCGTCGTCGTGACGGATTAGAACGTTTTGTGAGGATGGGATGTGTAATAAAAATGGAAAAATACGAGGAAGTCAACAGGAAGTACCTTTAGCGGAAACTTCCGACTAACCGAGATGACGTCGCCACAGCGCCGCCGCCCCGTGCTGGACGATAATGGTAACAACATGTCATTCATTCAAAAAACGATCATTCGGCTTTCTATCGTGTTGTTAAGATGGTCCTATCAGGCGAGGAAGCCGATTTAAACCGATATATTAAACATAAACGTCAAATAAAATCTGAAATATTAGTATTTAGAAAAAAATATTTTTTTAATATATTCAAGATTCAAGAAGTTTCTTCGACATACAGGATACGCAGTGATGCCCAGCATAAAGTGCAAAGGAATAATACAGAACACAAATTGGAGGGATCAGAAACAGAATATGTATTTATATACATTTACAGTAAGAAGGATCCTCCAGGAGGCTCTGAATTTCCTCAGCTGCCTGAGGTGGTAGAGGCGCTGCTTCGCCTTCCTCACCAGAGTGTCAATGTGTGTAGTCCAAGTCAGATCCTCTGCGGTGTGGACTCCCAGATAGCTGTAGCTGTTCACCCTCTCCACAGCAGTCCCATTGATCCCCAGTGGTATGTAGGTCCTCTGATATTGTAGTGTCCTCCTAAAGTCCACAATCAGCTCCTTAGTTTTGGAGACATTCAGCATGAAGCTGTTGTCGTGGCACCAGAGTGACAGGTTAGCAACTTTCTCTAGTTAGGCCTTCTCATCGTTAGCGGAGATCAGGCCCACCACCACTGTGTTATCCACAAACTTGACGATGGCGTTGGAGCTGAACCTGGCCACACAATCATGTGTGTACAGAGAGTACAGTAGGGGGCTGAGGATGCAACCCTGGGGGGATCCTGTGTTCAGGGTGAGGGGTCTGGATGTGTGTCTGCCCACACTGACAACCTGGGGCCTGGCGCTCAGGAAATCCAGGATCCAGGCGCACAGGGGTGTGGGTGTTCAGACCCAGCTCAATCAGCTTGCCAGCCAGTCTGGTGGGAACTATGGTGTTGAAAGCAGAACTAAACTCAATAAACAACACGGGTTCAGCCATGTTTCCGTCAGACAAAATACGTTACAGTCCCTTATATCCCGTTGGAATCTAATCCTCGCCCTAATATCATCAACATCAATATCAAACTTATTTTCAGAGACTGGACATTAGCTAGAAGAATGCTGGGCAGAGGTGGACGGTGGGCCTGGACGTCTGTTCCGAACCCCGCTCCGTTTCCCTCTGTGTTTCCTTCTCCATTTCCCTGGTGACATGTCGCCGCTGTTGTATGAGCAAGCCACAAGAGGCTTGCTCGTACTATCTCTGCCGGCCACACGAGATCGATGGAAAAAGTATCCCAGAACCCTTGTTCTAGACCAAATGTAATATCCAAAAGTGTATCGCTGTATCGATCGCTGTATCGATGTATATCTATGTTGTTAGTGCCGATGCATTTGTGCAAAATAAGATGTTGAAAAACACAAATACTATAAATGCACAATCTCCGCAGAGCTACCATGACGGCGACTAGACACGGCCACGCCATCTTGTAAGACTAATACTGTCTGTGTATTATTATGTGTGTGTGCTATTATGTGTGTGTGTGTTTGTGTGTCCAGGGAGCTCTGAAGAACAATACTGACCTTTAGTTGTCTAAGCATCACAGGTCAGAGGTCAGAAAGAACTTCCTGTTGACCTCACTGATGGGGATGTCTTCGAGTCGGGGGATCCCCCCCTCCTGACCCTCGAGCCGTGGCTGTCGTCTGGAATACGGGTCTGACACAGACATCCACGCACACAATATTAGCATTGTATTATAGTATCTGTTGTAGCATTGTAGTAACTACAGGGATTTTACATCAGAATGCATCGTGGGATTTGTTGATCTGTTGCTGATACTCCGCCATATTGAGAGTGCTGACAAATAGCTTGGTTAAGTAATTCCGTCTAAGGCAATAAAATCTTCTAATTGAGAGAGAGAAATACCAGAGGAGACAGAGAGAAAGTCACTCGAGAGAAGATACAAAGAAAAAATGTTGGATCCTGTAGTATAGTAGTATAACACCTAGGATATAGGCCTGATATACACACCTGTGGACATCATGTAGTAGTACTATTCTAGTACTCTATTAGCACAGTAGTATTAGTTGTATGTATAGTATGAACCTGTGATGTTGTCCAGGGAGTTCAGGGGGGCAGTGGACATCATGTTGATTCCAAAGAGTACTAGACAACACACCACGAGGCCCACCAGCAGGTATACGGGCACCGCCAGCACCCAATACCTGGACAGGTGAGGTGATGGGGGTCATGCTGACATTGTTACCACATGAACCAGTCGTTCTCCAACTGCCTTCCGTTGTAGCATTTATCTTTGAAGCCCTTGATGCCAATGACATCATTTTGTACCAATAACAATCAACAACAGCTGTCACACTACATTTATTATTTACTCTGTAGTCATGAAGCAGACACTTTAATCCAAAGTGGCTTGCAGTGAATTCAGATACATGTCATTAAGGAGCAGGTAGCAGTGAGCTAGTCATCTGGCCTAGAGGATGCCTACAGGTAGACTGTAGGGACATTGGGGTTTTGAACCCAGAACCCACGGCCCACACACACACACTTACTTCTGGGGCCAGTAGGTGAGGCCCAGCAGGTGGAGCCACTCGGCCGGGACATACGCCCACAGACAGAACACACCTGGGGACAGAACACACACACATTACTAATATTCATACAACTGGGTTTACTTACTATCTATCGCTTCACTTGGAAGTTAGGACTTGGGTCTGGTTTATAAAGTACGTATATTTAGGGGGGGGGGGGGGCCTTGTGGTTCTATATAGAGCTAAGACATGTGTAGTTCTACATAGGGGATTAAGAGTAATGAAGGACTTACAGAATCCAAATTGAGAGGCAAGGAACAGCACAAAGCCGTAGATGGCTCTCTCAGGGAGAGGAGAGGGAGAATTCTCCACCATCACCTGCACATAAAGATGAGAATAGATGAGAATAGACACGAGATGTTCATTGCTTCTACTTGGATTACTTTACTCCTCCTCAGATATAACATCCAACATCTATCTCCTCCAGCATTTCATCTCAAACAAGTTAATCCAAATGTAAACATGTTATTTACGAATGACAATATGGTACATTTGGCATATTGTACATACGCGGTAGTCCTATATACGTTTAAATGGCAGAATCACAATATATTGGTCATAATACTTTACTTCCATGTCGGGCTCTCGACCAGTGCGACGCAGTAAGATGACCGGGTTCTCCGGATTTCCAGAATAATAGTTCCGGTGTCTGTCGCGAATACGAAAATATACAACATTGCCCCACAAATGTACATGTAATTCACGAGTTAACATTTTTTTTTTGCTCACCATGATCTACGTATTGTGTAGCCTGGGTCGTGTAAAATTGTAATCACACATCGTGGTGAATGACGCCAGCAGTACTTTACGTGTTGTTATTATCATCTCCGGACACGTGATGGTGTTACACAGAGCAGCATGGCAGAATGAGCCGCAGCGAACAGTGAATGAATCTCCCGTGAAGCCACAAGCGATAAGGTTAACATATGATCCTAATAACACTCCGTCTGTATCCGGATAACAAGCGGGTTTTTGTTCAAACGGGACGTTGTTCAAAGCTAAACTTCCCAGGACGCGTGTCTGTGGACAACTTTGACGCAAAAAGTCCAGCATCGCAGGCATCATGTCGAAGGTGAAGCCACATGTAGCCAAAAACAACAACAACAACAACACTGCAGCCGCTAAAGCTAAGCCAACAGCCGCCCCGCGTGGACCGGGGGGGCCGAAGAAGAACAAAAAGAAGAAGTTTTTCAAAGATACACGCAGGAAGAAGCAGGGGAGACCTAAAGCCGCCCCGCAGGCCCCCCTCGCACCGCCCAAAGACCCCCAGCAGTTCTCAGCCAACTGGAAGGCTTTAATAGAGGTAGTGTGTTAGTGTTACTGTCTGTGTTGCATTGTGTTACTGTCAAACAAGTTTCTCAGGCTACAAAAGTGATTCATGTGTCGTCATCATGTAATTATCATCATCATGTTTGTAATGTGATTGATTCTCTACAGATCATGAAGGCCAACCCAGAGCCGAAGACGCAGAACCACAAGGGCGGCTGCCACCAAGACACCCCCATCCAAAGAAACTGCCACGAAACCCCGCCCTCCTCCCTCCTCGCAGACGGGCGGAGGGAAACCAGCCAACGCCATAACACTAAGTGGCCAGGAGAAGGTCGCTCCGAGGGATAAATCCACCAAGAAGAGGAACGGAGAGGCGGAAGGGAGAGATGAACAGAAGCCGGCCAAGAGGGAGGAGAAGGGAGGGAGAGATGGACACCAGCCAGCCAAGAGGAAAAACAAGGGAGGGAGAGACGGACAGCAGCCGGCCAAGAAAGTGAAGGCCACCCCGGAGCCCCGACCCCCCACCGAGTAAGACCAGATATACCATCCAGCATGAGATAGGACTAGTGACAGGACAGACTAGTGAGATAGGACTAGTGACAGACTAGTGAGATAGGACTAGTGACAGACTAGTGAGATACGGCGAGTGACAGACTAGTGAGATAGGACGAGTGACAGACTAGTGAGATAGGACGAGTGACAGACTAGTGAGATAGGGCGAGTGACAGACTAGTGAGATAGGACGAGTGACAGAAGGCACAGGTCTGTCCAGTTGGAGTGGGGGTGTTTGATTCACAGCCAAGGTTCTGGGTTTAGTGACACAAGATCTAAGAATAAAATGGTTACATTTTACACCTTTTTCATATTCGCAGAGCAACGTTTATTAAAGTGAAGAACATGACAAAACAGTTCTAACAGACTCTAAAGACGTGGTGTGAAAATGACCCGAGAAGTGTTATAAAGTGCAACTCCCAGCGGGTGTGAACTGGTTCTCTGCAGGGCCGACCTGTGGTTTGATGACGTGGACCCGGATGACATCGAGGCGACGGTGGGGAAGGAGGCAGCGGACGTGGTGAGGAGGCGGACGGAAAGCCATAAGAAGGCCCCCCGGGATCCTGAGGAGAGCCTGGTTAAGACCCACGCCTTCACCGGGTGAGACGAGAACCCTAGCCTCCTAAGACGCAAGCCTCCTTGGACCCTAGTGTCCTAGGACGCTAGCCGAGGATCTTCCTAGAACCAGAACCGACTATCTGGTCCTGTAACCGGACCCCGGTTCTGTTGTATTTTGTTTTGTTATAGAATAGAATAGAGAGTTATGTTTGCTAACCTCCATCTATTCACCACCATGTACTATTTCAATCTAAACAACAATATGACAAAATATATACATTATACATTGTGTGGAGAAAATTATGCCAGTCTTGGCAGGATATGAGCTCTGACCTCAGTGGTCAGATCCTGCCAAGACTGGCATATATATATAAGTGGACTGTCGTATGACTGAGTCCTCCTCTTCCTCCTCTCCATGGTAACCGTGGCGACGACAGGCTGACGCGGGCGGTGGCGATGGACTGTGAGATGGTGGGCGTGGGGCCAGATGGCGAGGACAGCATCCTCGCCCGGGTCTCCATCGTCAACCTCTTCGGGAAGCTGATCTACGACCGCTTCGTCAAACCTACTGAGCCGGTGACCGACTACCGTACAGCCGTCAGCGGAGTCCGACCGGAGGACATCAGAGACGGTGAGTCCTGGAGATAGACCCACACGCCTATAGACCTAGACCCTAGACCTAGACCCAAGCCTCGGACACTTGTATAGACCTAGACCTAGACCTAGACCCCTATAGACCCAGACCTAGACCCCTATAGACCCAGACCTAGACCCCTGTAGACCTAGACCCAGACCCATATAGACCCAGACCTAGAACTTGTCCCCCGAACCTATCCCTGACACAGACCTAGGTCCAGTGATGGTGTTGGGGGTGATAATGATGGTGGTGTTTCAGGTGAGGAGATGAAGACCGTGCAGAAGGAAGTAGGAGAGATCCTTGAGGGAAGGATCCTGGTTGGGCATGCGGTACACAATGACTTAAAGGTACAGCACAAGCATTTCACAACGACCTAAACTAGCGTACACTTCACCGGACCTAGAGTTAATAATAACCTGATCGCTGTCTTCCTTCAGGTCCTCTTCCTGGACCATCCCAAGAAGAAGATTCGTGACACCCAGAAGTACAAGCCCTTCAGACAGACTGTTAAGGTGAGGTCCTGGTCCTCCTCATGACATCCCATAATAATTAACATAATTGGAACAGAGTAGTTTCCCATGATGCAAGAGGGTTAAAAGGGAGCCATCACATGGTGCTAGTGTTGGTGACGTGTTTGATATGAGTGTTCATGTCATGTTAAAACATGACATGAACACTAAAGGGTGATCCATACTCCGCAAGAAGCGATAACTTTGTTCTCGCACCTAGGGCCCCGCCCACAAAATAAAGTCATTTTGTTCTCGCAGCAGTTCTCGCAGCTTGTTCTCGACACATCAGCCGGGCCGAACTTTGTTCTTGCGTCGTGTCCGAGAACTATTGTGTGATTGGTCAATTTGAAGTGGCCGTGGTTAATGCGCTTTCCACCGGTGCCGAAGTTTGCTGCTGTGGGCGGGGCCTTTGAGTTTTGCACTTGAGTTCTCACGGAGTATGAAATGTCCAGGGCTGCGAGAACTTTGTTCTTGTTCTCGCAGCCCTGGGTACGAGAACAAAGTTCTCGCTTCTCGCGGAGTATGGAGCAGCCTTTACACGAAGTTGCACCCATCACAAACCCCGGACCAATGACGTGCAACTTTTGGCTCCCATGGCTGAGCGGGGTCGTAGGCAGCAGCGCCCCCTGCTGGTCCAGAAGACGAGGGTCAATGGTCAGCATGTTTTCCTTCTCCTTCCAGAGCTCCCGTCCGTCTCTCAAGGTTCTCTGCAGAGAGGTGCTCAATGTCAAGGTTCAACAGGGAGAGCACTCCTCAGTACGTATATTTACCCTTATATGTACTAAATACACTACTATACACACACACGGCAAGGCTCAGCAGGGAGAATACTCGTCAGTACACATGAGTAAAGATGTCAAGGTTTATCGATCGTAATTGATTTTATTGCGGTATATCCCCGCTTCGAGATCGTTTTATCGGCCAGCCCTACGTGTGTAATATAATTTCTACTACACACCGTAAGCGCATACTACACATAATCAATGTCAACCCTACACACACACTGAAACACAATGCACGTTCTCCTCTCTCTCCCTCTCTATATTAATATGCCTGTGCATCTCAAACACATACACACTCTCTCATACAAAGGGTATGAGATTCAACATTCAAGGGCTTTATTGGCATAGAAACATGTACAAAATACAAATTAAATGGTATTATCCAAACAGTATATAAAGTGAGGTTGTGGTCGGGATATTTTTGTTTATCTGTCTGTCTCCCTGTCTGTCTAGGTGCAGGACGCCCAGGCCACTATGAGGCTCTACACGATGGTGAAGAAACACTGGGAGGCGGAGATCAAAGCTAGTCGGGCCGCTGGGGGCGTGGGCAGGAAGCCCCGCCCCTCCAAAAACAAGTGACCCCCCCCAGTGACCACATTGATAGCCAACGACTCCCCAAACCATCACAGCAAAGGACTTTAATTGTGAAATAAATGACAAACTGAACACGTCATCCAGGTTAAGCTGCAAGAAACTCAAGAAATACAACAAACAAGAACCTTTCAGAGTAAAAGTCCTGCTTGTCTCCAGTTTGTTATGTCATTCTAATTTATATATATAGCTGTATTATATGTCAAGTCAAGTCAATTTTATTTGTATAGCCCTTATTCACTGTTACAGTCTCAAAGGGCTTTACAGGCCATATGATTATGACACCTCCCTAGCCCTATAGCGCCCCCCTAAGGGCAAGAAACGACTCCCTTAATTAACAAGGAAAAAATCTGGAGAAGGAACACAGTGGGTGATCCCTTCCAGGGACGGTTAAGAGTGAAATGTGTGTCATATGGGCATAAAAAGGGGTAACAAAGCATGACAATTATAAGTGACAATGGTAAATGGAATAGTAATATTGTGATGGGTTGCTGACTGGAGAGCAAGCTGGTAGCCGTTAGGTGGGGTGGCCAGGTATCCAGTCATGATCACAGCAACACCCTAAAAATTGGAGACAACATGATGGTTAGATGGAGCACAGTGACGTGTTGATTTAGCTGGAATTGGAGCTGAGGGGCATTACTAGCAGGTACGAGCAAGAGTAAATAGGTGGGTTTAAAACTAACATGTATATAACAGAAAATATGCGTTGACAGAGTAGATCTCTATCTACACTCAGCGGACTGTTGGTATAGTTTCTCCCTATAAAAGTGAATTCTGTGTTGTGTTCTCATTAAAAATGTTTTTCAATAATGTGTTGGAAATCCACTATATAAGGCATACGTGGCTGTGACCTCTGATCCTGTACTCTCTATCCATTGAGCAGTGAGGTTTTTTAACGAAGATTGAAGAAGAATTATGCAGGAGAATAATAACAAAGCCAATAATGTGTGTTAGACTAGCGAAGACGTTGGCGAATTCAACTTGCCACCTTCCTGCTGGCAGTCGAACACACCAGGTTATCGAGTTGGATATTTTTTGTATTCTATTTAAAGCTCTATAAATAATCATGTTGGCCACTGAAGAGGAGAAATAGGCAATGTTCTCAATAGAAATGGCTGAGATGGCTCACTGTCGCAAATGGCCTTGCCACACGCAACACAGTGCTCCCCCAACCACTATGAGACTAATATGAAACCTTAAACCCAAACCCCAAAATCAAACCCTAATCTGAAACACTAACCCCAAAACCAAACCCTAATATGAAAACCTAACCCTAATTTGAGATCCGAATATGAAACCCTAACCCTAATATCAGAATCAGAATCAGAATCAGAATCGCTTTATTCGCCAAGTAGTTTTCACATACGAGGAATTTGCTGTGGTTGTTGGTGCATACAGACAACATAAGAATAATCATAAGAATTAAAAAGCATTAAAAAGCAAGTAGTGCAAAAACGACAAGAAGCATAAATATAAAATAAAATAGAATATAGTATGAATGGATATATACAATACAGAATGATTTCTGAATGATGAGATATTTACAACACAGAATGATGAGATATTTACAATACAAAATTATTTTTCAGAATATGGAACGGGTGTAGGCTGTGCGTTAATGTAATGTGTAGTGTCTAAACACGAACCATAATCTGAGATCCTATAATGAAACCCTAACCCTATGAGAGCCTCATATGAAACTATAACCCTAAAACCAAACCCTAACCGTGATATGACAGCCTCATATGAAATCCTAACCCTATCTTAATAATATGAATAATTTCATATTATGAAACCTTATAAACATGTAATTACATGTAATTACTAAAACGTTTCTATCAGGATTTACATTTTTATTCCATGAAAACTTCTCAGAATTCTGATATAATTGTCATACATTCAGAAAAACAAGATCAGAATTATTTTCCACATGAAAACATTTTATTTATTCAGAAAGTGTGATGGGTTGTCTTCAGGCATCAACAGGTAAGTTTCAACAGGTAGAAAAATCAGGTTGTCATTTCTAGATGTATTGGCATTGGACAAATACAGGAATTGCAATTAGGGACATTAAGTTAAAAATAATTCAAGAAGGTCTAAAAATTCCTGCATAAAATACAATTGAAAATAGATTGGGATAATGACATCACAAGTGGGCGTGTCCAGACAGATGTATGATGGATAGATCAGCCTACCAGTTGGCACAGACCACTCGGGGTAGGCTGGTGGACTGATCTAGTCGTCATATATCTGGATGGACACTGCCACTGGTGACGTAACGAGTGGGTAGTCGCGTGACAAATTTGAAACGGCTTGTAATGACTAATCACACTCACACCTGTTGGTAAAATAGGGGCCCTGAGTACAAATACAAATCAATGAAATAAACCACTAATCAGGGGAGAAAATCATCTCAATGAAACCGAAAAAAAATCTTGTTTTTTAATGAAACGGTTTGAAGTGTTATTTTATTTTTTTAGTAAACGGTTTTAGAAGTCCAATCAATCTTCAGGTGTGACCGCGGAATGACGTACAGCCTGTAGCCGCGAATGTCGCTTTGAGACATCACGTGACTCGCGAGGCAACCCTCGCACGGACCCGAGGTTCAGACGGCTCGCGACGGGGTCGGCACGTGAGTCTGGGGCGGCGGCACATCAGAGGGTCTGACTGCGCGCGAGGAGCTGGATGTCGCTTGAGACCACGCCTAAACCCCCCCCCCCCCCCCACAGATTCCGATTAATTGATCCGGGATCGATACCGCGACGCCAAGCCCAACCCAAAGCGAGTGAGTATCATTTCGTGTGTGTGTGTGTGTGTGTGTGTTCTCGTGACTCACATTCCTCTTTTTATACAACTGGATCTCGCGGACATTCAACAAGTACCGATTCTTCCACAATAGGCGCGAGCGTCCTCTCTCTCTGTAAATGGCCGTTAGTGTCCGTTAATCGATAACTAATACGATCGACCACAGCTGGAATGTGATGGAATGAGTCACGCCGTCGATATTCTAAATCTGTGTGGCGGTAAATAATGGATTCACCCTTTCACACTCACTCCTCCACCACACTCTCACTCCTCCACCACGCTCTGACTCTATCACTCACTCCATCACTTTCACTCCTCCATCACATACACTCCTCCTCCATCACACTCACTCACTCCTCCATCACACACACACACACACTCACTCCTCCATCACACACACACACACACACACACTCACTCCTTCATGCTCACTCGTCCATCACACTCACTCACTCCTCCATCACACTCTCACTCCTCCATCACACACACACACACACACACACACTCCTTCATGCTCACTCCTCCATCACACTCACTCACTCCTCCATCTCACACACACACACACACACACACACTCACACTCACTCCTTCATGCTCACTCCTCCATCACGCTGCACTCCGACATGTGCGCAGACTGGGTGTTTCCCGCGTCCCTGCACCTGCTCAGACAAACACATGTAAATATGTGCATTAGGGAGTGTGTGTTTAATTAGATATAAGACAATATCATTTCGATTTTTATTTGTATTTTATTATTATTTTAATTATTTAATTATTTGTATGGCTATTTTTAAACGATTGTATTTAAAATACAAATATTCACATGTTATGAATACGCTATTTTCTATATAAAAAATGTATAATACATATATATAATATACAGTATATAAAGTGTGTAGGCTATATATATATATATATATATGGATTGAAAAAAATAAATACATAGAAGAGGCTAGGTTTTCTCTCAGTATCTCAACATGTTTGTCATGGTTTCCTCTGCAGAGTCCACAGCTGCCATCCAACACCTGTGCTTAGCATGGCTGCTAGCCTTGGACGCTAGCAGACTAACAGGTCTCTTAATGGAATCTTTGTGTCTTCGGCCCGTCTGCTCCCCTCTCAGCCTGCATTATAAATCAAGGAGTTATTTTTAGATGGCGGGTTACCCTGAACGCCAGGAGTTGACAGAATCATCCTCTGTGGTGGCCTGGGGTTGGCTGTTGGCTTTAGGAATAGCCTGCTGTGATTGGCCCAGCCCCTTGCCTTTCTCTAAAGAGTGTTGTAAAACAGTTGATGGCGGACGTTAATTAAGAATCAGCTGATCCGGCCAATCCCGCGCATCCCATCGTTTGACCTTCGGAATCACCTCCAATCGTGTGTGTGTGTGTGTGTGTGTGTGTGTGTGTGTGTGTGTGTGTGTGTGTGTGTGTGTGTGTGTGTGTGTGTGTCTGTCCAGCTCAAAGCGCTGTTATTCAAAGTCTAGATTTTTTTTAATTAAGCAGCATTAATTAACCAGGATGCTAACCTGCAAATGTCTCTTTAAGGAGCAGGTAGGGGTTATACAGTACAGAGACAGGTCATTAAGGATCAGGTAGGGGTTAGTATCTAGTGCTATGTGCTAGCTTGTAGTGTTGTTTGGTGTTAATATTCCATACATGCGCACGCACACACACACACACACACACACACACACACACACACACACACACACACACACACACACACACACACACACACACACACACACTCGCGCTCTGGCATGTTCGCATTTCACTACAGTACCTCCTGTGGCCTGCAGGGGTCTTCAGAACACCAGAAGTGTGTGTGTGATGGAGAAAAAGAGAGACAGACAGAGAGAGAGAGAGAGATTGCTGTGGAGAGCTGCATGAAACCATGTGTTTACATCCTTTGATGAGGTACTGATGGTGAAATATATACACGTCACACACACATGATGTGCACACGCACACACCTTTTCTTTACCAGTACATTTACCATTGTGATCAATTGTATCCTCTCTTTCTCATCATCTTCCCCTCTTCACTCTCTTCCCCTCATCTCTCTCTCCTTCCCCATCTTCTCCCTCCCTTCCTCCTCCCCTCCCCCTCCCGTTCCCGTAGTAACTGCTGGTACCTCACAGTATCCCATAATACTAACCCTCCCCCTCCCCTTCTCTCTGCAGTGTTTCTGCTAATATATATTAGTGTCAGTGCAGCCGTGCACCCGCTCTGTGCAGCCCTCCTTTTCTCCTCCTCTCTCCTCTCATCCTGCTTTCGCCTCCCCCTCCTCTCATCCCTCCTCCTCTCTTCCTACTCTCCCCCTCTCATCGTCCTCTCCTCTCCTGATGGTCAAGTCGCATGGTGTGTTTAAAAGGTTTCCTCATTCTGCTTGAGAGAGAGAGAGAGAGAGAGAGAGAGAGAGAGAGGAGAGAGAGAGAGGAGAGAGAGGAGAGAGGAGAGAGAGGAGAGAGGAGAGAAGAGAGAGGAGAGAGGAGAGGAAGAGAGGAGAGAGAGAGAGAGAGAGAGAGAGAGAAGAGATGAGAGAGAGAGATGAGAGAGAGAGAGAGAGAGAGAGAGAGAGAGAGAGAGAGAGAGGCGCGTGTGGTGGCCAAGCCAGGAAATGCTGCAGGAGAGCTAGAGAGACAAAGACGCAGGGAACTAGAGAGGGGTGGGGGGGAGCTGAGCTATAGAGAAGGATGGAGGAGATAGGGGAGGGGGCTAGAGGGTGAGGAAAGGAGAGAGGGAGGGAGCAAGATGAGGAGTATATTTCTAGTTTTTCACTGCCTGTTTCTTTGCCTCTGGTCTCCTTCTCTCACTCTCCTCCACCCCCCCCCCCCCCCCCTCCCCTCCAGTAGCTCTTAAGGGACGTCCAAACTTAAGTGTCCATAGACAAAAATACTACACTACCGTTCTATCCAAACATGTCACATACAGATGACGTGGATGTAGTATGTATGCGCTATGCATTGCATACTGTATACTTTGTACTATGTAGTATATTTGTGTATGTACTCTGATGTGCACCATGCACCTTGATGGATGATCTAGTATACATATAAATGTTACAAGTAACAGACATATACAGTAGATTTACATATATAAAACAGCGAACAACAGAACAGCATAGAACAATTTGAAACAGAACAATATAGAACAGCATATACCAGAATAGTTTAGAACAGTATAGTGTGTTCTGTACAATTTAGTATAGAACAGTTGGTATAGAACAGTGTTAGAACAGTTTAGAACAGTCTAGTATAACATATGTTATAGAATATGGTTAGTATGAACAGCAGTTTAGTATAGAACAGAACATTATAGAACAGTTTAGCATTGAACAGATACGTGTAGAACAGTTTAAGTATAGCATAAAACAGTGTAGAACAGTATTGTATAGAATAGTCCTGGCCAGGACGGGAGGGTTGGGTGCTGTCCCTGGTGCTGATCTTGGTATAACATCTCCTTCAGGTAATGCAGTTCTTGAATATATATATATATATATATATATATATATATATACACTCACCAGCCACTTTATTAGGTACACCTGTTCAACTGCTCATTAATGCAAATATCTAATCAGCCAATCACATGTCAGCAACTCAATGCATTTAGGCATGTAGACATGGTCAAGACGATCTGCTGAGATTCAAACCGAGCATCAGAATGGGGAAGAAAGGTGATTTAAGTGACTTTGAACGTGGCATGGTTGTTGGTGCCAGACGGGCTGGTCTAAAGGAATGTCAAACAAGTAGGTACCACACATGTACAGAAAAAGTCAACACAGGCTGGACAACTGACCAGTAACCAACTAAACTAACCAATCTGGCAACACAGACTGGATCACAACATTGCAAAGCCCACGAGGTGTCAAGCTAACCTTCGTTCCTTCTCCTTCTTGCGAAGTTCCACCTACAGTGCTTGGTGCCACGTGTCGGATGAGATGTACTCCACAGCAGATACACACAGGTGCAGAACACAGCTCTCACCCACCCAGATCATATGAATAATTTCATATTATGAAACCTTATAAACATGTAATTACATGTAATTACTAAAACGTTTCTATCAGGATTTACATTTTTATTCCATGAAAACTTCTCAGAATTCTGATATAATTGTCATACATTCAGAAAAACAAGATCAGAATTATTTTCCACATGAAAACATTTTATTTATTCAGAAAGTGTGATGGGTTGTCTTCAGGCATCAACAGGTAAGTTTCAACAGGTAGAAAAATCAGGTTGTCATTTCTAGATGTATTGGCATTGGACAAATACAGGAATTGCAATTAGGGACATTAAGTTAAAAATAATTCAAGAAGGTCTAAAAATTCCTGCATAAAATACAATTGAAAATAGATTGGGATAATGACATCACAAGTGGGCGTGTCCAGACAGATGTATGATGGATAGATCAGCCTACCAGTTGGCACAGACCACTCGGGGTAGGCTGGTGGACTGATCTAGTCGTCATATATCTGGATGGACACTGCCACTGGTGACGTCACGAGTGGGTAGTCGCGTGACAAATTTGAAACGGCTTGTAATGACTAATCACACTCACACCTGTTGGTAAAATAGGGGCCCTGAGTACAAATACAAATCAATGAAATAAACCACTAATCAGGGGAGAAAATCATCTCAATGAAACCGAAAAAAAATCTTGTTTTTTTATGAAACGGTTTGAAGTGTTATTTTATTTTTTTAGTAAACGGTTTTAGAAGTCCAATCAATCTTCAGGTGTGACCGCGGAATGACGTACAGCCTGTAGCCGCGAATGTCGCTTTGAGACATCACGTGACTCGCGAGGCAACCCTCGCACGGACCCGAGGTTCAGACGGCTCGCGACGGGGTCGGCACGTGAGTCTGGGGCGGCGGCACATCAGAGGGTCTGACTGCGCGCGAGGAGCTGGATGTCGCTTGAGACCACGCCTAACCCCCCCCCCCCCCCACAGATTCCGATTAATTGATCCGGGATCGATACCGCGACGCCAAGCCCAACCCAAAGCGAGTGAGTATCATTTCGTGTGTGTGTGTGTGTGTGTTCTCGTGACTCACATTCCTCTTTTTATACAACTGGATCTCGCGGACATTCAACAAGTACCGATTCTTCCACAATAGGCGCGAGCGTCCTCTCTCTCTGTAAATGGCCGTTAGTGTCCGTTAATCGATAACTAATACGATCGACCACAGCTGGAATGTGATGGAATGAGTCACGCCGTCGATATTCTAAATCTGTGTGGCGGTAAATAATGGATTCACCCTTTCACACTCACTCCTCCACCACACTCTCACTCCTCCACCACGCTCTGACTCTATCACTCACTCCATCACTTTCACTCCTCCATCACATACACTCCTCCTCCATCACACTCACTCACTCCTCCATCACACACACACACACACACTCACTCCTCCATCACACACACACACACACACACACACACACTCACTCCTTCATGCTCACTCGTCCATCACACTCACTCACTCCTCCATCACACTCTCACTCCTCCATCACACACACACACACACACACACACTCCTTCATGCTCACTCCTCCATCACACTCACTCACTCCTCCATCTCACACACACACACACACACACACACTCACACTCACTCCTTCATGCTCACTCCTCCATCACGCTGCACTCCGACATGTGCGCAGACTGGGTGTTTCCCGCGTCCCTGCACCTGCTCAGACAAACACATGTAAATATGTGCATTAGGAGTGTGTGTTTAATTAGATATAAGACAATATCATTCGATTTTTATTTTGTATTTTTATTATTATTTTAATTATTTAAATTTATTTTGTATGGCTATTTTTAAACTATTGTATTTAAAAT
This sequence comes from Coryphaenoides rupestris, assembly GCA_002895965.2. Lineage (NCBI taxonomy): Eukaryota > Metazoa > Chordata > Actinopteri > Gadiformes > Macrouridae > Coryphaenoides > Coryphaenoides rupestris. Next base: position 227,667 of record PIJE02000262.1, read on the forward strand.
ACAAATAATTCACATGTTATGAATACGCTATTTTCTATATAAAAATGTATAAATACATATATATAATATACAGTATATAAAGTGTGTAGGCTATATATATATATATGGATGAAAAAAATAAATACATAGAAGAGGCTAGGTTTTCTCTCAGTATCTCAACATGTTGTCATGGTTTCCTCTGCAGAGTCCACAGCTGCCATCCAACACCTGTGCTTAGCATGGCTGCTAGCCTTGGACGCTAGCAGACTAACAGGTCTCTTAATGGAATCTTTGTGTCTTCGGCCCCGTCTGCTCCCCTCTCAGCCTGCATTATAAATCAAGGAGTTATTTTTAGATGGCGGGTTACCCTGAACGCCAGGAGTTGACAGAATCATCCTCTGTGGTGGCCTGGGGTTGGCTGTTGGCTTTAGGAATAGCCTGCTGTGATTGGCCCAGCCCCTTGCCTTCTCTAAAGAGTGTTGTAAAACAGTTGATGGCGACGTTAATTAAGAATCAGCTGATCCGGCCAATCCCGCGCATCCCATCGTTTGACCTTCGGAATCACCTCCAATCGTGTGTGTGTGTGTGTGTGTGGTGTTGTGTGTGTGTGTGTGTGTGTGTGTGTGTGTGTGTGTGTGTGTGTGTGTGTGTGTGTGTGTGTGTGTGTGTGTGTGTGTGTGTGGTGGTGTGTGTGTGTGTGTGTGTGTGAACGGCATGGTACCTTGCCGCGTCAAAGAGGTGCTGCTGTTTGTTCTTCCTCTCGTACAGCGTCACCCGCCTCTACTCACACCTCCACCCTCCTCTCCATCTACCCTAGTTTCTCTCTCTCCCTCATCCCCCTCCCCCCTTCTCTTTTTCTCCTCATCCTTCCTCAATCCCTCTCCTACTCTACCCCATTCTCTCTCTCCTCCTCTCCCTCAGTCTCTCTCTGTCCTCCATCTTGCCTCTAACCTCTTCTTAGCATTATGTTAGAGCTGTAGATCAGTGCTCTGATAGGGGAATGCTAGGGCTGTCGAAGCGCTCATGTTAGCGCTGACGTAGTGCTACACTATAGCCAACCCAGTCCTCCGTTTCATTGCTGCCCGGGTCAGAGGCTCTGCTCTAAGCCTCCTGGCCGCGCCGACCTGCCGTTAGCGGGTAGCTCACTACCTAGCTCCTGGTGGGCCCGCAGGTCTTGCTGAGCTGAGGTATTACACTACTGTTCTATCCAAACATGTCACATACAGATGACGTGGATGTAGTATGTATGCGCTATGCATTGCATACTGTATACTTTGTACTATGTAGTATATTTGTGTATGTACTCTGATGTGCACCATGCACCTTGATGGATGATCTAGTATACATATAAATGTTACAAGTAACAGACATATACAGTAGATTTACATATATAAAACAGCGAACAACAGAACAGCATAGAACAATTTGAAACAGAACAATATAGAACAGCATATACCAGAATAGTTTAGAACAGTATAGTGTGTTCTGTACAATTTAGTATAGAACAGTTGGTATAGAACAGTGTTAGAACAGTTTAGAACAGTCTAGTATAACATATGTTATAGAATATGGTTAGTATGAACAGCAGTTTAGTATAGAACAGAACATTATAGAACAGTTTAGCATTGAACAGATACGTGTAGAACAGTTTAAGTATAGCATAAAACAGTGTAGAACAGTATTGTATAGAATAGTCCTGGCCAGGACGGGAGGGTTGGGTGCTGTCCCTGGTGCTGATCTTGGTATAACATCTCCCTTCAGGTAATGCAGTTCTTGAATATATATATATATATATATATATATATATACACTCACCAGCCACTTTATTAGGTACACCTGTTCAACTGCTCATTAATGCAAATATCTAATCAGCCAATCACATGTCAGCAACTCAATGCATTTAGGCATGTAGACATGGTCAAGACGATCTGCTGAGATTCAAACCGAGCATCAGAATGGGGAAGAAAGGTGATTTAAGTGACTTTGAACGTGGCATGGTTGTTGGTGCCAGACGGGCTGGTCTAAAGGAATGTCAAACAAGTAGGTACCACACATGTACAGAAAAAGTCAACACAGGCTGGACAACTGACCAGTAACCAACTAAACTAACCAATCTGGCAACACAGACTGGATCACAACATTGCAAAGCCCACGAGGTGTCAAGCTAACCTTCGTTCCTTCTCCTTCTTGCGAAGTTCCACCTACAGTGCTTGGTGCCACGTGTCGGATGAGATGTACTCCACAGCAGATACACACAGGTGCAGAACACAGCTCTCACCCACCCAGATCCCAACCCTTACCCCACCCTAATCCCAACCCTAACCCCACCCAGCCTAATCCCAACCCTAACCCCAACGCCACCCACCCTAATCCAAACCCTAAACCCAACCCCACCCACCCTAATCCCAACCCTAAACTCACCCACCCTAATCCTAAAAATATCCCCCTAAAGGAGGATATTTTCTTGGCACAATTTGGGCCCCTTAGTACCAATTGAGCATCGTTTAAAACACGTGTATAAAACGAGTATTGTTGCTGACCATGTCCATCCCTTTATGACCACAGTGTACCCATCTTCTGATGGCTACTTTCAGCAGGATAACGCTCCATGTCACAAAGCTCAATCATCTCAAACTGGTTTCTTGAACATGACAATGAGTTCACTATACTAAAATGGCCTCCACAATCACCAGATCTCAATCCAATAGAGCACCTTTGCGATGTGGTGGAACGGGAGATTCGCATCATGGATGTGCAGCCGACAAATCTGCAGCAACTGTGTGATGCCATCATATGGACCAAAATCTCTGAGGAATGTTTCCAGCACCTTGTTGAATCTATGCCACTAAGAATTAAGGCAGTTCTGAAGGCAAAAGGGGGTCCAACCCGGTACTAGCAAGGTGTACCTAATAAAGTGGCTGGTGAGTGTGTGTGTGTATATATATATATATATATATATATATATATATACACACAGTATATATAGGCAAAAATATATACTGTATATATACACACACATATATATATATATGGAGAGAGAGAGAGGGAGAAAATAGGCCTATATGTATACAGTATATACTGTATACACTATATACAGTAGTGGTCGGTAATTCGTAAGTTAAGTTTGATGAGGCAAGCACCTTACCTGCAGGTCTGCGTTTGTCCCAATGAAGAGAGAGAATAAAGTTGAAGAGATTGCACAACACACAGAGAGAGAGAGAGAGAGAGAGATGCAATTCTGAGAACTGCAGTTTAATCAAGATCGTAGGTACAGCTCTGAGATGTGTGTGTGTGTGTGTGTGTGTGTGTGTGTGTGTGTGTGTGTGTGTGTGTGTGTGTGTGTGTGTGTGTGTGTGTGTGTGTGTGTGTGTGTGTGTGTGTGTGTGTGTGTGTGTGTGTGTGTGTGTGTGTGTGTTGTGTGTGCGCGCACACGCTTCAGTGTACGCATGCCTCAGTACTGCAGCAGAATTCATTCACTTTTAAACCCTCCCTCCCTCCTTTCCTCCCCCATCCTGGTGCTGCTTCTGCCTGCAGTGACACAGTGTTGAGGTCTCTCTGCCTATACACACACACACACACACACACACACACACACACACACACACACACACACACACACACACACACACACACACACACACACACACACACATATGTGAAGGTCTCTCTTTCTCTCCTTTCTCTCTCTCTCTCTAGGTCTGTCCTTGTTTTCCTCCCTGATTCTCATTCTGGCTTTTTTCCAACACACACACAAGCACACACATAAACACGCATGCACACAGTCAAGCCAATTGTATTTGTAGCCCATAAGCACAGTGAAATGAAACTATGACATCACACTGTAACGTACGCTGTAACATTACATTGTATACATTATACTGTAACATTACACTGCAACGTTAAGCTCTAGCACAACATTGTGACATTACACTGCAACATAATATTGTAACAGTACACTGTAACAACATACCGTAATATTACAATGTACCTCCACACTGTAATATACTGTAACATTATAACTGACACTGGAACCCCAACTATCTTCAACTAACACTACACTGGTATGTTACACTGCAATGTACGTAAGTACACAATGCCAAGTCAATTTTATTTGTATAACCCTTATTCACAGTTAGTCTCAACGGGCTTTACGGACCATATGATTATGGGCCATATGGTTATGATTATGACAATGAACAAACCGTCAATGAGCATGAGAATAAAGATGCCCATGCACTGTACCTGCTCCACGTTAACACCGAAAACACCTTTACGAGGAACCATTATTCCATTATTCATTCGGAGAACCACATGAAACCACCAATGAAAACGAACAATGCATGATCTTTACTGTATGTAATTTACTGCGATTTACTGAACAATTGGCGCGCAGACTGACTGTAGACGCGCTGTTTTCCGTGTATGAATGTGTATGAATGTTGTGAACGATGTATTAATTCTTGCCCTTTCTCTTTCCGCAGAGTCCTCCTCCTCCTCCTCCCCTCTCGGTGCGCTGTGGTCCTCCCCCCCCCCCCCCCCCCCTCCTCCTCATGCTCAGCTCAGTCTGTGTCTCCTCTTTCAAAGGGCGCAAGGGTGGGAATAAGTCGTCCAACAAAGCATGTTACAGCGCAGACATGACTTGTCCGTCGGAAAGCGAGAAAATCGTGATAAACTGCGGCGGGGTGCGCCACGAGACCTACCGGAGCACCCTCAAGACGTTACCGGGCACCCGCTTGTCGTGGCTCACCGAGCCGGACGCCTTCAGTAACTTCGACTACGACCCCAAATCGGACGAGTTCTTCTTCGACCGCCACCCGTCCGTCTTCTCCTTCATCCTCAACTACTACCGCACCGGGAAGCTCCACTGCCCCAACGATGTGTGCGGGCCGCTCTTCGAGGAGGAGCTGGCCTTCTGGGGCATCGACGAGACGGACGTGGAGGCGTGCTGCTGGATGAACTACCGGCAGCACCGCGACGCCGAGGAGGCGCTGGACAGCTTCGAGAACCCCGAGCCGGAGGCGCCCGAGGACGACCCGGCGCTGGGCGGCGCGGACGGGGACCTGAAGAGGCTGTGTCTGCAGGAGGACGCGCGGAGGGCGGGCTGGTGGAAGCGCTGGCAGCCCAAGATATGGGCTCTGTTCGAGGACCCCTACTCCTCCAAATACGCCCGGGTGAGTGGACCACCTCCGTTAGTATACCCGTCCGCCTCATGCGTCAGTGGGCTATATGTGGATCGCATGGTTACTCTACTGCACCACTGGCGGTGTAAGCCACACAATAACTTTATTTGAATTAAGTTTAAGCCCCGAGTCCTTCCTTTATGACGGGGACGTTCTCACCAAGGGCAGATGTCTCGGTGGCGGAGGCGTCTTGTATTAGATGACAGGTATACACTCAATAGGAGGAGGTGAATAATTAATGCTGATAGCGCAGTCGGGAGGGAACTGATCGTTTGATAGAAGGGTCTGATCGTTTGATATTAAATGACGGCTTGTGAACGTCGTCCCTATTCCCCGCATGTAGCCTATACGTCTTTCAGTCGCACCTGTTTGACTATTCACCTTCACAATGCATGCATCCGATGCCGGACGCGTTCATTTAGGTCATCGGCGACCCCTTCTCATGTCTCTCATGTGCAGTGTATCGGAGGTGTCGGTATACGGTCGGTGCGTAAAAACAGAAAGCTATAGTCTTTACGCACCGACCGTATTTACCGACGCTTATCTCCGCAGTGGACCGCTGCTCCGCAAAGCCAGACCGCGCAGCCTTTTTTATGCATGCGGATAACAACAACAACAACAACAACAACAACATCAACAACGAGGAGGCAAAAACCAGCGCGTCTCATCAATAGGCTGAATAACCAAGGGGTCGACTGTCGATAAATGCCAACATGGGAGTGCTTTGTGCCGTTAAAACCGATTCTCTCTCTCTCTCTCTCTCTCTCTCTCTCTCTCTCTCTCTCTCTCTCTCTCACACAGGGCTGGTTTTGTGATGTGATGTCAGTGTGGTGTTCGTGTGGGTTGTTGTTGTGATGACTGTGTGACGTTAGTGCGGTGTTGGTGTGATGTTAATGTAATGGTTGTGTGAGGCTGGTGTGATGTTAGTGTAATGGTAGTGTGGTGTAGGTGTGATGTAGTGTGATGTTCATGTAATGGTTGTGTGAGGCTGGTGTGATAGTGTGATGTTAGTGTAATGTTAGTGTAATGTTAGTGTGATGTTAGTGTAAGGATAGTGTGATGTGAGTGTAATGTCAGTGCGGTGTTTGTGCGATGTTAGTGGTGATGGTTACTATTTCTCCCTTCATCGAACGTGTAGTGGAAGATGGCTCATATCTCAAAAAACGTTCACCACTCAATGATATGACTGTGTTTGTCGTGCCAGATGATTATGTCATGAATAATAATTATGTCAATGAAAATCAATATATCGAACCCAATATATTGTTTGCGTTACTATTGATTACTATTGACGGTGAAAATATCCGGTGTTTTGGAGTCAAACGCAAAATCTTGAAGGTGTGCTTCAATATTTTTAAGCATATAGATATTATGTACTCTGGGAACGTTGCACTACCACTTTTTAAAATGGCACATTTTGTCCTCATCACTTTGAAAATTGTGTGCACATATAGACAATATATAGACAAGAAACAAATGTTAATCTACAAAAAAGTATCCCCTTAGCCTACTGATTCTAAAATGACGCTGTGGTAGTTATCAATGTTGGTGTGATGTTAGTGTGATGTTGGTGTGATTTTTGTGCAACGTTAGTGTGATGTTGTGATTTGGGGGTCATGTACTGTGGGTGTGCGGTCAGTATGATATGATGTTGGTTTCATGTAGGGGTGATGTTAGTGTGATATTGATATGATGTCGGTGTGGCTATGTGTGATATTGGTGTGATGTTCATGTGATGTCTTGATTATGGTGGATGATGCTGTGGATGGAAAATAGTCACAGAAAATGCAACTACTGCTATAGAAAAATGATATTCGGGCACTGTATCTGTGTGTCTTAGTTTCTAGTCTGTACAGTTGAGAGAGAGAGAGAGAAAGAGAGAGAGAGAGAGAGAGAGACATTCATTCATTATTTGGAATCTCCCACCAGTGTGTAGCACTTCTTCCTAGTCTGCCCATTGATCTCATGTTGATGATCACCCATGAGGTCTGCTCTCTCTCTCCTCTCGCTGTGGTTTGTGGCAGGCCGGTGGTTAGCCTGAATCCTCCCAGGAGGTCCCCGGGTTCCATGCCCAGGGGGTCTGTCTGTGTGGAGTGAGCATGTCCAGATCCCATAGCTTCCCTCCCAAACACATGATCCTTCCCGAGCTGTAAAATGTCCGACATACGACATCCTTCAAGCACCTCAGCTCCTGAGTATTGGTAGGCGTGGACTCAACATGCTGCTGAACGCATCTTAGAGGTCCTACTCCACGTTGACACGATGGCGTGTTATCTGGCAGGAGGTATAGCCATGAGATGATGGTCAGCAACAATACTAGGTAGGCTGTAAGCCTGTATGACCAATATTGCAAGAATCAGTAATCAACAATGCCGTCATGTACTGTTGAAAACATTGAGTGAACAAAAAGCTGCAACAACTGGGGCGAAACTAGAATAGCCATTGAACATTGAAATATGACTCAATTCATGGGCTTCTTTCTGCAGATCAAGGTTTGGCATATGCCCTGCAACCCACTTATGACACGTCCTGACCAGTTGAGAATCACTGGTTTAGATGATGCTCAGCTGGTATTTAGGTGATGTTTCAGTCTTTTGTCCGGTAGCTCTGGTAAGTCTGCTGTAGCCCCTGCTCTGTTCTAAAGTCCTGTCCGGGTGAGGGGTTCAGACTGGTTACTAGAGCTACTGTCTCTTTCCTCTGACAAGCAAGGTGTCTCCACTCTGTTCTCTAAACCCTAGAGACTTGTGGTGAAAGCCCAGGAGGACAGTTTCTGGTTGCTGAGAGACTCAAAACAATCATTCCACATCACATCACATCATCTAATATCTAAGTATCTATGAGATCAAGGAACACAAGTATGACTACTTCATTTGAAGAAGAATCGCCGTTCTTTAACATGAAACTCAACTCCCTGTTCAGGGTGTACTGGGTGCAGGATTGGATTGCTACATCTCTATCAGTAGCATTATAATAATACATGACTTGTATTATAATAACACTGTAGCAATGTCTCTGCTTGCCACAATGCCACTTCGTGGCTTTGATCAGGCTTGATGAGATGCGGCTCTTTTAATAATAATCTCAACTTAAATTCAAACAGGTCGCCAACTGGCATATCAAATTATAACAAAGTCTAATCATGGGCCATCTTCGGGGTTCGGGAGTTGCCTTCAACTCCAGGTCTGGATCCTCGTCTGAACACAGCCTCCTACTGTGGGGAGAGCAAACAAATGTTAACTATACATGTTCCTAATCAAGGTCATGTTCGCCCCCCTTGTTTCACCCGCCGACGCTAAACCACCTTCATACCACAAACACATATATATTATTTATTAATATTAATTTCCTGCTGGGATGGGAGGTGATGACATTGCAGTGCAGAAGCTTGTTTTGGTGCGTTTATGACTACAGGACTTTATCCAGTGCAAACACTGGGGTCTGGGTCTGTAGTTCCACTCCGGCTACCACAGTGATAGTGGCTCCGTCTCCCTGTCCTGTGATTGGACAGTGTCCCCAAGGTCAACTATGACATTACCGGGGGGAGAAAAGGGGTGGGGGTCGTGCATGGAGTGACTTTAAAACAAAACGTCGTTCTCCTTGTTTTACATCCGGCCTCTTTCACACTGAGAGGGGAGAGGGGGAGGAGGAGGAGGACAGAGGAGGGGGAGGTGAGGAGGAGGAGGAGGAGGAGGAGGCAGCGGAGGAGAGAAGGGAAGGAAGAGAAGAGGAGTGGAATGGGAGGAGGAGGGAGGAGAGGAGGGAGAGGAGGAGGAGGAGGGGGGGGGGGGGGGGAGGAGGAGGAGGAGAGAAGGGAAGAGGAGAGGGAATGGGAGGAGGAGGAGGGAGGAGAGGAGGGATAGGAGGAGGCGGAGGGGGGATAGCAGGAGAGAGGAAGGGGAGGAGGAGAGGAGCGGAGAGGAGTGGATGGGGTGGGGAGGAGGGGAGCAGCAGAGGAGGAGGGAGGAGGAGGAGGAGTAGGAGGAGAGAGGAGGGGTGGAGGGGAGGGGAGGGGGGGGGGAGGAAAGTGAAAGCGGGGTGAGAGAGACTATTATTCTCTCCACGTGGGAAGGTCAGGCTGGGTTTGTCGTCGACTGTGATGAGTTATGATCAAATAAAAAGATCAGCGCAGAGGACAAACCAGGACCTCCAGAAACCAGTGTAAACCAGTCTAAAAGCATCCACCCGCAGTAGCAACCGGTAAAAGCCATCTTTAACCCACAGCAGGTTCAGCTGCAGTGGAACGACGCATAAGGTGTAAAATAACTCTGCTGCAAGAACGCCTCCTCTACTACACTCCTCTCTCTCCCCTCCTTCCTCTCTCCCCCTCCCTCCCCCCTCTATTACACTCATTCCCTGTCATTTCCCTCCTCTCCTTCCCCCATCTCTCCCCTCCCCCCCCCCCCTTCTTGTCTCTACTCCCCCCTTCCCTCTTCTTTCCTCGCCCCCTCTCTCCTCCCCTCCCTCCTCTCCTCCCCTCCTCTCTCCTAGCAGACTGTCCTTGTGCTGAATCAGCTCGGTGAGCCAAATGGACAAAACTGGGCAGCACTCTGCGTTCCGACAGGGATCCTTCCTGTTCAGCCACACACACAAAGAACCGCGCGCACACACACACACACACTATCCATAGTGTTGCCATACCTATAGAGGTGTGGCGGGTGGATGACCCAGCTTGAGGTTAGGGGTGGGGGGGTGGGTGGGGGAGGAGGGGGTCTTCATGCTGCTAAGCACAGAGGATAAATCACTGGTGTCACGCACCGCAACACATTGGCCTTTACACTGTGTGTGTGTGTGTGTGTGTGTGTGTGTGTGTCTGTCCATAAAACACCACGCTAACCGCTCACACTCAGACCATGAGCATCCATCAGCCCAGCTGACAGGGATAGCAGCTATTAGCTGCACGCTAGCCACTATAGGCAAGCTGCTGTAGGCTAGCTATAACATTACAGATGGTGATGTTTAGGTATTAGGTTATACATTATTACATGGAGGTATTAGGTTAGAGATTGTTAAGTTTAGTTATTAGGTTAGAGAAGATTAAGTCTAGGTGTTTGTATGGGTTAGATATTGATGGGTATTCCAGATAAAAGATTGAGGCCTGGATCACACAGAACACTTTTTAACAGCTGGAGTGGCTATTTTGTAATTGTTATCAATGGGAGGCGAGCGTTTTGCTGGCTGCTTTTGCCTTGCTAAGCATTCTACGTTTTTGGCGGAGCGCCCTGAATGCCCAGAGTGGAAAAAATTGTTTTCCTTAAATACTACTCATGTTTCTACACCTAAAATACTACTAGTGCCTTATACGTAGGGTGTGTGTGTTAAATACTACCAGTGTTTCTACTCCTTAAATACTCGTGTTATACACCTTAAATACCGCACCTAAATATTACTAGTGTCATACACTTTAAATACTACTTGTGTTTCTACTCCATACTACTAGGGTTATACACCTTAAATACTACTAGAATTTCTACACCTTAAATGCTACTTGTGTTGCCTAGCTACTAGCAGTCTATGGTTTCAAAGGTTCTGGTTGGTCCCTCAAGGTCACATGATCCTCACACCAAGTGGACTTGGACCTCCATGCTCACCATTTGACATGCGGTGGTCCAGCCATGTGTTGCGGTGTGGGAGCAGTATTTTGCTGAGCCCTGTCCTTGGTGCTGAAGAGAAGAAGGCAGCGGTTGCCATGGTGACAGGGAGTCAGGCAGGCTGTGGTGATGCTGTAATAACCAGAGGAGCTCTGCCGCAGTAGAGCAACTCTCCCATCCTCTCTCTCTCTCTCTCTCTCCTATCCTCTCTATCTCGTCCTCTCTCCATTTTTCCTGTCCTCCCTCTCTCTCTACTATACTCTCTCTCTCCCCGATACTCTATCGCTCTCTCTCTCGTGCCCTCCCTCACATTCTGTTTTTCCTATCCTCGCTCATATTTTCTCCTACCCTCTCCTGCCCTCCCTCCTCCTCTCTCATATTCCCTATTCTCTCCATTCATTGTAGGCTGTGGAGAAACCATTCTGCCAGAAGGAGAGAGCGTGAGAGAGAGAGATAAGGGGAGGGAGACGGGGGTTAGTATAGAGAGAGATAGAGGGGGGGCAAAGATGGAGAGAGGAAGGTTGTAAAAACACTATGTACACACACACACACACACACACACACACACACACACACACACACACACACACACACACACACACACTGGTGGTCCTACTTAAAGTGTGATAAAGTACACGTGGGGGGGCAGTAGCTCAGGAGGTAAGAGAGGGTCTGGCAACAGGAAGGTTGCTGGTTCGATCCCCAGGCACCGCCTAGTTAAGTGTTGAGGTGTCCCTGAGCAGGACACCTAACCCTCACTGCTCCTGATGTGTTGGTTGTTGGTTGACACCGCCGTCGGTGTATGAATGGGTGAATGTGAGGTAACTGGAAAAGCGTTTTGGATAAAAGCGCTATGTAAATGCAATCCATTTACACATATGGTGGTGGTGATGGTGGTGTGGTGATGTTGGGGGCGTCCTTCCAGCCTGTTCACAACCTGCAACTGTTTCTGGCGGATAGGAACACACCCCACCACACACCCTCGCAGCCGACACGTCGTATGTTGTGTGCGGCTCCGGTGCGCTAGTCCTGGGAATTCAAATGCACAGTCTGTCAAACGCAATCTAGCAGTTGTGAATGGGGTGTCGGGGTCCCCTGTCAGGATCTGTGGTGGTGAAGCTCCAGGGTTACGTTCTCAGGTGCTGGCTGCTGCAGCTGGTCCACCTGCCGGCTCCATTCAGTAGTGGTGCGGGGGTGGGGGACGGGGGGGTGTTGTAGACCTGGTAGGGCCTTGTGTGAGCCAGCAGATTGGGGTCTTTGAAGACTCTGTTCCTGGGTCTGCTGCAGCTGGAGGGAGGGAGGGAGGGGGGGAGGGAGAGAGGGAGAGAGAAGAGAGCAATATCATGTCTAAAAACAGCAGTCTAGCACAACCCTCTAACACATGCGATGTAGGAGTCTTCATCGTCTCCTCCTCTTCATCACTGGGGTAATATTAACATCAGGAGGAAGACCAGAACACTGTGCCCTGATTGGCTCAGCTAAAGGGCTTCTGGGTCTCAGCAAATCAGAACATCACCCAGCATGTCCCCCAACTTGTGTGTGTGTGTGTGTGTGTGTGTGTGTGTGTGTGTGTGTGTGTGTGTGTGTGGTGTGTGTGGTGTGTGTGTGTGTGTGTGTGTGTGTGTGTGTGTGTGTGTGTGTGTGTGTGTGTGTGTGTGTGTGTGTGTGGCAAAGTAGGTCAGATAGTGATGAGGACAGCAGATGAAAAGAGAGGAAGATGGAGGGAGGGAGGGGGAGGGAGACCTTAATGTTGGACTGAAAACAAAAATCGTCTTCCTTCTGTTAACGTTCCATGCACACCTGTATACGCATGCACTCACGTGCACATGCACAAGCACACACAAACCTCGCCATCCTACATATCACCCTGCTAATGGCATTGAATTGAATTGTGTTGTGTGGCAGGATTGTTTCGTGGCTTTGCTGGTTTGATTTACAGGTGAAAAGTCCTGGGTTTGATTCCCAATGTCCTATCTGACAACCTTGAGCAGGATGACCCATCAACATTACCTCTGCCACGCGATCAGCTTCATAGCCCATTGACTACTTGGACGTAGCCAATGGGCTGATCTCAGCCAAGTCCGATCGCACAACGTCCCCCTCTAGAGATTTTTTACCGGAAGTGGGCAGGACAGGGCGAGGTCCCCGAATGACCTCTTTCAGCGTCATATTTTTTGGGTGGTGTTATAGGAATATATGGAACGTTATGCATTATTTGGTGATATGCCAGGCCCACTGCCATGCCCCCTTTTGGCTGATTGGTATGAAAAGTGAATAAATTCTTACCTGGCCCATAACCAGCCTACCCATCAAATTTGCTGCAAATCTGTGCACAGCTTTCTGTGAGATATCCCACTCACAGCCACACAGATAGGGAGAAAACATCACCTCCTTGGCACAGGCCTGTTTCTGTATCCACTGTCTAACCCCTACCTCCTCCTTAATCACGTCTCTCTGTACTGTCTAACCCCTACCTGCTCTTTAATCACCTGTCTCTGTACTGTCTCACCCCTACCTGCTCCTTAATGACCTGTCTCTATACTGTCTCAGCCCTACCTACTTCTTAATGACCCGTCTCTCATGTGTTTTGAGGAGTGGTTTTGACAGGTCATAGGTCATCCCCTATCACTCACCAGGTAACATGCTTTTAAAAAAAACATACACATAAATAAATAAATAAATAAATACACCCGCGCAGAAGCGCAGTCAGCACTTCAGAGGAGAAGACGTCTGAAGCCGGCTGGAGCTGCTGCCTTCAGGGGAAAGACACACAGGCAGGCCTCCCACTGAAGCACTCTCTCCTTGGATTCCCTGGCCGTGCCTCAGAACCGTGTGCTAGGTTGGCCTTAGCGTTATGTAAGAGCAGGGAGGGCCGGAGGCTCCAACGTATATCTGTGTTGTATTATTCATCCAGTAATGCAGAGTGCAGCATATAAATAGACGGCAACCGGCTCGGCACGCGACCGCGGCAAGCAGCACACGCCGCTAATGGATCCAGCTACACCACCATGACCAGAGGAGACACTGGGAGAACACGCCTCCTGCTGAGGAGGGGAGGGGGGGGGTGAGGAGGAGGAGGTGGAAAGGAAGAGAGGATAAGGGGAAGAAAGCAGGGGAGGAGGAGGAGGAGGAGGAGGAGGAGGAAGAAGAGGAGGAGGAGGAGGAGGAGGAGGAGGAGGGAGGAGGAGGTGGAGGAGGGTTAAGAGAGGAGGAAGAGAAGGGGAGGAAAAGAAGAGGAGAGGAAGAGAGTCTCCGTCTGGGGTCTGAGGATTTTAAAGAGCAGACAGGAAACGTTATGCTGAATCAATGCTCCTATTGTATGGTGCTAATGCGAGAGATATAACGATAAAAGTATCATTAGGCTGATATTAAAACAGTATACCTCCATTAATGTATACAGCACTAATGTCAACCCTATGCAGCCAATAACCACAGTGAGTGTCTTACAGCCACTCACTGTGGGGAAAAGTCATGCATAATGAAAAAAGTGGTTCACAGGCTCCAACACTGTTCTACCACTGTTCTGCCACTGTTCTGCCACTGTTCTGCCACTGTTCTACCACTGTTCTGCCACTGTTCTGCCACTGTTCTACCACTGTTCTGCCACTGTTCTACCACTGTTCCAACACTGTTCTGTTCCAAAACTAAAGACTCCAGCAGCATCAGCCACTGAACATGATCTATAACTCATCTGTTCCTCACCCTCATGTGTCCGTCCCACAGCATCTCATCTCATCAGATGGCTTATCACAAAACTCAGCTCTAGACAGTTAGAGGTGTTTCACCCCAGGTCTCGTGAGGAGGGTGTACTGACAACTGACAAGTACAGCATATAGCTTGGCAATTGAACCGTGAGCACAGTGCCAAGGTGGGAAATTTGAGCATTACGTCCACGCTGGGAGACACTGTGTAGACGCTGGGCTGGGCTGCAATGTTCAACTCAATAGATAAAACGATGCCGAGGCTGAAAGCTCATCGTGTGTTCGCTGCTTTATTGAATCACAGCTCGCAGGAGAACATCATCAGGTCTACTGCAGGCCTTCTTTAAAGAGCGTTTCATGCTCAGGAGATTTCATGCTCAACAGGAGATCGCTGGCTTCCATGCAGGAGGAAAAAGAAGCCAGTACCTGATGACTGGAGTTTGTCTTTGAATGGACTTCCCAGGCAATGCTTTCGTTCTCTCCTCTTGTCTCCATGAGGTCAATGTCCCTAACCTTATCCATACCTTTCTTTTCTCCCTCTCCAGTACGTGGCGTTTGGATCCCTCCTCTTCATCCTCATCTCCATCTCCACCTTCTGCATGGAGACGCATGAGGCCTTCAACACCATCTACAACCGGACAGAGAATGTCACGGTGGGGAACAACACCCACGAGGAGATTATGTACGAGGTGGTGACCGACAGCTGGCTGACCTACGTGGAGGGCATGTGCGTCATCTGGTTCACCATCGAGGTGCTCCTCAGGGTGACCTTCTGCCCGGACAAGGCAGAGTTTTTCAAGAGCACCCTGAACATCATCGACTTCGTGGCCATCCTGCCCTTCTACCTGGAGGTGGGCCTCAGCGGCCTCTCCTCCAAGGCCGCCAAGGACGTGCTGGGCTTCCTGCGTGTGGTGAGGTTTGTCCGCATCCTGCGCATCTTCAAGCTGACCCGACACTTCGTGGGGCTGCGGGTGCTGGGCCACACGCTGCGTGCCAGCACCAACGAGTTCCTGCTGCTCATCATCTTCCTAGCGCTGGGGGTGCTCATCTTCGCCACCATGATCTACTACGCAGAGCGCATCGGCGCCTCGCCAGATGACCCCACCGCCGCCAAGCACACCGACTTCAAGAACATCCCCATCGGCTTCTGGTGGGCCGTGGTCACCATGACAACGCTGGGCTATGGGGACATGTACCCCGAGACCTGGTCGGGCATGCTGGTGGGGGCGCTGTGCGCCTTGGCAGGCGTGCTGACCATCGCCATGCCCGTGCCCGTCATCGTCAACAACTTTGGGATGTACTACTCGCTGGCCATGGCCAAGCAGAAGCTGCCCAAGAAAAAGAACAAGCACATCCCCCGTGCGCCACAACCCGGATCTCCCAACTACTGCAAGCCCGACGCCCTCGCCATGGCAACCGCATCGCCACAAAGGCTCCTGGGAAATGTGCTAGGTGGCGTCATAGGATCCGGAGGAATGGGGGGAGACTGCCCTCTGGCTCAGGAAGAGATTATAGAGATCAACAGAGGTGAGTCACTTTGTAAAGATAACCTCCTTGACAAATACAACCACATTCTGCAGGTTAACATGGCCAGGGCCTGTTCAGCTGTGATGGAGGTTAAGATGTGATGTGAAGGTTAGAGCTGCTGTAGGTAAGATATGATGGTTGAATGCCCTGATTGGGACATACTCTAGATTGACTCTAGATCGCTATTGTCCCAAAGGTTTACATTGCAGCCCGTTTGGTTTTGACAGCTGAAGTGTTCTCGCTCAATACTGGACCAATTTTTTTAAACTATTGTCCGCATAATCCCTTAGACCTGTGGAAAGTTATTAGAAAATAGGGTCCAGGTTGAAAAGTTACCCTTTAAGCCTTACCTACCGCACCTTTAGGATAGTCCAGATGTTATCCAGACAGGAGGAGAAACCTCTGGTCTCTCTTTTCTCTCCAGACTCCAAGCAGAATGGGGACGCGGCGTCGGCGGCCCTGGCCAATGAGGACTGCCCCACCATCGACCAGGTGCTGAGTCCAGACGAGAAGAGCCCCGCCATGAGGGGTGGTCTGGGTGGAGGGGGTCTGGGGACCACCCGGGAGCGGTACCAGCAGGACCGAGCCTGCTTCCTCCTCAACACCAGGGAGTTCCGCACCACAGACGGCAATGTTCGGAAAGGTACGCCAAGACGGAGACACACACACACACACACACACACACACACACACACACACACACACACACACACACACACACACACACACACACACACACACACACACACACACACACAGCCAGGGACCTGGTGTCACTAGAGTGCATATAGCCCAGACCAGGGAGACCTGAGCAACACACACACAGCACACCTGGGCTGATGCAGCAGGTAAGAGAGGATTAAGGCCACACACACACACACACACACACACACAGAAACATATCCAAACACAAACTCAGCTCTTCTGCTCCACTCCATGTTTTCAGTTCCTCTGATTGGCCAAGCCATCTGTCCGTCACCTGCGACATGTTTACTCTGTGTCTCCACCTTCACCATGCTCATAGTCCATCTCTCTGGCTCGCTCTATCTGTTTCTCTCTCTCTCGCTCTCTCTCTCTCTCTATGTCTATTCCTCTTTCTCTATCTCTGTTTCTGTCTGTCTCCCTCTCCCTGTCTGTCTCTCTCTCTCCATCATGCCCATATATAATCTCTCTCTGTCTTCAGGACTCAGATAGTGAACCATGCATTAATTTACTTCTTGTCACTTGTCTTTCTCTCCCCCTTCCTCCTTTCCTCATCCTCCCTACCTCCTGCTCCTTACCCCTCCCCACCCTTCTGCCCCGCACCTTGACCCCTGACCCCTAACCCCTGACCCCTAACCATGGCTGGGTTCATACCACCTCCACCAACTCCTCCTCTTTGTGTTGCTCCTTGCCTGTGTCTCCACCCCACCTCCACGACTCCTTTATTTCTTTATTTACGCCTCCCTCCACCATCAACACCCACTTCCACCTCCATCACTTCAACCACTTTCTCCTCCATCACCACCTCCTCCTCCATCACCTCACCCTCCTACACCTCCATAAACTCAACCACCTCCTCCTCCATCACCTCCACCTCTGCTTCCACGTCCCTGATCTAAAACACTCCTACACCCTGTAACTGGCCGCGTTGCCGCTGGCTAGAGGTGAGCCCAGACTCCCCTCTGACGGAGGACTGGTATAAGATGGAGGGGTCTCTGCTACAGCAGGACCTCAATGCTAACGCCACCTCCTCCTGGATCAAACCCTAAGAGGAGCAGAGGTAACATGCTAACACGCTGCCCACACACCGCTAACATACTAGCCACATACTAACACACATAGGATGCTATGCACTGCCACGTTCAGTCCTTATAGGAACCCCAGAAGCACAAGACCACACACACACACACACACACACACACACACACACACACACTCTCTACTGTGTGTGTGTGTGTGTGTGTGTGTGTGGTCTTGTGTTACAACAACAACAGGCTACATCTCTGTAGAGTTTTACACAACCATACAACATAAGGTTGAACTCAACTTGTACAGAAATGTAAATAACTGGTATTCTGTGAGTGTGTGTATTCCATGCGGTGAAACCACATTTCACCTGCACACTGTTTCAGTGTTCTAAAAATGTATGAGAGAATGTTCTGGTACATGTCTGTCATTTCCATCACACCAACAATATATTTATACATGTTTAAGTGTGTGTGTGTGTGTGTGTGTGTGTGTGTTTGTGGCGCTGCGACAGGGTAAAGGTGTGTGTGTGGATGATTGACAGGTCAGATGCTGGGAGTCTGGGAGGAGTCTTCCTGTCTGTTGTTGTCTGATGTTGTCGTTGTTGTTGTTGTCATTTCTCTCTTCAGGTTGTGTGCTCTCACGCGTCTGTATGTCTTCTATATCTTCTATATTATTATTATTATTATTATATCATTCTTACCTCAGCCGCCTGATGTTGTGTTGTTTCGTCTGTGTAGCTTACTCCTCCTCCTCCTCCCCCCTCCTTCTATGTGGCTCCACCCCCTGCTGACCCCAGGCTGACCTCTAGCGGAGGTGAACCCTCCCGAAAGCAGATCAGGTCATGGTCAGGACAAGGTCACAACCTCTGACTGTGACCCCTAGCAGACAGGATATGCTGTAAAGATATGCTCACTAGCATACTAGCAAGAACATGTAGCATCGGTTCAACCAAAGCCAATAGAGGTCCCAGGTCAGAGGTCACAGGGGTCAGCAGAGCTGGAGAGGTCATGGGATGGTACCTCACTACTCCAGGACTCACTTCCTGAAACTACAACCGCTGCAGCTGTCTGAAGCTAGTCTGAACAGAGATAGCTCTGTATCGCCGAGCTCGTCTGAGCAGCTAGCCCTGTAACACTGAGCTAGTCTGAGCAGCTAGCCCTGTAGAGCAGCACCAGTCTGAACAGAGCTTATCCTGTAGTGCTGAGCTTGTCAGAGTAGCTAGCCCTGTCACGCTGGACTAATCTGAGTAAAGCTAGACCTGTAGCCCTGAGCTAGTGTGAACAGAGCTAGCCCTGTAGCACTGAGCTAGTGTGAGCAGCTAGTCCTATAGCACTGAGCTAATCTGAGCAGCTAGTCCTGTAGCACAGGAGAGTGATGTACCATTACCCAGACCACCTAGCTGTGCTTCCAGTGCCTAGGGTAGAATCACAGCCGAGAGCTTTTACGGTGAAAAGCCCAGCGATTTTACTGTGAAAAGCCCAGTGCTTTTACTGTGAAAAGCCCAATGCTTTCATTATGGAAAGTTGGCTGTACACAAACCCACAGAAATATATTCAGTGAAGAGTTGTGGTGGTGAAGCACTTCCTTGCTGACCACACAAATAAATAGAGAGACCGACCGACAGCGAGAGAGAGAGACAGACAGAAAGACAGACAGGCAGACACAGGTCTGAAACAGGTAAGACACTAGAGGTAACCTCTCCGCTCCATCCCTCTTTAAAAGCTGGACCAGAGCACTTCCTGTTAGAGCTCCTTCCTCTCCAAAGATTTTCACCATATTGGCTGAAACTAGGCCCTCCCCCTACAGCTGTCTACTGAGTGGTGATTGGTTAAGGCTGGATTTGGATCCAGTTCTCCTGGGTTTTAAAGAGGGATAGTCCAGCTCTGTGTAACTGGTATCTATGTGCTTCCATTTCTGTTTGAATTGGAACTTTAATTGGCGTTTGCGAGACATTCTGTTTGACCTCTGACCCATCAAATGCTCAATGCATGGCTCGCAAAGGTCAACCCGGGTAAACCTCTTTGATTGTTCTAAACGTCTTGTCTCTACCTCTCTCTCTTTCAATCACGACTTCCTCACCTGCTTTCTCTACCTCTCTCTCCTCTATTCAGTAACTTTCTCTCTCTTTCCAACTCTCCCCGACTCTCTCTCTCTCTCTCTCTCTCTTCCTCTCGCTCTCTAACCGTCTACTTTTCATTTCTTTACGGTAAACCAATGGTTTAATTTATTATTTCCAGTTTGGTGTTTGTGATTGTCGTTTGTGTTGTGAACGTGAGTTTATCTGTCCTCTCAGTGCTGTGTTGTTTTATGTTGTTTTATGTATCCGACAGTTTGGTTTTCATTTATTTCTGTATATATTATTGTATTTATCTGTTGTGCTTTTCTTTTGATTAGTGTTTTTTTGTTATGATGCTTTATAATCTTCTGTTCTTTTAATTAGTAGAATACTGCACTAAACAATCCCCAAATAGCTAACTATCGGCAACGAATTAAACAGGCTAACATATAGAATACATTACTAACACATCTATATATAATCACTTGATTCAAGCCAGTCAACAAAAATGGTTTGCTTTTTGTAGTTTCATGTTTCTCCACTCAAATGTACCAAAGTTGAAGCTAGCTAGATAGCCACTGCCAGTAGGCTATTACCAGGTTTCCTGCATCACAATCCTGCTAGTTCAGAAAGATGACAATATTCCTTTTAAACATATCGTATTCTGTCTAGATATACGCAGTATTCTGTCTTGATATAGTATACAGTTATAGTTTGTATATTTATATTCACAGTATTATGTCTACTGATTTACACAGTATTATGTCTACTGATATACACAAGATTCTGTCTTGATATATTCTGTCTAGATATAGGCCTTCTGTCTCAATATACATATAGTATTCTGTCCAAGTGACCAGCTAGGGTGAGGGGTTAACCAGGTAGAGGGGTGAGATGAACCAGCTATAGGGGGAGGGGTTAACCCTCTATAGGAGGAGGGGTTAGCCTGCTAGGGGAGGGGTCAACCAGCATCATTGAAGTAGTCATGTAGCTAAGCGGTGTGTTGTGGTCAGGAGGGATCAATACACCTAAAGATGAGTAAGAGGAGACGTAGCATCCTCAACGCACCATCGATTTCCTGTAGGGACAGGAAGGCGCAGGAAGCCACACCCCTGACTTTCCAGAAAGAAGCCAGTCAGCATTTCATGAAGAAACCTCTGATGGAGTGTTTCAGGAACAGTTGGTCATTAACACACCATCTCAGGATGAACTCTGGCCACATTATTGGCCAGAGTTCACCCATACTTCCTTCATATCTCTGTCTAGCCATCCATCCATCTATCTACCCCCATCTCTATCGATCGATCGATCTACATATCCATCGATCGATCTACATATCCATCGATCGATCTACATATCGATCGATCGATCTACATATCCATCGATCGATCTACATATCCATCGATCGATCGATCTACATATCCATCTATCGATCGATCTACATATCCATCTATCTATCGATCTACATATCCATCTATCTATCGATCTACATATCCATCTATCTATCGATCTACATATCCATCTATCTATCGATCTGCATATCCATCTATCTATCGATCTGCATATCCATCTATCTATCTATCTACATATCCATCTATCTATCGATCTACATATCCATCTATCTATCTATCTACATATCCATCTATCTATCTATCTACATATCCATCTATCTATCGATCTACATATCCATCTATCCATCTCCTTCCACAATAACTTAGTTTGATGTTGTAATGCGTCAAGTGACTTGTCTGTTAATACGTAGTTGGAGTTAACATTCATTTGCATTGTCTATAGACTAACCATCTACCATACACATTGACAGTATCTGTGTATAACCATGTAGCCATCATCTACCAACACACCAACTGAGCTGTGTACTGGCTCCCCCTAGAGGTTAATGTTAAGTTTGCATCGCCCCCTCTGCTGAAAAGGGAACCATTTTAAGTTGACTTCTTTGCACAGTGATTTTAATTAAGCCTTTAAAACATGATTACAAGTGTTAACAGCCATGATTTAAAAACATTCCTATAGTTTCTAGAGACCAAACAAAGTATCAATATAATAAAGTAAACTGTTAAAATTTAAATATTTCACAAAGCTGCCTTCTGAATAGGCCCAAGCCACAAGAAGACAGGACTTAGTAAACAAGGACTCTTTTTTTAACTTGAATGATAAGTCTATGATTCTGTGTTTTTATGACATGTAACATGGATGTAACATAGTGTAGACCCGATGATAGCTGGAGTTAGCTGCAAATGTACCCTGTTGGACAGATGAACAGAAGCAGTCAGGCAGGCAGACAGACAGGCAGACAGACAGCAGACAGACAGGCAGACAGACAGGCAGACAGACAGGCAGACAGACAGGCAGACAGGGCTCCAGCCATCATTGGAGTGTCTGTTATTGGCGGGGAATCCTCCAATAATGTGTGCCGGAAACCTGCTGCTCCGGTCAAGTCCCAGGGAACTGTGATCTGGATAGTTAGCTATCCTAGCCAGGTTAAGCTTCCGGCTAGTTGGCTATCTTAACCAGGTTAACTATGTGGGAACAGTGTAGTGTTAGATAACATTATGTTCCCTGGGGCTTTTAACCAGAGGATGACATCACTCCCCCCAAAACATCCCCCCCCCCCCCCCCCCAGGGCAGGAATGATGTCATGGGGCAGGAAGTGATGTTGTTTTGTTGGCCAGGTGAAGTTGTCAGGGAAAGAGATTTTGAAATCGAAAACATGGTTATTAATTTACCTGAAAGCTTATTACATTTAACTTCTTATTAAAATCCATTTTCTTGTTTTGTCCTGTTTGTCTCTGTCTGTGTCTGTCCTGTATGTTGAACATTTAAAACATTTTAATCACTTAATTTTTCCACATTCTTTCTTATTTTCTTTATTGTCATTGATATTTTGAATTTGTAATGTTTCACACAAAATACAATATCATATAATTACGTTCAATAATATAATAATAAATAAATAATGTAATATGAAACCTCTAAACACCTTTCAAAATTTTAAATTAACTTAATGGAACTAATATATTAACAACATGCAATATAAAACCTTGAAACTAACTGAACGGTCACTAATATAATATAATGTAATATACTATGAAATCTCTAAACATCCTTAAACATTTCAAATGAACTGAACCCAACCAATATGATATAAAACGTATAAATGTTGTGACCTCTTAACTGAACGCTGACGAATATAATACAACGGCGTCTAATGTCACGGTGTAGCAAGCGCGGGCTACGAGAAGTCTCGTAGTCTGACCAACATCTCGGGGGGCTCCTCCCTGCGTCTGGCCCCCATCAGTAGCCCCTCCTACGAACCCTACGAGACCCCCGCACCCCTGCACCGCTGCCGCTCCCCCATCCCCTCCATCCTGTAGCGCCGCCTCCCATTGGACCAGGGGCAGTGGAGGGTTAGCTGATTGGACGAGGGCTAAAGAAGCTAAGGGTCATTTGATTGGATGAGGAGGAGTTCAGCAGTGGGCTTATTTTATTGAACCTGGAGCTTGGGTAGCAGTGGGTTACCTGGTCTCTTGATTGGACTAGGTGTTTAGTGATGGGTTATCCAATCTCTGATTGGATGAGCAGTTTTGCAGTTGGAGATTTGATTGGATGAGGAGTTCAGCATTCGGTTCTCTTCAAGAGTCAAGCAAAAGGGAGATCACAAAAACAAGCAGCAATAAGAAAACATGACTGAAGAATGAATACAAAACTGTGGTGTGCCATGCATGCATCAGGTTAGCTGATCAAAATATTAGCAGGTTTAGCTTTAAATAGGAATAAATGTTATTTTAAATTCTCATAAGAAATGTTTAAGACTGATTCGGATAGAACATTAAAAGGCTACTAATGGTAAAACTCACCGTAAAACATGTGCACAGTGTTTTTTTGTTTTTTTAAATAAGTGTGTAGTGAACAGGCATCTACTTTCTGGACCAAAACCCAGAGACTTCAAACCCATGTCCAGAGACTTCGAAGCTAGGTCTCATTCCCTCACATGGAAGCCATTTTAGCATTAAGACAGGTCATGTGATAAGGTGTGATGTCAGACAGTAAAAGAACCAGGCTGTGGTCAAATAGTCTTTTTGCTTTTGCCTTACCAAGTGAAATGAGACGGAAGTGGCAGCCATCATAAAGGCTGTTACACACCGGGCGCGTTACTTTTGTGCGATTAATTTGTGCGTCAGCATATTTTTTAGACCTGTTTTTGTAAGGAGATGTCGGGTCGGGTTGTGGAACTAGTGGCCATATGTGTGGGTGGAGGGGCAGGTTCAGTATTGCACGTCGTGGGTGCGGGGCGGGAGCGAGTCTAGGTAATCAGACCTGTGCAGGACTCTGATCTCGATAGTTCGGTTTGTAAAGGACTAAAGAGATTGTGGAAAAATCTGAGAAAGACACTAGGAGTGGCCAGGCCAAGTATGAGCCTGAGCCGCTGAGATAGTATTTATTATTTATAGTACTTTATTGAAAAAGTGTCGGAACAACATGTTCGCTGCCGGTGTGAATAGTTTTGATGCAAAATATTTGCATTAGATTTTTCCGCATCGCAATTTCGTTACCTTCCCGGTGTGTAATGGCATTAAGAGTGTGTCAAATTCTCTAAAAGATTCTTCAATGCTTCCTTTATTATCTCCTTTAGCATAGGGCACACTGGACCATCCTTTACAAAAGGAGATAACGCTGTCCCACAATTCCCTGCGGCAGCAACATTTAAAGCATTTAAATGCACAATTCGGCCATTCACAAAAACAATCAACATGACATGACGCTACAAAGAACGCAGATCATAGCCTAGTGTAAGTGCAGTCAGATTCTCTTAGCACCATGGTTGGCTTTCCCTAAGTCCTTATGAATTACCCATCACATCTTTCCTTGAAATCATGACATTTTCCATCAAAGTCAAGGAAAAGTGGTTCGGAAAATACATAGGACATCATTTTTTTTTACTATTCGACCGGAACCCAAGTCTCAGATGGTAGGCCTATACATCCCATAAACTACTGATCATTTGTATCATTTAAGTTTATGATTGGCATGATAATTTGCATAGCCTACTTCTGACAACCAAACAATTGATGGCAATAAACAGCTACGAGTAAATTAGCTAAAAACAGCTGTAAGTAAAGTAGTGAAAAACAGCTCAAAGTTGCTAGACAGGTCAAAGTAGCTAAAGACAGCGAGGCCTATAAGTAGTTTAGAACAACTATAGCCTACATTGCTAAAGAGACCTACAAGTAGCTAAAAACGGCTATAAATAAATTAGCTTACTGCCAAATAAATAAGCTACTTATAGCCATTTAAAAATGTAATACAGTAATAAAGACAATTTCTCTGAATAAAATTAACACACACACATTGCCATGTTTTTTCTCATCCCAGAATAATATTAGCTTGATCCCGCAATTTCCATCCTGACTCAGTGGCCAGGACTGGAATTTCGAATCTAAATTATAATACAAATAATAATAATAATTGTAATTAATTAAGTTATTTAATTTGTATTAATTTAATCCATGATGACTTTGTTTAACTAATCATGTCTTATTTTTGCCACCTTTTCCATAGTTTTATTTTGTTTATAATGTAATCATGAGTTTATGCATTCAAAATCATAATGTCATAAAATCTATCGATTCTAGACTCTTGTAACCTTCATGCAACAGATATCATTCAGATGACATGATATCAGATGATTAAGCAAAAAAAGAAATTCTCATACATTCATATATGCAATATACATGCAATATACATTGATGCTGGAAACACACTGTGCACATATACAGTATATGTAAATAAACAGATCTATTTTTAACCAAGAGTGCACAGACCTAATAGACTTGTAATGTCTGCTTTCTGTGTTGCCATCTAAATGTATTGACGGTTTTCAATGTCATGAGCCACTTGATCACCACAATCCTGATTCTAATAGTGATTTTATTTTTTGTAAAAGTTCAGTAAGTACTTGACTTGTGTCCGTGTGTATTTCTCTGTTCACAAGGGATTTTTTTTTTGTGCAAATGATTGTGCTTCAGTTTTCTTGTTCTTTCTGTTTATAATGTGCAATGATCTGTTGTCTGGAATCTGAGCTACATGCAGAGTTGGGATTTTAGTTGATGGACTTTTGAAGCTCTTTTGTTTAAAGACCTATGTGCTTCCAAGATAATTAACTTCTTACATTTGGAGAGTGTTTCCATCTCGTATATACAAGCTTGATGTGTGAGTCCTTTATGGACAACATGGGATGTTTGTAAAGCGTGTGAAAGTAGTTTCCCAGAACCAAACATGACCAGCATTACATCTGGAGACAAATCACTACGTTACACATCAGGAGACCAACCATCACTATATCACTCACTGTTCATTTACCATTGCACCACGAGAGCTATTCACAGTCTCACCACTAGGGTGACTCACTGTATAACGGCATATCTTTTCCAATCAAACTCAAACTCTGAATCGTTTCCGCCTACATTTAAACCAATTCATCACATTGGTTGTCTCTGGAAGATCCATGTTTGTTTGTTTGACTCCACAAGATTAGTTAAAGTGTGAGAATAAACGTGTTTAAACCCAATAAAAATAAACAGTAACAATGAACATAACACTAAACTGTTGCGTATGCCGTGATCCATCATCCACGGATGTTGCGCACATAGAGTGGCTATGTCACACCCACGTCATGTGTCGTGAGATCTTAGAAATTGTACTTTTGATTTAAATCTGAATCTCCATGAAATATTACTGGCAGGGTTTGTCTAATTTATTAATCCACAATAAGACATTTGTTTTAAAATGCCATGGATAACAACTGTGTACATACATAAAATTAAGCAGACATGAAACATACTTAAGTCGACTAGTACCGGTCGCGCAAGTCCCTCAAACAGTCAAAGTCACTCCCACTTTTTGCTCCCTCTTTGAGCCATACTTTAAGCCAATTAACTAAGGTTGACTGATGACAATAAGCTATTTCTTGATGGAGAAAAATTTGTAATTTGACAAACTTTGCCAGGAAGATTTCATGGAGATTCAAATGAAAATCCAAACTTTTTTTCAAATTTACCTTCGTCGACTCCCATCCAACTCTTTCCAGTCTTAGGGTCCAGGTGTGATGCATGAGGTGGGTGTGACTTAGCCACCCAATGGGTTGTTTGATACATCACCCACTAGTGTACATTTGGTGTATTTACACCTTGTTAAATTGGTGTATAAATTGTAGTATTTCAAAGGTCACGACACAAAAAGAAGTTCTTCAAGTTAACAGTTTAATGAATGTATTTTTTGAGAGCTACCTGAATGTTTAATGAAAAATCATACTACATAATCATGTTATTATATACACATATCTAGTGCTCCAAATCATGTAAAAAAAACGACAACGCACAAATGCCATTTGCTAACTCTTCCAACGTGGATTCTAATCTCATCCTTAAAATATTGTTGCCATGACATTGAAACACTAAAATAAATGTAAACTGTGTTTAGAATGTCTTTGTAGATCTTCAAATGATGCTGCTAAGTATTGGCCACCGGTTGGACTCCAGGGAATTTTTTTATTCATTTTGTCTGTAAGGGAATGCTTTTGCAGTGGTCACTAGTAAAATGTTCCCACAGCCACCATTATCTTCATTTGAACATCTGTAATTTGTACTGTAAAGTGTTCATATTAGCAACAGACTGTACTTCAAATAGAGTGCATTGTCGGGTAACGGTTGGAGTGAGTTCAAGTCACCCTGGGACATTTGAAAACTGTTTAAATGAACAGACCTCTATGAGGCCCTTATAGGCACTGATGTCACTATGAAGTATCCACGGCAACTGACTGGACAGCTACCGATTCTTGCTAGGTGGCTGGTTCAAACTAGAATGTATAGATCTACACATGTTATCGACAAATATATATTAAAATCATATTCACTACAGTGTTGAATTGCTTGTATTCAGTATTTTTACACAATAATTGTTATAAGTCATAAGTATTGTTGACATCCCTTCTCTGAGTGTTGGTAATATGTTGCTGAATGAACATGAAGCACTAGCTTCATGTTTGAGAAAAGAACATTGGTAAAACTAATGTTTTACCAATGCTGCTATGGTAATTATTATCGCAACAGAGATTTAACATCATGTAAATCAAAATCTATTTTGCACGTCATGGTTGCCATGGTGATATGCGCTGCCTTGGATTGTCCACACCATACAGATCACCTCAGATAACCAGCAGGTTACCAACACTTGGATCTATCTATACCTTGTTACCAAATGTTTATTTTTAATTTTTATATTTGAATTGTACTCATGGTGAAGGTGGGAAAGCTGTTTAGATTGGTGGATGCACTGTTGATTGGTGGATGAATGGATGTTGATGGATGTATGAAGTAATGTTGCTGTATGGATGAGTATTGTTGATGTGTGGATGGATATTGTCTCATTGTGTGTCGAGTAACTGTACTGTCCACTCCAACTGTCCTTGTTGTTGAGATGTGTGTTTGACTCTCATAAGCCCAGTCACGCAGCAGTCTGCAGGTAATGGTTACCCTGCACATCACATGGTCTGCATTACCCACTTAAAACGACAGTACAACTACAGTAACACACTCCATGGCCACAGTACAACTCCATGGCATTGTTCACATTACACTTAAAACTACACATAACACTCCAAACACGCCACATTACCACACCACACGCTACACTACTGTAACTACGCAATACACTCCACAATACAACCACAGTTACCCTCTCCAGATCCATGCAGTATTTACTATACACAAAGTCAATCACTACCAACCTATCTGAAGTGAACAACAAGTTCTTCACATGTTGTTTTTTAACAATATGTTCAAACAAGGTTCAAGCTGATTATTAACCGCATAATAACCACTGATAATGTGAGACTGATGACGGTGGTGGTGAGTTGAAGACTAAATGCTGTGTCATCCTTGTGTCCACAGTGTTGAGTTTCTAGTGGCTCCTTCTTAACGAGGTCCTCAAGGAGGAGTTGGATGGAGAGGCCTCGCAGGGCCAGTGCTGAGGGACCAGAACTCTGGTGGGGAAAACAGAGACCATCTGCACGCCACCTTCTTACCAAAACTAACTAATCATCATCATGGGGAAACTTCACCTTTAACCTTCTCCAGTATTCTCCAGGACACCCTGACAGACTTTGCACTGACTCACTTTGGGAGTAAGAGACTTCTTGTCACATGACACATTCCAAATGACATCCCTGCGTCATTCCCCGCTCCATCTCGCAGCAGAATGACGGACTGACCCACTGAGCAACTTCACCCCTCACTGTAGCATCTCCGCTAACAAACTGTAGCATTTGTTGACAGGGAACCTTTGGTCGTTGTCCTTAACAGCTAGGTGGGTGGGTTTTATGCATTGGGAGATGTTACGATGTTATTCTCCATCTAAATTATTTCATTCACATGTCACATCGTACATGAGAGACAGAGGAACAGTTTTTACTCTCAGAACCTTCAATGTCCCATCAAACCTTTATCCATCAACTTGGTAAAAAACAACAACAACACAACTATATATATATATATATATACAGTATACTGTATATATGTATGTCTATGTATACTGTATAAAGTATATATATATATATATATATATATATATGTGAAATGCCAATGCAAATCCCCGCTTTTACATCCAATTAACAGCAAGGAGTTCCCTTCTGCTGATAAGAAAACAAGTCTTCCATCCGCTTCTGAAACACTGCCGTCCAAAAACATAGCTCTCAACTGCACTAGCCACCCGACCGCATGTAGCATCAACACCAAACATAGCCCTTACTGCACCCTGAATCTAGCACAACATATGCAACTAGAGCAAAATTCTGGCGTTCTCTGTCTCTCATGCAGCAATGTCTATCCTACCTATCTGCCTGCTGGTGGACGTTGTTAACCTCTTAGACTCGGAGGAACATCCCATCTATCTATTGGGACTCTTAATGTCCTGGCTTCACCCTCCCCCTTCCCCTAAACTACGCACATAACAATGTCTGACAGCATTGCTCACATCAATCACAAGAAGAAGAGATGAAGGAGACAAAGCTCATTGATTCCAGATCGCACGGCAAACAAGGACACTGCCACGTCCTACCAGGAGTCAATCTTCTCAAATGAGGCCATCAGGAGAGACGATTCACCCCGACAGGAAACCTACACTGCCAATGAGGCACCTACTGCCCCATCTCTCTTTTGCCCCCTAGCTGCCAGTGGCTACTCCCAGAGTTAGTCCAGCCTACGGCGAGGAGATGATGGATAACCTAGCTGCCAGTGGCTGCTCTCAGAGTTAGTCCAGCCTACGGCGAGGAGAAGATGGATGACCTAACTGCCAGTGGCTGCTCCCAGAGCTAGTCTAGCCTACGGCGAGGAGAAGATGGATGACCTAGTTGCCAGTGGCTGCTCTCAGAGCTAGTCCAGCCTACAGTGAGGAGAAGACCGGACGACCAAGGGAACACTTCGAGGGAGAGGAGAGCCGCAGACCAATGGGACCAAGACCAGAGCTAACCAGGAGAAGGGACGTGTACAAAGAGAACATTTATATTTTAATAGACTTAAGGCTGGGATATCTGAGGAAGATTGAGAGTGGCACATGTGAAAGGAAAAAAAAACAAAGAAAAAGATGCTAATAACAAAGTTGGCACTTAACAGAAGGAGGATGTTAAAGGCAGAGTAGAACATTTTCCTGGAAAAGAGAAGGTTTCCCGGGAAAAGGACACGTGGTTAACCATAGGTTAACCCTGACACAAAACAAATGATAAAAAAGAAAAGATAATGCATTTTTCTAACTTTGGTAACCAGCATGACTACACTGCATGCCTGTCTTTCCTGCAAGCCCTTAGTTGAACACAAAGGGTGCTAGAGACACAAAAAATATATACAAAATGAATTAAAAAAAATGTTATATGCAATTAATGTTAAAAAAAGATTATAATGAAAGAGAAGAGCTATATTTTGTTTTGAAGAGTAAACAATGTGAATATTGAAACATGTATGTTTAAACAATGTTTTGTTTAATGAAATCTCTGCTACTACTGCCCCACATCATGTTCTCATGTAGACTGTGTTCAGAGTTGTGCTCATTCAATCAAAAAGGATCGTCAACCCTTTAGCGCACCATAGCATCCTATAGCTGGGGAGGATACCCCGGCGTAGCAGCAGCAGCTACATCATCCTCAATCTGCTTTTTCCTTTGGCAATAATAAACAAGCGTTGTCATATGATTGTAGCACGGACAGAGGAGGTACGCTAGTCATCTTAGCACCAACCAGTGGGGGAGGAGCTCTGTAGTTCCAGGCTCCTACCCTTTCTTGATGGAGGCGGGAGAAGAGGTGGACATATCCAATCACTGGCCAGCGTCTGGTCGTAGATGATAACGTATTGACCAATAGTCAAGAGAAATTTTCGGTTTGCATGGAACCGGCTGCCATTCCCGTCGTGTGTTGAGAGGACTCAGGTGTTGTGGTGACTGCTGTGGACGTCGCTGGTTGGCTAGTATTTTTCGTACTCATCAGTTCTAGTATATAATGATAACGTGAACACCTCACAGTGATGCATGCATTATGACTTGATTGTTGACCTCTGTAGGGGGAAGTAGTTCCCGCCTCCCCCCAGGGACCCGTCCAGAGAACACTGTGTCCTAGAGCACATCCGTCTTCCGTGGAGGGCCGACTGCCACCCCGATATCTGCGGGGGGGGGGCGAGAGTGTGTGAAGGTAGCTCGTCTTGTGCTGTGTTCGTACGTTAGGTGGTAAGGTCCCGCATCCAACCCCGTTGTACGTTAGGTGGTACGGTCCTGCATCCAAACCCATCGTCTTTGTCTGTCGTCTTGCGAGCTGGCAGCTCACCGTGTCACATGACACAATCATGCAAGCACCCGCCATAGCGACCAAGAGCTTCCAAACTGATGTCACTGAGGTACTTTATAAAAGGCTGCCACCGGGCGTCCACCGGGCCCAGGCTGCTTCAGCTTGGATCAGTGGTTTCCCTTGTTGCAGGTCCAGCTATCAGGTTCCGGCTGGTCCAGACCTGTCCCTGCTGGTCCAGAGAGTGGCTAGGACTAGGAGACAAGCTACAGGGGTGGGGTGTAATCACGGTAGCAGCTACTGAAGGATTTAGCCGGGTCTTCGCTGGTTATACAGGCTTTTTTTTTTTTACTTGGGGTGGGGGGTGGGGGGGAAATGGACCATGGTATTTTCTGTTCCCTTTCAGATAAAAACTAGAATTTCAGTTCCAACTGTAGAAGACACTCTCAGAGAGATGATGATACCTTGGAGGTCTACAGGTTCTCGGCAGCCTGAGATCCGCATGGCAAAGTGAAAAGTGAAGCTACCATCTCACCACTAGTCTGTCATTGAATTGGCCATCGTGTCACTGTGCTCATGCCATATATTGGCTCCTGTTCCATGCGTGATACTGCCATTTGATTTGAATGACTGACAATGTCTAAATGCTAAGTCTGTTTTCATGACCAAGGGTTCAACACAGTTGTTGATGTATGAGCTCAGATCAGTTCCTTACCCTTTGATTTGTGTGCATGGTTTTTAGAGCCAATTTGTTTATAAGTGGGATTTACTCTTGTGTGAATGAATGTACATCAATCAACATCTTGTTTTCAGAGACACACTGATGGGCCCCAGTGTTAAATGTTTTTGTGGAGCCATTTTCCCTAGAGACAATTAGTAATTACATTCACCACACCAAATTTGTTATGAAGTTTTCGTTATGAATGTGTTTTTATGTTATTTCGAAAATGGAATACACTGGATGTGTAAGTTACACCCCCGACTAGACAAACATTCCAAAGGATAATAGTGAAACTAAAAGTGCTATTATTCACATGCATTCGTTACTATCGTAAGCATTCCAAAGATTCAATGTGTTCTTGTTAACTCACATGCTGGAACCTGATGTAAAGCAGACTTAGTGACTGGTCCATTTTACTGTTGCCATGGAGACTAGATATGAGGGTGGGGGGTGGGTGGGAGTGGTCACTGGTGTGTCCGAATGAGACTTATGCAGGATTTTATTTTTGAAATGTTGGATCACAAAGATGACTCATCTCAAACTGTATAAAGTATATTTCAATGGAATGTTCATGATCTATCTTTTTATATTTTGAAGAGAAAAAAACAAACATATCAATAAAGTGTCACAACTGAACAGATTTGGACTGAAAGAGACTTACAATGTATGAATGTCAAAACTAATGTGAAGCTGAATAGCAGCTCTATTCAGATGCTTTTACAAAGACATTACAATTGCTTAAAATCATCAAAATGAACTTTAAATAAATGAAAAATGTAAATGGAGTGCGGATTTGTCTAACTGTATTGTGTCCCTGTGCAGTTTCCAGGACTTCATAAAAAGACCATCTGTATTTAAGCTGTAATTACAACTCTAATGTCGCTATTAATTAACAAAGTCCCAGATGGTGAATCAGTGGTGAAAGGCTGTTTGTCTGATTACTGGATAGAATCCAGAGTTCAAGAGTCAAGATATAGCTCAACTCCTTACTTACAGCATTGATGTTTGAAGTTGTATCGTCACGTTTAAATTGGGGATGTATCAATATATCTATATATATACTACCCATCGACCGGCCAAAATGTGTAATATCAGTATTTATAGGTGGGGTGAAAATGGCAGATATTTTGGGTGCCATTACATAAAAACCCAAAAAATGTGATACCGAAATATTGACCATTGTGTCCCACTCTTTGTATAATTGTATAAATAAGATGAAGGCTTGCCATATTCACATATATACAAACACACTAATTTAGACTTGTAAGTATAGACTCCCAGGCTGGGCCCTAGATAATAGGGCCTGGGCAAGGCTAGGTATGGTTGGGGCTTGGTTAAGGTTGGGTATGGTTAGGTAAGGCTGATTAAGGTTGGGTATGGTTAAGTATAGTTGGGTAAGGTTGGGTAAGGCTAGGTACGGTTGGGTAAGGTTGAGTATCGTTGGGTACGTTTGGGTAAGGTTGAGTATAGTTGGGTAAGGCTGGGTAAGGTTGAGTATAGTTAGGTATAGTTGAGTGAGGCTTGGTGGGGTTGAGTATAGTTGGGTATAGGTGGGTGAGGCTGGGTAAGGTTGAGTATAGTTGGGTAAGGCTGAGTAAGGCTGGCTAAGGTTGAGTATGTTTGGTGCCTGGATAAAGGGGCTGGGCTGGGGTAAGGTGGGCCCCCCATGGGTAACCCTCTACTCCCCTGCTCGAGGGAGGTGGGGGAGGCCTGACATGTGATAGGCTGAGTGAAGGTTGTACCAGCCCATGACCAACAGACATGGAGCGAGGGGTTTTCTTTAGATTAAATTTCAACAAGACAGCATTCTCAAGACATACGTTATACAGAGGGAGAAAGAGCATGCTGGGTAAAGAGAGGCTTCAGTCCGTGCAACATGATGACAGACTGACAGAAAGAAAGAGAGAGAGATGACTCTGGAGCCACACAGCACAATGTGACTTGTCCACCTGACATCTGGCAAGTGAGTATTAATCTGAAGTTATGTTTCACTATTCCTTTTAGCTTAATATTCTTTCCGATAAACTGTTCGGAGGGTCTTCTCAAGTTCAATGAGCAATATTCTTTACCAAGAACTAGGCTGTTATAATAATCAGTATAATACTTAAGATATGCTTCAATGCATCAACATATATGATACATTTTTGTTTATCATATATGAAAGCCATTTATTGCAGTTGTGATGTATTTGATTTCTCAGTGATTTCAACAATAGCAACAATACTATTTCTTTTAAATTTTTAATCATAAAAATGATCCTCATTTCGTAACCTCCCAGTTGCATCTCTCCACCAAACATTTGTTACCCCAGGAAAGTATTTGATCGGTTCAACAAGTTAGGAATGAATCTGATTGGTCTAACTAGGTTCTGATTGGACTAAAAGGTTATCCAACCCAGTCCACTGTTATGCTTGCAGACTTCCTGTGTAGGTAAACCCAGAGGTTCACAATAGAGCAGCAGGAGAGCGGCGAGGAGGTGCAAGGAGACCCTCTGTCCCAGAGCAACATGGAGAACACCGAGAGAGGAGACACAGGAGGGAGTCAGGATGCAGGAGGAGGAGCTGTTAAGGACAGTGAGGCAGAAAAGCACAAGCAGCTAAAGGAGCAGCTCAACAGCCAGGAGAAGGGTGAGAAGGAGATCAAAGTGTGCGAGAAGGAGAGGAAGAGCGCTCCCGCTCTCTGTGGCGGAGTGGCTGTGCGCTGAGTGAGAGGCTGGCCATCAACGTGTCAGGGATGCGCTACGAGACCCAGCTGCAGACTCTGGCCCAGTTCCCAGACTCCCTGCTGGGAGACCCCAGCCGCCGCCTGCGCTACTTCGACCCGCTCCGCAACGAGCTCTTCCTGGACCGCAAACCGCTCCTGCTTCGACGCAATACTCTACTTCTACCAGTCGGGAGGGCGGCTCCGCAGGCCATCCAATGTGCCTCTGGACATCTTCCTGGAGGAGTTGAGGTTCTACGAGCTGGGAAAGGAGGTCATGATCCGGTTCAAAGCGGACGAGGGCTTCCCCCGGGAGGAGGAGAGGCCCCTGCCCACCAACGCGATCCAGAGGAGGCTGTGGATGCTGTTTGAGCACCCAGAGTCCTCCTCAGGGGCGCGCATCATCGCCATCATTAGTGTGATGGTCATCGTGGTGTCCATCCTGATCTTCTGCCTGGAGACGCTGCCAGACTTCAGGAATGAGAAGGAAGCGAGGGAGGTACGCCGTGTATGCCACCTAGCCAGCGCTTCACTGCATGTTGGCAAGGCCTTCTAACTGTTTATAGGATACAGTGTACACAGGGGGAAGCATGCTCTCGGTCCACAGTCAGTCCCAAATAAGACCAGAACAGCCAACTCGGAATAGAATGTCTCACACTAAAAGGGAACTTTGTCTACGTGTATGATTAATGTTTGTTAAATATTTGTTTTAAATGGCAGTTTGAGATTTAGTTCACTAGAATCTTGGAACTGTGTTTGAACACAGTAACATGATCTGACTGACAGCACGGT
Organism: Coryphaenoides rupestris; assembly: GCA_002895965.2. Taxonomy (NCBI): domain Eukaryota; kingdom Metazoa; phylum Chordata; class Actinopteri; order Gadiformes; family Macrouridae; genus Coryphaenoides; species Coryphaenoides rupestris. Next base: position 263,481 of record PIJE02000262.1, read on the forward strand.
GCACGGCCTTTCCATTTCAACCACCATGGAAAGTTGCCAGTGGAGGGGGACACGGGCCATACGTATGGCCAGATTATTTTTGTCAGCAGTTAAATGTGATCTGCTGGGATATGGTATGGGAAGGCAGCACAGCACAGGGATTGGACTACAAATAAACCAGAAGGAGTAGAGAGAGTGAGAGAGTAAGAGAGAGTGAGAGAGAAAGAGAGAGAGAGAGAGGCGAGAGATCATATAATGAGCAAAGGTCTGTAGGAGTGAAAGTACACAGTAGCAGGGTGATAAGTAGCAGTCTTGTGTCTTGTTAACACCCACTGCAGCCAGCTACTGCACGTGGCTTCTACACCAAGCTACGTAGTTACGATTACAGACAAGCTAAAAGATAGAATATAGTATTAATATTTATAATATCCCTCCAATATATTAATCTAGGTTTTTAAAGGGGCTGTGTGTTTCAAGTTTCGAGTTTCAAGTATTTTATTGTCACTTTTACACAATTTACACGTGAGTATAAGCAGTGAGTGAAAAACCTTTTGTGCAAAACGCCCGACAGTCGACAGTAATTATAAAAGAATACAAAATAGTGTAGGATTTAGTGGCATTTAGCAGCCTGCTGAACACTCTCCTCACTCCCCTCCTCCCACCATTCCAACCGTGTAGTAGATCTATGGTGGCCTTCAGGTGCCATTAGCTATGTTCAATGATGTCATCATCCCAACGCTACCTCTACCCCAAACCCCACCGTGAAATTGTGCAGCATCTAATGAGGTAGCCTAATGCGATTTTGTTTATTATATTATATATCTTTATTAATTACTATATATTAGTATTTAATAGTAACTATTATATTATTAGTAATTATTATATTACATATACTATAATGTATACTATAGCACATATATATTTGTTTTTATATTGTATATATTGGTCATATTGGTAAATGGGTCAAAATGTTACACCTTAATACGAAGTAAAACGATGCAGCCCCCTTCTGATTAAATGTTGAACTGCAGAGGAGTGAAGTCAATAGCAAGCACAGCCTGTTAGTCTAAGATGAAATATCGACAATGGCAATGTAGGGAATATACTTTTTTTAGAAGTTTAGTCTTTATTGTATGCGGGCATTTAAAAGCCTGGTCATCCCAATTTCGAGGGCAATGTAAAAAATTGTTTACACCCATTAATTTCTGACCCTGGCCACCAGTGATCAGTAAAATCAATCAAATCAGTGAAGTATACCTATACCCCTTTATCCTATACAGTCCAAAAAGGGCTTCACATACCCAGATTGGACAAAGAGGTCAAAAGGACAAAGAATTAGGCAGAATTTAAATAATTTTGTTTATTACTTCAGTCTATTTTAAACAAATAGGCCTAGAAATCTGATGGACTGGCTGATCGATCCCCCCTTCCCCCCACACTGTAAACGTGATATTGTGCCACACAACCGGATAAAGTTCCCTAGTCGATGACTAGCTGTGAGGGAGGGAGGGTGTGTGTGTGTGTGTGTGTGTGTGTGTGTGTGTGTGTGTGTGTGTGTGTGTGTGTGTGTGTGTGAGGTATGTTTACGTTATAAGGGGGAGGGCGGGGGGTTGGGGGGGGCGAGCGTGTGTGTATGTGTGTCTGTCTGTCTTGTCTTGTGTAAGGTATGTTTACATTAGAATATATTTGTAGGCACCCCCACGGTTTAATTAAAATATCTAAAAACAATGTCATGCTTTATATCTTAAAAAAAAAAGCTAGTAGTAGTAGTAAGAGTAGGCCTGGCAGGCTGTGAGACTTAATAAGGAGAATAAGAGGTGAGATTCAACAGTAATATGTAATATCAGTCTAATTAAACAAACCGGTAATTAAGTAAATAAGCCTATATGTACATCTATTTCTGCCTAGCGGGTGGCGGACATGAATCACGCCTGGACACTACTGTGTTGTTTTTGTTGGACTGCAGTATCAAACATTAAGCATAAAATATATAGTATATGGCTTTAAATACTTGGTTTGTACATATTTCGATTTAAAACCGGATAAACATGTCTGCATTGTGTTGTGAGAAAACGTTTGTAAACTAACTCCTTAGTTAAAGATCAATGTCTCCCTGTGGTATTGCGATTTCTTTCACAAAATTACTAAAATAAAATCTTTATTAGAAATGATTTCCAACATACAGATTTGGGGTCGGACATGTGTTAACAGCACACCCAGCAGTGCTACAGTGCACAATTAAGCCTACATCTCCAGTAGCATGAGCTAAATACTCAATATCCTGACAAAAATATGTTCAAGTCTCCCACATAACAAAGAATGCTGAGGATGTTTCAGTGATCTGACAGAAGGCTTATGGTTTAAGGTTGTAATGGTCGACCAGCCATGTTATTTACACACCAAACGTTAAGCTATCACTTCTAAGACATCATGTCAAGGCACAGGAATTCAAGTTCACATATATTCACACTCACATTTATTAATTCCCTTCATGAGCTTGGAGAGAAACTTTTCTTCTGCTTTAATAGGGTGTCCGCGGGTCATTAAAAAGTCTTAAATAGTCGTAAATTCATATTTATAAAAAAAAGGCCTTAAAATGTATTAAATTGTATTAAATTCGTTTTTGAAATATTTTAAAATATTTTTTGAGGCGATGTGTTCCCAATCTAACTATACGGTGTGATTGAGTTTTGCCAAATGATAAACTGAAAGAAAACCAAATACGATAGAAACTGATTTTTTATTTTTAATGCGCAAGGATCCTTTTTAGGTGAAGTCACGTGACCGCAAGAGTTCGCGGGTGCTTCTACTTTACCAAGCAACCTAAACTGTTCCACAGTAGTAGGCTACTGTCAGTAGGAGCGATTCTGACAAGATGACTTTCTGCTAAATTTCTGCTTCGGATTCAGTCAAGGGAGGTAACAATCTATGTAATAGCCAAGCTAGCAAACTAACGGAATCATGGGTAAATGCAAGTTTAACGATAAATGGCTTGAGAAAAGCGAATACTCAACATGGTTAAAACCCGTGCCCGGTAATGTCTCCGAAGCCCGATGCAGTATATGTCGCAAATGTTTCAAGCTTGGTACAATGGGATTCAGGGCGGTAGAATCCCATATGCAAAGCGAGAAGCACAAACAATATTCAAGAGTACGCCAGCAGACTCCAATTGCTCCGTTCTGCACAGTTTCCACAGCTAGCGTTAGCGATGTTCCAACACATTCGCAGGCAATGTATGTATTAATTTCTTATTTCACTGTAATAAACATTTGGACAAATGTCCTTAAACTCAAGTAATTAGTGTCGTTTTGCCTCAATGTTGATTTAGAACTGCATTCATCAAAAGTTTGACCTCGATGTAAATTAATTGTAAATCTAATCTACACATTTATGTTCCCATTTACGATCAAATTTGTACTTGAATGAGGCCCAATTGGGTGCTGAGGCCCAATGGGTGCTGTTTTCAGGCTCTTACTCCAGTGCACTGTGCACTAAGACAGGTGGTGTGGCGAAAATGTGGCATGGAATGGACCTTTCCCTGCTCAAGCGGCAAGTCCCGCCCCCCCTAGTTACTGTTGCTATGTCCCCCAAGCTTTCCCACACGATCTGCAGCATGTTAGTAATGTCCACTGAACAACGCCCCCCTGCTGATGATTCTCTCTCAAGGATTCCTGACAATATCGCTGTATGTTATTTGCCAAATGCCGCTACTTTATCTAAGAGAGTTCTACAGAAAGGCCTGAACTATTTTACACAAGGATATATCCATGACATTCGGATTTCGGACGGAGCAGACGACAACATAAAACTTGATTTGTTGGCGATCTATGCGGAAGACACACGCCTCACAAACTCCACATTGAAATTCATTAGGACAAAATCATGGAGTCCTACTGCACATGTAAAGCAGGGTGAGTACGTTAGTGATGTGTTTACAATGAAAATAAGCCTAAGATCTGCTAACTACTAGCTACAATGGGCTAATCACCTAGCTATGCTAATCACACGATGGCGCGGTAGCAATCTGGTCCTAGCGAAAAAAACATTTCACTGCTCAATGTACCTGTACACTGAAATAGGTGACAAATAAACCTTTGAATTTTAACTAGTTAGCGAGCTTTGTAGCTTTTTGTGTCGGCGCTGCTGTAAATTGATATGTGGAGTCTATCAACCATTTGATTGTTCATTTGTGAACTTCACTCATAAAACCACTGCATTCAGTAATTGCCTTATCAGATACAGCACCTGTAAATAACTCGGACACAAAAATGACAGACCCACTTGGATCACATCCAATCAATGCTTTGAGGGTTGTGCTTGACTTATAGTCACTATTAAAGCTGACTGTAAAGCCAGTGCAGATGGCACCTGGGTCTTACATTCAGTACCATCAATAATGAAAATTATTTTCTAAAGTTTTCAGGCATGTTTTTAATAATAATGTCTCTATGAGGCCATATGCTCAGTTGTCCAAATTTAAAATACATAAACTCTATCCATGTATTAAAAACAAGTCCTGCAGACTGCATGGATACTCCAAATCTGGATGAAACGCGCTCCCTGTAATCTCTCTGGATATCTGTGGTCATTATTGCACGTTCCCCAAGCGCATCTAAGAACCATGTTGTTCTAACTAAATGTAGCTGTAGTCTAATCTATGAACACAACAACGCGGGACAAGCTTTGTTTGTGGGACATCATGGCGGCTCTGTTGCAAGGGGCGTGGTCTTAAGAAATCAGGCAATCTTATTGGTTATTAGTCTCCATGTGACTGACAGTGTGGAAAGGTCCACTGAATGCAGTACACATGCAGTACACAGAGCATTCCATTCCATTACACGTTTTCTGCTAACTTCATTCTTGACAATATTACATACTCAGTTGTTGCGAAGAGTCTATCTTTCACTTTTCATGTTTATTTTTGTTGCAAGTTTGGTCTTAAATTTAATTCTAGGTGGCATTAAAAATGTCTTAAAAAGTCTTAAAATTAACTTCTTGATACCTGCAGACACCCTGTTTAAGTATCTTTTCAATGGCCATACATTTATAGCCATACATGCAACAGTGTAAATCCAAAGTCTTGGAGTCTGTAACCAGGATATATATATATATATATATATATATATATATATACTGTATATATATAAATGGATATCCACTGGCTGGAAGGTGTTTTGGCACTTCAGTCTCTCTCTCCTCATCCTGGTGGCTTTCCTTTAGCCGGGCCTGGTGCATTGTGGGTAACCCTGTGGTCAGACCTGAGTGACCAGCGGCCCACTGGCACTCCCCGGACAGATGGCCTCCATGCCGTGGTAGTCACCTTCCCTCTCCCTGGTCTCCTCCAGCCTCTCCTCCTCCTCCTCCTCCCAGAGGGCGGCACTGACATGGGTTTAGGGTTAGGGTTGGGATTGGGTTTAGGGTTAGTGTTGGCGTTAGGGTTAGGATTAGGGTTCGGGTTAGGGTTCAGGTTAAGGGTAGGGTATATATGTATATATGTAGATATTCATATCTATATATATATTCATTGAATATATATATATATAATATACACACAGGAAAATATACATATATGTATATACACACACACATAGCATCGGGAATATGGCATATGTATCCAGAAGAGAGTAGAGTCATAAGGACGATTGCAAGAGATTTCTTTATTTTATACATAACCCATCCGTAAATAGCGTAATTACATTGTAGTTTACAAATATAATCAAGAATATTAGACATACCAGGACATACCAAACACATATCGACAACACTTATTTGACCACAATTGTGATTACTTGATTGTCCAGAAACGCTAAACTTTCACAAAGACATACCTTTGCTATTAACACGGACATAAAGTGAGGTGAACGTTTTGACTGTTTGATCCAAATAAAAGCACCTGTATAATGTAACAGATATATATAAATACAGACTTACTATTTGCTGGCAGTGGGGAATCTTTCACTGATAGTCCGACTTAAAAACACTTACTTTAAAAAAACACTGACACTTCTTCCCGCCAGATGGCGTTATATCCCCGCGTGCTCACGTCTGCTCAATAAATAGACGAGACGATGTCTGGATCTCGCGATACTCTATTAAACGGTTGGCCTGTGTTGTGATGTCAATTAAATCAAATAGTGTTGTCCACAGTATGTTATAGAATATTATTATGCTTTTTTTTTACGGCCAAGTGTACACCAGACAGCTTGTAAAGGGTTATTAAGACACCACATACAAATACACAGAAAATATGTTTATACATGTTTATTGTGTAAAGAAATTCGTACAAAACCATGAATACAATACAGTAGTAGGTCTACAATCACCAATAATTTAGTGTAAAAAAAACAAATAAATAAAAATCTATACATAAATATATATAATTATATACATAATTTCTTATTTAAATAGGAATAGGAATAATTTAATTCCAGTATTAGGAAGGGGATCCTGTACGTATGTGTGCAAAGAACATGAACAGTCAACATTTTTTAAAAGATCTCAGAGCTGGGGACTTGGTTTTGGAGCTTAGGTGTCCCGTGAGAACGCCGGGCTGAGGATGGAACCCAGACCCATGCCGAATGGGTCTCCAGAGTCCAGGTCCAGGGTCTCTGGTGTCTGTGGTGTAGCCAAGACCCTCTCCTCTGACAGACTGCTCTGCAGTGGGAGGAACCTGCTGAAGTGAAACCCCTGCTTGTGTTTCGGTGCCAGAGAAACAGGAAGTCCATCGTGCATAGACAGGAAGCGGGTATAGCCATCCTCCAGGATGACCTCTCTGAAGGTGCAGTCAGACTCAGTGTACTGTCTCTGGTGATAGAGGTAGGGGTTAGAGAGTGGATACAGAGACGGTTACGGAACAGGTAGGGTTAGACAGTGAATACAGAGACAGGCCATTAAGGAGCAGGTACGATTAGACAGTACAGAGACAGGTCATTAAGGAGCAGGTAGGGGTTAGACAATATAGAGACAGATCATTCAGGAGCAAGTAGGGATTAAAGAGTGAATACAGAGACGGGTCATTAAGGAGCAGGTAGGTGTTAGACTCACCTGTCCAGTCAGTTGACCTGTCCTGTCCACACACAGGTAGAGAGATGTGAGTTGCGCCCTGATGACCGTATCTCCTGGTCTGACTGACCTCAGCTCCAGAACACCTGCAACACACACACACAGACACCGTGTGTCAGCTGTGTCCTCCTCCCATCCTGTATATTAGGGTAGGGCAGTAAGCTGGGGGAGGAGGCGGAGCTAAACCAACTTACTGTGAGGCGTCTGAGCAGCACTTCCTGTCACCTGACCGTCTGGGCTCATCTCCAGGAACAGCCCCCTCCGGTGGCTCGCTACAGAAATGTAACAGCATATTCATTCAGCTGTCACTCGGGTCAGGTCCTGAGCTAGAATCAGTGGCGGTGTGGTTACCATGGTTACCTGTGTAGAGGTGTCTCTCTCTGACCTGGTCGCCTAGCGACAGCAGGGGGTTGGAGTCAGGGATGTAGAATGAAAGGCCCAGGCGGAGCAGGGGAGCGAGGAAGAAGAGGGTGGATAGCAGCGGAGAGGAAGGACGTGTGTAAACAGACATTTAGAAGGCAAGAGCGCACCAAGTCCCGCAGAAAATAAAAACAAGAATAAATATTAAATATGAGATAAATAACGTGGATGAGAGTGCTCTGCGGTAGATGTAGTGTGTCCTTATACAGTGAAAGGAAAGTTGGATCCTTTTTAAAGGGTGGTGGGATGTGTGTGTGTGTGTGTAGGGGGGTGGGGGTAGGGGGGGGCACTCGAAAGTCCGAGGGATGAGTCAGTAAGTGATTGTGGGGAAGCTAAACAGAAACACTTCCCACCAGGAGGTGACGTGACGGCAGGTTCTGCATCCTCTCCTATCTGACAGGTTGTTGGTTGAAATCCTATCCAATGACAAGCTATTATTTACAGACAGCTGTGCTCAAAGGGTGACTTCCCATTTTGCTCATGTTCTTCTCTATAAACATCACGCGATGTCCCTAAGTATGTCCTACTTAGTACCTACGTAGGATGTTTGTATCCTACGTACCCTCAATGCGAAAGCAGAATTTATCGCTGCGATGGCATGGCATTTATAGTCGCCATTGGTGTAAATATGCAGTTTGCACACTCTGCAGGCAGAGCTTAACAATTTCAGAGGTGTGCAGCAAATCGCTTTATGAACAGTTGCGCAAGGGCTGTGATTATGACATTTTGGTTTGCACTGGCTCGAGCAGTTCACCCTAACATGCTGTGCTCGAACGTGCCAAGTAGCTACCCTAGCATGCTAGTGCCCAAGCATGTGAAGAACCCTAACATGCTTCATACCCCATCATTGTATGTACACTAGCATGTTAAGTACCCAAACATGCTGAGGGCACTAGCATGGTAAGTATCCTAACATGCTAAGTACGCTAGCATGCATGGTATTAATGAATTAATTTATCAATTCAATTCAATGCAAATTGTTGTGGAATGGGTAAGGTGGAGCTACCCACCATTTTGTAACAGACTCTGCAGGCGGAAACTTATGTGGACACAGGCTGGATTTCCAAACTTTTCCATGATGGCTTGATCTCTTGAGCTTGGAGCACCAGCAGGAACACAATGACAGAAGCTTCTTCAGCTTCATTAAGGTAAAAGACCAGCTTAAGAGAATTAAAAAGGTAATTACAAATTTAGCTTCTTCTTTATTGTATAATATCATGTAGTTTTTATTCATTTAAATCCATATTCCATAAATGATTTAGCTGTTGTTCTGGTGAACAGTAAGTAATTGGTTCAGTCCGGATATGACTTATGTGGAGTTTACAATAGTAAAGTAAGTGTTTTCTCTCTTATTTGTGTATTTGGAAGATAAAGAGAGGAAGAGAGGTTACGTAACACACAGAGAGAGAGAGAGAGAGAGAGAGAGAGAGAGAGAGAGAAGAGAGAGAAAGAGAGAGAGAGTATTTCTGTCGGAAACGCTTACATGGTTACAATGTTGATAAAAGCTTCCTGTCAGATCGGCCTCTTCACGTCACACCTCTCAAGACTACGTAATTCAGCAATATAAACACACACATACTTTAAACACACATTCCTTAAACAAAACAGACAGACAGACACATACACACACACACACACAAACCCACACAGTGAAGTGTGGGTTTTACGTTGTGTGTGTGTGTTTGACCATCTGCTGGGTTTACCGGTCATCAGCTGATGGTCTGCTGAGCTGCCAAGAGAACCAGGCGATCAGCCAACTGTTGAGCAACACCTCCTGCCACCTCCTCACCTCCTACCTTCACTTCCTTCTCCTCCTGCTACCTCCTCACCTTGTACCCTCACTCCTTGCTCCTCAACTCCTCCTGGAATGTCGTCACCTCCTGCTGCTCTCCCTTCTCCTCCTCACCTCACCTCACCTCCTACTCCTCCTCCCTTCCTACCCTCACTTCCTGATCCTCCTCACCTCCTCCTGCTCCTCACCTCTTCTTGTTTCTCCATCCCTACCGTCCTGCACCTCCTCCCCTGCCTCTGAAGACAAACTCTCAACATGTTAGAGGTACTTTTTTTTTAATTACATCTTTTACAATCATTATCATTATTGTAATCATAATATATCCAATAATCACCACTACTCTCCATTAAGAATATTCATTTAAATCATAACACAATTTGATTTTTTTTTCTTCAAAATGTACACATACAAGTAGCATATCTTAATGTCCATCATTGAAAACGTATTTACTCTTCAACCTAAAATCAGATCACAGCCAGTTTTAACTAATTATGAAATAAGCATACAGTTCAACACATACACACACACACCTACTGTACATACATACATACAATAGTAGTTATCATAAAAAATGATACAAATAAAATACACACATTTTACAAAGTCTCCGCTGCAGTCGTCCATGGTGGGGTCACTCTGACACTGGGGGGTGCATGCATATGAACAACGTTAACTCTTATTTTTTTTTATATGCTCTTTCTTTGAGTTTGGACAGGAGTTTCCCAGAATGCACTTCACTAAGCGTGTCATTGTCTTACTTTATTTGTTGTGCATCTCCTTTCGGTCAGTATGGCTTAATAAACGTCCTCGCACTGAACTGGTTACTGAACTAGTCTTTAATGTGAAACACTAACTAACCCCAACCTCCCCAAGGGCCTTAATGTGAAACACTAACTAACCCCCCCAATCTCCCAGAGGGCTTTTAATGTGAAACACTAACTAACTCCCCCCCCCCACAACCTCCCCAAGGGCTTTTAATGTGAAACATTAACTATCCCCCCACCCCAAGCTCCTTCAGGACTTTTAATGTGAAACACTAACTAACCCCCCCAACCTCCCCAAGGGCTTTTAATGTGAAACACTAACTAACCCCCCCAACCTCCATAAGGGCTTTTAATGTGAAACACTAACTAACCCCAATCTTGCAGGGCTTTTAATGTGAAACACTAACTAACCCCAACCTCCCTAAGGGCTTTTAATGTGAAACACTAACTAACCCTAATCTTGAAGGGCTTTTAATGTTAAACAATAACTAACCCCAACCTCCTTAAGGGCTTTTAATGTGAAACACTAACTAACCACAACCAGTATTGTCAGTACAGTCAGTATTGCCATTCCATTCACTCAAGACTAACGATGATGTCACAATATGGAGTCAGTTTCTACAGCGTCAAACACACTGATGAGAGAGAGGGGGGGGACAGGCAGACAGACAGATAGAGACATAGAGAGAGAGTCAGGCAGACAGACAGAGAGAAAAGTAGACAGAGAGACGAGAGAGAGAGAGAGAGAGAGAGAGAGAGAGAGAGGGAAAACACACATTCACTCATTTTTTGTGATTTTTTTTTCCAGAGGGTCGTTGACGGTCTTCCATGTTGTGTGGAAGTGCATCCTGGCTCTCCAGGATTAGGAGTGGACAGGACCCTGGTTAATCTCCAGGATTAGGAGTGGACAGGATCCTGGGGAGGAGAGCAGTAGGGCGTTATGACATCACTAGGTGGGTTCAGGAACACAGGTGTGAGGCCAGGTGTGATGTTCCTCACCTGGTGTGCTTTTCTTCTAGCAGGAGTAGGTTCTGATGGAGGCCGACTCCCCCCTGGCACCCGAGTTTGCTGTGAGACACGAGAGAGATGTTAAAATTGAACTCCTAACCTGCATTGCTCTACCTACTGAGCTACACAGGGAATAGAACCCCAAACCCTGACCGTGTTGATGCCTTGCTCTACCTACTGAGCTAGACAGGGAATATAACCCAAAACCCTGACAGTGTTAGTGCCTTGCTCTGCAGCTGACCTTCACTCTGGACCTTCCTCAGGGTGACGGAGGGCGTGGCGATGGCGGAGGCACGGAAGTTAGCAGGGAGTGTCTCTGAGTCGGAGGCCACGCCCCTCAGGTCCTTCTCCCGGAACATCTTCCTCCAGGATGGCGAGCGTGTGAACGTCTTTGTACCGTCCTGTCACAACACACACGTGTAGCGCTTAGCACAGCACACATAGCTTTTAGTGCAACACACATAGCTCTTATCACAACCCATGTAGCCCATAGCTACATCACAGGTAGCATTTAGTGTGATCACATAGTGCTTCAGCTTGGTCACGCGTAGCGCTTAGTGCAACACACGTAGCATTTAGCATGATTGCATTGTCACGGTCACGTGTAGCACACTTACCTCATCTGGCCTCCTCTCGGTTGCCATGGAGATGAGGGCGTTGTACTCCTTCTCCAAGAGCTGCCGAGCCTAAACGAGAAATAATCGAAATTAAAACTATGACATCATAAAACGTAACTAAATCGATGACCTCATTATAATGCACATTATGAGTTGAGAACAGTATTTTCCAAAGCAACGTAGGCAATACTACTAAAAAAAAAAAAATACCCAAATATGTAATGTTCATTTAGGGTTTGGACTACACAGCTGGTGTGTTGAGTAACAGGGGCTGTAGACCAATGACGGCTGCCCACCTGTGTGCTCTGATTGGGTATTTGGAGGAGGAGGGCGAGGTCGGTGAAGTCAAAGGTGTCGTCCAGAGCTAGCAGGGCCCCATGGACGCCGCTCTCTGATAGGTTGTCTGCAAACTCCTTCAGACCAATCGTCTGCACCCAGCACATGACGCGATCGTTGGACCAAACCATCACGTCTGGAGAGAGAGGGGGGGGGGGGAAGTTGATTTATTACCTGTGATCTGTTATATGTATGATCTATAATCTATAATGTACTGTATAGTCCAGTCTCACCATGGTTCTGGTGCTGGCTCTCGTCGCGTCTTCTCTCCAACTCCTTGCGGTCATAGTTCAGACGTTTCAGACACATGATGCCGTAATGGAGACTCACCCTGTGTTGCCATGACAACAATAACACTGTCACCAGGAAGCCAGCAAGACGCCACAGTGGACTGTTGCCATGACAACACGCCACAACAACAACACTGTTACCATGACAACAAACCCCAACCGCGTTGTTACCATGGCAACACGCCACAACAATTGTGGGCGCGCATGCATGTCCATGTGTGTGTGTGTGTGTGTGTGTGTGTGTGTGTGTGTGTGTGTGTGGAGGGGGGGGGGGGGTTAGGGTCAGACCTGTGGAAGCTGTCCACCATCTTGAGCTGTCCCCTCAGCTCCTTCTTGGTGAGGTGGTCCAGCATGCGAGCGTCCACCAGGGACTCCATGAAGTAGGAGCGGTACTGTGGCAGACCCAGGCTAGGCAGCCACTCGTTGCCCACCCACTCGTGGTTCATGTCCCCGTACGCCAGGATCTGATGGAGGGGGGGGGGGGGGGGGTGTCTTTAGAGGTCTACTGCTGCTGGTCATATGACCTCATATCCATTTTTTATATCCATATTATATCCATATACATATTTTGGACAGGCTGTATAGAGCAATACTATAGTCTCCATACTGTATATTAGTACTTACTGAATACGACACTAAAGTGTGTAGTATTGCAGTGGATACTGCATGCTATCAAGGCGACATGCTAGCTAGCTAACACTGAAGACAGAATAGGAAGCTCACCTGGTCCCAGCTGAACTCCTTCTGCTCCTATTGGTCAACGCAGCAGAGGTGGAGGGAGAGAGGGAGAGAGGGAGAGAGAGAGAGAAAAGGAGAAGGGAAAGGGGTTTGGAAAGGTGGGGTTGAAATGGAGGAAGGAAGGAAGAGTGTTTACCCATGAGGAGGAGCATGTAGGAGGAAGAGGAGGAGGGGGGAGGAGTAGAGGATCGGAGGGGGAGGGGAGGAGAGAGGGCAGGAGGTGGCAGAGTGTGGTTAGTGAGGTAGTTAGTTGGAAGCAGTAACTACAGATCTGAAGGAGAAGGAGGGAGGAGGCAGAATCCAAATCCAGCACAAAGAGAAGAAAACATGACATCATCAATCATCAGCCTATCAAAACAAGGAGGTATTCTGATGTCTGAGCTGTCATCACAACGTGTATGCTCGCCCCGCTCTCCACTGGTCATGGATATGTAAAGATACTGTTCCAGGACGGGGATGGGGGGGGGGGGGGGGGGGGGGGGGGCGGAGGAGGAGGAGGAAAGCTTACTGGTTTGGTTGCCGTGGTGAGAGACTCCATCTCTGCGTGTGTCATCCAAATATTACTGGTGGACTGTAAACAGTGACAAAAACAACGGCGACAGTCAGAACTGTGTGTGCGTGTACAGTATATTAGGGGTTGCACGACTTCTGATTTTTTCAAGTCGACTTTTCTATCAATAAAGTCGACGTAATGTCGACGCGTCGTTGATGACGTCATCACATACACACGCACGCAAAAAACAGAGACAGAATGGGCTGTCCAAAAAAAAAAAAGCACGGGTATCCTCTGTGCAAACAGCCGCTCGAAATCGCTTAATTTTCCCCCCACCGGCCACCGCATTTGCGCCAAGTCCCACCAAATATCTTAAAGTGTAAAAAAACTAAAAATAAAAAATAAAATAAATTCTTAAAGTGTGAAATCACGTGGTCAACGACGCGTCGACGTCTCCTGGTAGGCGTCGACTTGTGGTAGTGACGTCGACGCGTCGATAAATCGACTTTTCTGTGCAAGCCCTACAGTATATATAGTAGTAGTATAGGTAAGGTATATTTACAGATCGTGTGCTGGCTGGCGCAGAGGGACTGGTCAGGGACACCATCTCCTGGATAGCGAGGCGCAGTTTGAGGCGGTGCAGCGGGTTACTGATGCCGATCTCTCTCTGGATCTCCGTGTCCGACAGGTTAGCCATGATCGCGCCACTCTTCACGTTAGCTCGGCACGCTGCCACGTACCAGGCCGGCATCCCCACCCACAACTGGGACACAACAGATGAAGCATATTAGCCAGATAACCAGGACCAGATTAACAGGACCAAATTAACCATATTAGTCGGATTAACCAGATTAACCAGGACCAGATTGACCATATTAACAGGAGAAGATTAATCAGATTAGCCAGGACCAGATTAACCATATTAGTCGGATTAACTGTATTAGCCAGGACCAGATTAACCATATTAGTCGGATTAACTAGATTAACCATATTAACCGGATTGAACCATGACCAGATTAACCGAATAATCAGGACCAGATTACCATGAGCAGATTAACCAAATTAACCATGACCAGATTAATCAAGCAACCAAATTCAGATTAACCGTTTCGTCATAACCAGATTAACCATATAATCAAGACTATAGTAACCAAGACCAGATTAATCAAATTAACCACATTAACCATATATCCAGAACAACATCAACCAGAATCTTATCTTGTTTCAGACCAGACTATCAGGACCATACTGGTCCAGACTAGAGTAGACCAGACCATCAGGACTAGACCAGACCAGACCAGACCAGGGAGGCGTACCTCCAGCCAGGTGACCACGGTGGGGCCGTCCCAGGAGGCGAAGGGCAGACCCTGCCGACACGCCTCCTCCAGGAGATCATGTCTGGAGGGAGGAGGAGAGAGGGGGAGGTCACATTGTCTAGCTAACACAGGGACTAGTGAAACCATATACAGTATATACACAGTACTGTGTATATACTGTATATATATGTTACTGTGTTGGTGTTGTCGAGTAGATTTAATGATGTATTTCTATCCATCCTTACTTCTTCTTGCTACGGCGATCCTTCTCCACGGTGCCCGTCCCCATCTTGAGACTCAGAGGGTCAGCAGAGCCCAGCTCATCAGAGGGGGTGGAGGCTGTGGAGATAAGACCCACATTATGGTATACAGTATATTATAACAAGTGTTAACATATCATCTAAAATACTAGATAGACAGACAGACAGATGGACAGAAAGAAATAACATGTAAAAGCGGTTACTGTGGAAACACTGTTACTATGGGAACACTGTCACATTGCATACACTGTTACTATGGGAACACTGTCACTGTGGGCACACTGTTAATATGGGGACACTGTCACTGTGGATACACTGTTACTATGGGAACACTGTCACTGTGGATACAGTGTTACTATGGGAACACTGTTACTTTGGGGACACTGTCACTGTGGATACACTGTTACTATGGGAACACTGTCACTGTGGATACACTGTTACTATGGGGCACTGTCACTGTGGAAACACTGTTACTATGGAAACAGGGTAACTATGTGAATGCTGTTACCACAGAAACATAGCATGGCAAGACCAAAACACAATGCTGGTAATATGAAGGTATGTGAACAGATGAACAGGTGTGTGTGTGTGTGTGTGTGTGTGTGTGTGTTTGTTACAGATGTGAGACCAGGTATAATGCCAGGTGTGAGAACCAGGGGTGTGACCAGGTGTAATGCCAGGTGTTGAGACCCAGGTTGTGTTGACCCATGGTGTAATGCCAGGTGTGGAGACCAGGTGTTGAGACCAGGGTGGTAATGCCCAGCGTGTGAGACCCAGGTTGTGTGGACCCAGGTGTAATGCCAGGTGTGAGACCAAGGTGGTATGCCAGGTGGTGAGACCAGGTGTGAGACCAGGTGTAATGCCAGGTGTGAGACCAGGTGTGTGACCAGGTGTGTGACCAGGTGTGTGACCAGGTGTGTGGGACCAGATGAAGACTGACCTAGTGACGGGGACTCCCGGCCGCTCCCGGCCATCCTTCCCTTCTCCTTCTTGCCGAAGAGACGACCGATGGAGGACTTGATGCTCTTCTTCTTACTGGCCTTGTGGAGCGAGTCCTGGCTAGCTGTGATGGCGCCATCTGCAGACAGACTGGACACACAGGAGCATAGAGCTAAGTGCTGCTAACTAGAGGTAGCATGTTGAAGCTAACATGTTCATGCTAACAGACTAAAGCTAGCAGACTAAAAGCCCAGAGGAATAAGAGAAACACAAAGAGCTAAAGGAGAGTCATGTTAGCGGCTGCTCTGAGAGATGCTAGTTAGCGTGTTTTTAATGTTTCATACCTGCGGTATTCACGGTGGTCATCAAGCCCCGCCCCCGGGTGTGTGTGGGTCATTCTGTCCAATCGCAGCGCCCGGGGAACAGGAGGGTTGGAGTCTATGAGGGCCAGAGCCCTGCACTCCTCTCCATCTTTGCTGTTCTGCATCAGGAAGAGACGCCAGAGAAACTAACTCAGACCAACCAGACACAAGATGAGCTTCTTATAATGAAATAACTTGAGTGAGTCATCCATCTTCCAACCATGATGGACGGGTTATGGAACAGGGGAGGAGGAGGAGGAGGAGGAGGGGGGAGAATGAGGGTGAGGAGGAGGAGAGGGGCAGGGAGAGGAGGAGGAGGTTGTACCTGTCTGTCGCTGTCCCTGGCGGGGGAGTGGGGGAGGCGTGGAGTGGAGTGTCCAGAGCTGGGAGGCGAGGGGGAGGCGAGGGTGGAGGAGGTGAGGGAGGGGGTCATGTAGCCCCGCCCCCCCAGGGAGGAGGGGGGAAGGGAGGGAGCGTCCAGAGCCACACTGCTGACCCGGCTCTCGATCTCCTCCGCCCTCAGCTCTGTGCTCTCCTTCTCTTCCTGGATCAACCTGAAGGAGGACATTCATATTAATAACATTATTATGAATATTAATATAATCTGAGACCCAACAGTCCTATATAACTGGTATAGCAGAACTTCTAGGGGGCAAGACAATACAGAGCCTGGGCCAGAAACCAGAAACTGAAAGGGGCGGAGTTACACCTTGTTTCCTGTTTCGCTACTGAGATTTGTCCCAAAGATAAGAGTGGATGAAGCTTTCAGAAGGGGATTTTCAAAGGTATTCCTACAGTGGCCAGTTTACATAGTGTTAATTTGAAACCTTTCCAGTTTTTTAAAGTCAACTACTGCTGGGGTGTGGTCGCCGAGATTTATACACCAATTATGCACTTACAGATGTGAAACACCCCAATCGCCTAGACGTCCTTGTTGATCCATCTTGCTGCTTATGATAATATTCACTTTACTGTTAATAATAATATTATTATTATTATTATTAATAAGACTTACTTGATCTCCTTGTTGATGGCCTCTAGCTGCTCCTGCAGCATGATAGCGAGTGTCTGGACGTCAGTCTGTCCGCTGGGGGAGAGGAGCTCCGAGCCGAACATCGTCTCCCGGTCGTCCTCATCGTCAGAGCAGCTTCCCTCCACCCCACCGTCGTACCCAGGAGCCAGCATGGACGGGCTGTCCCACTCCCCATACTGGGAGGGAGGGAATGGTTAGTTGTTATTATGGTCAGGAACAACATAGATCATCATCATCATCATCATCACCACCAGTACCATCATCACCAGCACCATCACTATCACCACCACCATCGCCACCATCTCACCTTATTGTTATCGTCGCGCGGTCCCCAGCGGCCGCGGTGGGTTCGTCTGACCACTGCCCCCCCCGATGGCAGCGACCCGCCCTGCGGGTAGCGGAGCTCCGAGGCGCTGCCTGGTAGTGATCTCCTGAAGAGCGTGGAGGGGAGGGAGCTGACACTGCCCGCCCTGTCGGCGGTCACACCGGTTCAGTTAGCGCTCCAGAATCACTACCACTTACACAAGCTGAGGCTAACGTTGCTATCCAGTGTTAGCATCGTCAACTCTTCAGAAAACTAGGCTACTAGCGCTGAGCTAATGGCCAAAAAGCTAGCTAACTCACTCAGCTAGTTAGCTAGCAGCTAACTTGCAGCTGCAATGCGATTAACATTAAAGGTGGAGATTAATGCCCTGTTACATTAACCCGGGTAAATATAAAAACGCACATTCGCAATGAAAACGATCTCCGTCCACACTATTGTTTTCATATTGTTTACGGAATGTTTTGCATCCACGTTCTACACTGAAATGATTTTGATAAACAGTGGTTGTCATGGTTACGCGACTCCCGCCACACCTCTCTGTTTAGATTACAGGCGCCCGATCAGCTGATAGCGTTACTTACTGAGGTAAAAAGTTGCGTCTTTGCGTTTTTTTCTCATCGCTTAAGCACAGCAAGTACAGCGCTCGCCTTCGGCGTTGGAGTAACGAATATGTATTCAACAGTATGCCGAGTTGTAACTGAAGATACACAAGTAAATAGCTCAGAGAAATCATCATTTCCATTTCACCTGCCATGCTTGTTTAGATGAGCGTCTCGCGGTCTCAAGCGCAAGCTTGCGGCGGTGTCATGGCAACCGAACGTCATCGTCTCTGAAAGCCTTCATCTACCCTGATCACACTTCAACGCGAACGCAGAGTTTTCACATTTATCCACCTCAGAGATCGTTTTTGAAAAGCATCGTTTTCAGTGTCGGAATTCGCCGTTCTAATGTGGACGGAAGGGCTAAATGGATAAATATTTATGCGTTTGTAGATTTACCCGGGTTAATGTAGACAGGGCATAAAGGTGAGTGAAAGGTTGTGAAGCTGACCTGGAGTAGGAGGATCCAGAGCGCCCTCTCAGCTGATCCAGTTCCAACTGGATCCTCTCCAGTTCCGCCAGCAGCTGGTCCTGAGGGCACAGAGCAGCCCCACCCGGTATTACAACACATTACTGAAACACAACGCAGTGAAGACACCATGGAATAGAAGACCAATCAGACAGCTGACCAATCAGTACCTTGTTAGCTAGCAAGTCATCCTGGATCTTCTTCATGTTGGCCAGTTCCTCAGACAAAGCGTTCTGTTGGAGCACAGCCACGTAGACAGGTTAGTGTTTTACATATAAGCGTGCACACACACACGCACGCACGCACACACACACACACACACACACACACATGGATATGTCTACTGAACCTCACGAGGTCTGCTAGGATCAATTGTGATCTATTTGGGATGGATACATTGGGTATATTGTATACATTGTACTGTATTGCTATGCAACCTGACCGGGATTAATAAAGTTCTGTTTTATCTTATCTTATCTTATATCAGGATGTACTGGGGTACAGTGGGATCTATTGTGATCCACTGGAATCTATTGTCATCTATTGGGATCTGCTTGTGTCTACCTTCTCCTCCAGGGCCGCCATCCTCTCCTTCAGGTGGAGCTGTAGCCTCTCGTTGGACTCAGACAGCAGCTTGTCCACCGTGTCCGACAGACGCTTGTTATGCTCGTCATTCATCTTCTCCCGCTGTCTCGCCTAGGGAGGAGGAAGAGAAGGAGGGAGTGGGAGAGAGACAGAGAGAGAGAGAGCGAGCGAGAGAGAGAGAGAGAGAGAGAGAGAAGAGAGAGAGAGAGAGAGAGATTCCATCATATCAAGTCGTTACAGCTTGAATTCACTCATCAGCCAACCATTGAAAGTTTAAATCAAATCTGTTTTGTTTTTGTACCATCTTTCTTAAAACTTAGATATCAGACATCAAGTCTAGGATCAGATTTTCTGTCTTTTCATGCAATTATTCCATAATTGTTTCCTGTATCATACCGTTGATTGAAACACATTTTTGAAAACACATCTTCGCTACTTTGGTGGGAGGGGACAGGTATGAGAGGTGAACACACCTATAGCTTTCAACTTACATTTAATTAAAGAGAGATGGAGCGAGGTGGGGTGGGGGAGGGGGGAAATAGAGAGAGCTAAAGCGACAGGAGAGCGTGAGAGAAAGTGAGAGAGAGAGAGAGCGTGAGAGAGAGAGAGAGCAGTAGCAGTAGTTACCCGCTGTAGTTCCTGGTTCTTCTCCTCCAGTTGAGCCTCCATCTGCCTCAGCCTCTCCTCAAAGTTACCATGACGCTCCTCTGCCTACACACACACACACACACACAAAGAGATCGATGCACACACACACACACACACACACGCACACAAAAAGACAGTTGTTTTACAATAAAGTGAGTGCATATAGTACATTCTGAGCATGGACAACATAATTGAACTCCCAACCCTTGCGTTGTTGATGCCGTGCTCTTGCAGTTGAGCCAGAGTCTCGTTCGGCCCTTCTAAATGGGGCTAACCCAGTGTAACTCAGTGTAACCCAGTCTAAAGTGGTCTAACCCAGTGTAACTCAGTCTAACCCAGTCTAAAGTGGTCTAACCCAGCCTAACTCAGTCTAAAGCAGTCTAACCCAGTCTAAAGTGGTTTAACCCAGCCTAACTCAGTCTAACCCAGTCTAAAGTGGTCTGACCTGGTGTGAAGGGGAGTACCTTGTTCAGCGCAGCGACCCTCTGGGCTAGCTGGGCCTCTATCTCCGGCAGGGTCTCGGCTCTCTGGAGGGTCTGCTGCAGCTTCTGCTTGGCATCGTCCAGACGCTCCTGCAGCTGCCGGTTCTTCTCCTCACTCTGTACACGCACAGCGACACACAGTCATGCAACACATGTCATCACTTACTAGAACTTACTTGTATGTTCCCACGCCTTGGCACTTAAAATAGTACTTAGCGTTGTGTATCATCTTGTATGTTCTTGTATGTTCTTGTGTGTTCATACGTCCTGGCACTTAGAATAGTACTTAGCATTGTGTAGCACCTTATGAGTGCTTGAAACGTGTTCTATTAACCAAGCAATCATGCTTGAAAGTGCTTGAAACATCTATGTTCTATTCAAATCTTACTGCACCGCGATTTATTGTTGTTTCACTCTTTCGACAAAGGTACTGATTGCAAGTCGCTTTGGAGAAAAGAGTCTACCAAATGCTCTGAATGTGACTGTTATAAGACACACTTTGCAACTAGAGTTACAACCAGACTTACAATTAGAGGCTAGAGTTACTCAAGGCTGTCCATTGCTACCTGTCTGTAGAGCGACTCCTTGCTGGCCAGGTCGTTCTCCAGCTTGTCCTTGATGTCATGCAGGGAGGTGGCTTCTCTCTGGGCACTCAGGTACCTGCACACATCCAGCTAGGCCATCAGTAACCGCATGTTGCTATTTGGTTTAAATTGTTTGTATTTATAGCATGAGAAGATCACCTGCGCTCCAGGGTGGTGATTCTCTCCTCCATATCTTCTCTCTGACACAGCGCCTGGACAACATACCAGCACAATATTAGAAAATCTGTAATGTATACTTTATCTACTATATGTACTGTCGAGCGTGTGATTGGCTGAGCTCACCTCCTTCACGTCCCTCTGCAGCTTCTGATTGGCTTCTTCTGACTTGGTCACCTCCCTCCTGGCAGCAGCCAGCTGCTCCTCGATCTCTCCCACCTGAGGACACAGTGCTGTTAATAATACTACTAATGATACTACAGCACGATTACAGTACAACTATAGCACTGCAGCTAATACAAGCTATTCCTCAATCTCTCCCACCTGAGGATATAGCAATGGACATACAAATTATACTACTACAGTACTATTACAGTACTTCTGCTAATACTTGGAATCTTCACTGGTTTATCCGCTAATACTTACTCTAGTGTTACACTCGTATAACACTAGTACTTATGCAAGTATCACACTAGTATTACACTGGTATTATGCTATCACACTAGTATTACAGTCGTATTCCTGTGTTTTGAGGTGAATTACATTTCCAGATTCTAGACTATGAGTCAAACTGCAATGATGTTGAATGATGTGGACACCAGTTCCACTGGTCAACTGATGGAGCCAGAAAACACTACTGGCCTGTGACCTGTCACACATGAACTGGAAAACGTAGCAGGGAAGAGGAAACTCCCAATCTGTCACCCTGCTGTGTAGTAGAGGTGCTAGGGCTAACCTACAGCGATGGCCTCTGTAGGTCACCTCAGTAGCCCACAGGGGCATCAGTATAAAAGTCTAAGTTGGTGTTTAGGAACACACTGACCTGTCGACACATGAGGGCCAGCCTCTCCTTGAGCTGGGAGAGCTCGGCTCTCTGTCGCTCTATCTCCCCCTCTCTCTGTCGCTCTATCTCTCCTTCTCTCTGGCGATCCATCTCTCCGTCCTCCAGGCCGGACGACGGGCCATTGGGGAGCCGCTGGCTCCGTGGCAACGGGAAACAAGAGGAAGACGGACGCACCAATCAGAGCTCATCGAGTTCATGTAACGATAGAACAGTTAGTGAAAAAAATTTAAAAGTCACACCCCCGCACATACATGCTCACACACATACACACACGCACAGACACACACACATATATAAACATCCTTACATCTTTCCCAGTGTCAAGGCCTTGCTGTCGTCTCTTGATTTGGTCTCTGAGAGAAATCACCTGAACAAACACAACGTCATTAGCACCTCACACCCACCTCACCTCAATACAGAGGACATCTAGTGGGTATAGCTGATACAGCTAGTTAGCATAGCGGACAAAGCGAGTTAGAATAGCCGACAGGGCTACCCTGCTAGTTAGCATAGCTAAAGTAGCTAGCATGGCCGAATACCTCTTGAGAAGATGATGCTAGCTGGTCCTCCAACATGGACACTCGTTCCAGAGCCACCCGAAGCCTCTCGCGGACCTGCCCACACAAATGTAGTGCATTATACATACAGTATACAATATATATTATATAGATATATGTATTTATAGTATATAGATATAGGTAGTATGTATAGATATAGATAAAATGGGTGGATATGGCTGATAATTGCTGGAAGTAGAAGAGTTCATACACAGTGGATCGTTCTGCATCGTTTCAGGAACAATCATCAAATCTTCTGAATCGCCCGGTAAACTCAAAGGGCCACAGAAGAACCCACCTGATTGGCCGGTTAGCTCGTCAGTCTACAGTATAGAACCCACCTTCTCGTCCAGGGCCTTGTGGTGCTCAAACAGGGACTTGAGGGCCTTGAGCACCTCCACCTCGCTGGAGATGCCAGCGGGAGACTGGGCCTGCCGCTTCACCACGGTCATCCTCAAGGAGCGCTCATGGCGAGACACCAGGCACTCCAGATGCTCCAACAGCAGCTGGCGGGGAGGAGGCGTGGAGGAGGAGGAGGAGGAGGAGAAAGGAGGAGGAGAGATGAGAGACAAGGGGAAAGAGAGGGAAAGTGTAAGTAAGAGCAGTAGTCGTGAAATAAATAAAAGCAGTAAAAGAGGGGGGGAGGAGGTGGAGGAGGAGGAGAAGGAGGAGGAGTTGGGAGGAGGTCTTACCCGCGTGTTGTTGCGCTCCGCTTTCAGCTCAGAGATCTCCTCCTCTCTCTCGAGGAGCTGCTCCCGACACACATTCAGCTCCTTGGTCAACACCGCAAACTCCTGCAGAGACAGCCAATCAGACGCTCTGATATATGGAGTTAAACCACACTACTTCTAGACCAGTGTTTTTTAAACTATGGGTCCAGACCCAAACATGAGTTGGGTCACGGCCTGACTTCGCCTGACAAACTGTCTGTGGGTGAATCCCATGGACACACTGAAATTCAATACAAACTTTATTTAATCAGGTAAGACCCATTGAGATCGAGATCTCATTTTCAAAAGAGACCTGAGTACATAAGTGTATCAATAGGAACATAACACAAACCATTTAAAATGTACAATATCAATCATAAGTATAATAAAGTTGTAATAATAATAATAATAATCACAATTACATAAAAAATTATATAATATAATATAATCATAAATCAATTAAAACAAGTTAAATACAGTCACACAGCTAAAATCAATCAGAAATGTTATTAGATTTCTGAATTGACCCATTGGACCCAGAGTATCGAGCTTCAAAGTACACTGCAATTAATTCCAAATGTAGAGTGCAAAGAATCTAAAAGCTAAAAGCTAACAGTCCCAGATCTGTGGTAGTAGACGTTCTACCTGCAGCACTAGCCAGCAGGGCTGTGATGCATTCCAGCTCTCTAGCCAATAAATTACGTCATCTATAAGGGCCATGTTTGGAGAAGCCCTTTAAAAAAATGCCTGGTCTTTTCTAATTGAAAAAGAAAGGCCAACCCACTTTTTGGTCATCTTATATTTGATTGTCTTATGGCTCCCAATATTAAAATGTTTAAGAAACCCTGCTCTGGACGAATGACAAATCCTCATACACAAGGACATGAGAAGATACATGTAGATAAACCAATTAAATACTTAAAATATCTTAGTGTGTGTTCTTAAACATATGCAATTCTTATTATAATAAAAGTCGATAATGTAATAACTGGCCAATAATGTAATACATTTACGAAACCAATAACGTAATAACCTTTTGCGCCTAATGTAATAACTTATTACATTATTGGCAGGTTCAAGGGAGTTTGGTTGTTGAAGTTATTTAAATACACTTTAGAACAAAGATTATATTTGGCATGGACTTCATCTGGTACTCAAATGGTTAAGGAGTAGACTTTAGCCAATAGGGCCAGAGATCAGTCTAACCATCAAGAACCACAAATAAATAGATAGTCTTAATTCCTAGAGAGAGACAAAGTAGGTCTTTGTCTAATAACTTATTACATTGGGTGCAAAGGTTATTATGTTATTGGTTGAGAAAATGTGTTCTACATTATTGAGGCCCAGTTTTTACATTATGTACTTTTTATTACATTAATGAAATTGCAAAGGTTATTACAGTTAAACGGGTAGTTATTGGTAGTTAGTGGCTGCTTACAAACACCCTAACCCTGGACTTACTGTAACGTGTTTACTTATATAGATCTTCTAAACATTCTACTTTAATCATTCTGACATTGGGGCAGAGAACGCCAAACACTGGAGAGGGTATGTAGCGTTACCAATATGCAACATCGCTCATTATAACGCATTCTCTACATGGTGTACCAGCTGAAAAAAAGTATAACAAAGTTTCTGTAAAACCTCTAACCCCCCCCCCATCCTTCTTATAAGCTCCATAGCCCAAACCATTTTTTTAAATTGTCATGCCATAGACCGATAATGAAACAATGCCCTATATAAATTAGCAACAGACACCAACCAAAACTAGCACACTAAACAGAACCTAGCAACACCCTATCGCAGAACCTAGCAACACCGCTAGCAGAAAGACACAACGTCCTAACAGAGACCTAGCCAACGTAACAGAATCTAGCAACACCCTAACAGAAGACAACAACACCCTAACAGAACCTAGCAACACCCTAACAGAAGACAACAACACCCTAACAGAAGACAACAACACCCTAACAGAATATAGCAACACCCTAACAGAACCTAGCAACATGCTAACAGAACCTAGCAACGCCCTAACAGAACATAGCAACACCCTAACAGAACCTAGCAACACCCTAACAGAACCTAGCAACACGCTAACAGAACCTAGCAACACCCTAACAGAACCTAGCAACACCCTAACAGAACCTAGCAACACCCTAACAGAACCTAGCAACACGCTAACAGAACCTAGCAACGCCCTAACAGAACCTAGCAACGCCCTAACAGAACATAGCAACGCCCTAACAGAACCTAGCAACACCCTAACAGAACCTAGCAACAGCCTAACAGAACCTAGCAACACCCTAACAGAACATAGCAACGCCCTAACAGAACCTAGCAACACCCTAGCAGAACCTAGCAACACCCTAACAGAACCTAGCAACAGCCTAACAGAACCTAGCGACAGCCTAACAGAACCTAGCAACACCCTAACAGAACCTAGCAACACCCTAACAGAACCTAGCAACACCCTAACAGAAGTTCAAGGGAGTTTGGTTGTTGAAGTTATTTAAATACACTTTAGAACAAAGATTATATTTGGCATGGACTTCATCTGGTACTCAAATGGTTAAGGAGTAGACTTTAGCCAATAGGGCCAGAGATCAGTCTAACCATCAAGAACCACAAATAAATAGATAGTCTTAATTCCTAGAGAGAGACAAAGTAGGTCTTTGTCTAATAACTTATTACATTGGGTGCAAAAGGTTATTACGTTATTGGTTATTATTATTGGCCAGTTTTTACATTATGTACTTTTATTACATTAAGAATTGCAAGTTATTACATTAACGGTAGTTATTGTATTATTGGCTGCTACACACCCTAACCCTGACTTACTTAACGTTTTACTTTTAAGACTTTCTAAACATTCTACTTTTAACATTCTGACATTGGGCAGAGACGCCAACACTGAGAGGGTATGTAGCGTTACCATATGCAACATCGCTCATTAAAACGCATTCTCTACAATGTGTACCAGCTGAAAAAAAGTATAACAAAGTTTCTGTAAACACCTCTACATCCTTCTTAGAACTCATAGCCCAAAACCATTTTTTTAAATGTCATGCCATAGACCGAAATGAACAATGCCCTAATATAAATTAGCAACAGCACACCAACCAAAACTAGCACCACTAACAGAACCTAGCAACACCCTAGCAGAACCTAGCAACACCCTAGCAGAAGACAACAACGTCCTAACAGAACCTAGCAACACCCTAACAGAATCTAGCAACACCCTAACAGAAGACAACAACACCCTAACAGAACCTAGCAACACCCTAACAGAAGACAACAACACCCTAACAGAAGACAACAACACCCTAACAGAATATAGCAACACCCTAACAGAACCTAGCAACACCCTAACAGAACTAGCAACACCCTAACAGAAGACAACAACACCCCTACAGAAGACAACAACACCCTAACAGAAATTAGCAACACCCTAACAGAACCTAGCAACACCCTAACAGAACCTAGCACATGCTAACAGAACCTAGCAACGCCCTAACAGAACATAGCAATGCCCTAACAGAACCTAGCAATAACCTAACAGAACCTAGCAACACCCTAACAGAACTAGCAACACCATAAACAGAACCTAGCAACACCATAACAGAACCTAGCAACACGCTAACAGAACCTAGCAACACGCTAACAGAACCTAGCAACGCCCTAACAGAACCTAGCAACGCCCTAACAGAACATAGCAACGCCCTAACAGAACCTAGCAACACCCTAACAGAACCTAGCAACACCCTAACAGAACCTAGCGACAGCCTAACAGAACCTAGCAACACCCTAACAGAACCTAGCAACAGCCTAACAGAACTTAACGACACCCTAACAGAGCCTAACAACACTATTAAAACCTAATAATAATAAAAGACTAAAGAAAAAGGCTAAGGGCAAGGACTGATACAGAAGGAGAAGGAAGGGAGAACTTTACAGATGGCGACACAGTGGGACTGTTGGCTCAGGATAGCGGATGGCTAACGGGTTAGCTTCTCTTCTTCCCTGCGCTGTTCTATTCTAGTCCTCCTATCTGTCGATTCATACACAATATAGCCTACCATTACCTATAAGATATTGCAATTACCCATATAGTTCTACCATTACATAAGATACAAAAACCCATATGTAATACTACCATTACCCATATAATACTACCATTATGTATATGATACTAACATCTATATAATATTACCATTATCCATATAATACTCCCATTGCTGTGGAGTGTGTGTGGTTGGTGGCTGGTTCGAGCAGCCTCACCTGGCCCAAGTCAGGCTGACGAGAGTGTGGGGCTGGGTGAGGCCACACACCTGGGCTTAGCAGGCTAATGAGTCCGACCAGCCACCACCACACACACTCTACCATTACCAATTATTACCATTATCCTTATAATCCTTATAATACTACCGTTACCCATATAATACTACCATTATCCATATAATGCCACAGCTATCCATATAATAAGTCCATCCATTCAATATTACCACTACCCATATACCATTCAACACATAATTCGACAGACAGTATAATATTACCACCAACACGAACCATTATCCATACCCTCAACCAACCAGACCCCCATCCAGCCAACCCCCCAGCCGACCCCCCCTGGCCTACCTGTGGCAGGGCGATGGACAGCTGCCTCTGCAAGGAGTCCTTCTCATGGCCCAGCTCCCTGAGGCGGAGCTGAGCGGTTCCCAGGCTGTCCTGGGTCTCCCTCAGACTCTCCAGCAGCCTCTCTCTCTCTGTCAGCATGTTCACCATCAGGGACTCCAGGTTCCCCGTGCTCCCCCCCTCATCGCCTCCTCCTCGGGGCTCCCGGCCGCTGTAACTCCCGCCTCCCATGGCTCCTCCGGTGCCCCCGCCCCCCGCTGGGGACGAGAGGCCCCCTCCCGGGCCTCCGCGGCCGTCCTCGGAGATGGTGGGCATCACCTCGCACATCATCATGAGATGCTGGTGTCAAGAGGTTCCTAACAGCTGCTAGTCTCTGGGTCCCAGGGGTCCCAGGTTCCGGGTTCTTCTCAGTTCCCTGGGTTCCAGAGTTAGTTTGTGTGTTTGAGTCTTGGGTCTTCTGTCAGACGTACCACAAAGTGCCATGGAAAAAATCGGTCCCTTTCCTACTCCTTCAAACGCATCGTTTCTCCTTCCCAAGAACCTCCTTGTCTCCTGGGGCCAGGGATCCAGAGGGTTGAGGACACCAGGTGCTGTTGGAGAATGTGTCTGGGCTAGGTGGTGGGTGGTGGTGGGGTGGAGACGGGGTGAGGAAGAGGTGGGTATGACGCTGGAATCCTCAATGCCGTGGTTGGAATAACTGAAAGGAAGAGCAAACATCCAATCACAACACAGGGTGATCATAGTGTTTCTACGGCAACAGATAAGGCTATAGGCATTAACTAGGGGGTCATGGAGAACCCAAGAGCCTACCTGCAAACTACCACTGTCTCTTACATGGCCATTAGACGATTTCCTAGGTGTTCTCTTTTGTTCGTACATGTTTTACGTAGTTCTACGAGAGTATTATAGAAATTACAGCAAGTGCTTATACAACAAGACACAGACAGTGGTACAAGAAATAAGATTTCCCACCACTTCTTAGTGTTACTTTTTGAACTTTTTGAACATTTTACAGCTGTAACTGAGTACTCAATATAACCACTTCACTACAGATCACGTATATTAATATTTCAGATCGGAAACCGAAGCAAATAGGTTTATAACTTAAGTTTCAAGGATAGAAAACAAAGTGATTAATTAAGTATCAAATATTAATCTAATATAAATAATGGATATTATTTATATAATTTCACACTTGAGCAGAAGGTTCCAGGACCAGGAGTTTAAATTGACAGTTAATTTGGAGAAGTTACAGATTACAAAGAACTAAATTTGTGATATATCACATGGACAACTGTAGCAGGTGCTAACAACATCACAGTTCCAAATGAGCAAATTGTATAGAATTGGATAATAATGTCATATGATAGTAGTGATGCTATGTAATAAGCCTACATGTGATTATATGTGATAGTAGGCCTTCTACATGCGATAACATCATAAGTGTCAAGCTAAGACAACTCTCTGTGCTCTCTGTATTGAAAATGTTGGCCTACATAGAATAAAGGATAGGTATATTTATATATTGTATATGTTATCTGCACATTACGTCACAGCATCACGTGACGCTAGGCCTGGGCTTCTCTTGTGCAGGCTGTGTGTGTGTGTGTGTGTGTGTGGTGTTTGTGTGTGTCCGTTTGTGGTGCACTGTCTGAGTGTGTGCTTCAGCTATCATGGGTGTAAATGTGTGTGTGTGTGTGTGTGTGTGTGAGAGTGTGTGTGTGTGTGTGTGTGTGTGTGTGTGTGTGTGTGTGTGTGTGTGTGTGTGTGTGTGTGTGTGTGTGTGTGTGTGTGAGGGAGAGAGAGAGAGGGCGAGAGACAGACAGAGAGAGAGAGAAAGGGCGAGAGAGAGAGTGACAGAGAGAGATTGTAGCTATAAAAAGATTTTTAAACCATTGGACGTTCGGCAACATTTTCAATGGCGAGGTGCGGGGCAGCGAGACGCGCCGCTGTGATCAATAAGTAATAATCCTACACGAGACACCGCGAGACGAGATGACAGCTCGAGAGATGCCGAGCGGCTCCGGCACGCGCGCGCGCGCACACACACACGCACTCACACGCACGTTCCACGATACAGCTTATCACACACACACCGCTGCTCCGCCGGGCGCACCGTAGCCTACAGGAACCGTACACCCTACCACCACCCTTACCCCTACCCTCCTACACCCTGCCCACCCTACCCTCATCCACCCTACACACCCTACCCTCCTCCACCCTACACACCTCCACCCTACACACCCTCCCCTCCTAAACCCTACACACCCTACCCTCATCCACCCTGCCACCCTACCCTCCTCCACCCTACACACCCTACCCTCCTAAACCCTACACACACCCCCCTCCACCCTGCCCACCCTACCCTCCTCCACCCTACACACCCTACCCTCCTCCACCCTACACACCCTACCCTCATCCACCCTACACAGCCTACCACCCATCCTCCATCCTACACACCCTCCTCCACCCTCCACACCCTACCCTCCTCCACCCTCTTCCTCCTCGCGCATCCTCGTGCAGGTAGGCTATACGACGGAAGCGCGCGCCCCGAATACATCGCCTCGTATCGCTGACGCGCGCGTCAAACCGTGACATTATGATCCATTTAAATAGTCTTGTATTCACACACACGCGCGCGCGCCGCACACACACACACACACACACACACACACACACACACACACACACACACACTCCTCACGCACGCGCACGCAGGGGGACTGCTTGCCGCTCGTCTCGTGCCTATTTGACGCCTAATTCCATTCGGAGGGGCGCGAGGTTCCGTCCGTCTGTCCTTACCTCTGTCATACCGCCGCGCGCGGAGCCCATCCCGGTCCCGGTCCCACCGTGTTTACCGCGAGATATTCCCGGTGATTGTGTCCGCGCTTCCCCCCTCGAGCCAAGCCGAGCCGCCGCCGATATGTTTTCTCTCCTCTTCCTCCCCATCCGAAGGCTCTTCTTAAAGGAACACTCTCTCCTCTCTCCTCTCCTCCGTGATTTACACGCACGCGCATATCCCCCCCCCAACACACACCAACACACACACACACACACACACACACATACACACAAGCACACGCGCTCAGGCCAATCACACACACCTGATTAATAATCGCGCGCGAGGCGGTATGTACAATTTGTAACATTGTGTGTGTTAATCACGTGACGGCTGCTTTATTATAAAAGTCGGAGCCGCTGCGTCTCCATCACTGAGCGGTGTAGTGGTATGACGTCATCGAACCCGGGTTATAAAGGCCTTACTTGACTTACTTAAGTCATCAAAAAATACAAAATGGACATGACAAAAGGCCACGAGAAGGCGGAGTGGTGGTGGAAAGCACACTTCTGAACGATGCAGTTAACATGACATGGTGAGGTATTGGCCGAGAATTGATCAGATTTTGTTGCAACGTGTAATCAATCAGTGATTAGGCGGTGTGCATGACGTCATTCGGTGTATTGTCCCCTGGACCCCTGCATCCCAACTCCTCCATCCTATCTGTGCGTCCAGTGAGTCCACCAGCAGCAGCACCACACACACACAAGCTCGCTTTAAGAGAGCAAGGCTGGAACAGATGATGTAATGTGTTCTCAGACAATGATGTCATGCACTGAGACACGGGGAGCATTTAAAGTGACAAAGGCTTTCCGACGAGAGAGGATGGTCCCGAATTATGCACGCAACCCCCCTGAAATCTATAAATATACGCAACACTTATGCTGAGAGATGTAGCAACACACGCACGCCACGTTTATTAATTAGGACAATCAGAAACACGTTGAGATGTTAGAGATTAAAACATTAACCAGTACACAATCCAACAGTAGCAGTCCTGAACTCACAGGGATGGAATGGACAAATGGTTAGGCTCCCCTGTACAGTAGGTCTACTGTCCCTTCAAATAGAAAATGTGTATATTTATTTCTCTACATTAGACATATTTTAAAAATAGCCATTTATCGCTTACCACAAATTAGCAGTACATTTATGATTCAAAGATTTTTTTCAGGCATTTTTTTTCGGATTATTTAAAGTGATTTGTTTCCATTTTGACAATTTTGATGATCCGGATATTAATTAATGTCCACATTCCGAAAGTCTTTCTCAGCAATTATTCCACTCCTCTTCCTCAGTTCCTCTGCACCTCCTCTCTCCTCTTCTGGACTCTTTCTCTCTCTCTCTCTCTCTCTCTCTCTACAAACTTGTCCGTAAGACGGTCACTCTAGTGCTCCCCAAACCAGCCCCTCTTAACACTGTTGTAACTTCACAAACCCCAGATTCGCTGGGGATGGTCTCTCTACTGTCACTCAAACTGTTGCTCTTCCTAAACACCCTGGTCTGCTCCCGGTTCCTGGTCCCCTTCTCTTGGTTCCTGGTCCCCTTCTCCTGGTCCCTATTCATCTCCTCCTCCTGGTCACTCTTTACCCCCTCCTCCACGACCTTTAAATCCTCTGAGGTCTTGGTCACGCCACCTGGTTCTTCCCTCAGGTGAGAGGCCACTTCCTCCTCCTCCCCCTCCTCCTCCTCCTCCCCTTCTCTCCTCTCTTCCTCTGGGATGTGCTGGAGGACGAGGTCCTGCTGGGAGGAGGAGGAGGAAGAGGAGGAGGAGGAGGAGGAGGAAATATCTGGCAGGACTTCAGGAGATAAGGCTGGTGTCTCCTCCTGGACTCTTTGCGCCTCTGGGTCTCCTCCTCGTATGGACGAGGGAGGAGGGCTGGTAGACTCATCAGAAGGTGTTGGAGGACTGAAGCCTGGGATCGGGGAGTCCCATGCCCTCCGACCAGAACCGCTTGGAATCCCTGAGACCGGCCACCCCTCCTCAGGCCGCACCAAGCCTTCAGCGTTCTCGTTTCCGTTGTTGAGGTTGTTCCCGTTGTGGTCGCTGGGCGCGGCGTCGGTGTCTGAGATGCTCACGTCACACGCAATCTGGTAGAACAGAGCGTGGTTCTCCTTCATCTTCTCCAGACTGAGGTGGCTGACGTGGGAGGAGGAGGAGGAGGAGGAGGAGGAAGAAGAGGAAGAGGAGGCATCGCCGACTGATGACGACACCGGCTCCGGTTCTTCGGGCCGGCTGATGATATCAGCGACCTCCTGGTCACAGAGTGGCTCCGCCCCCTGGCTCTGCAGCGGGATGAACCCCTGCCACTGATTGGTGGAGAGGAACCACTGGGCGCGGCTGGACTGGGACCGGTCTCCGTGGTGACGGTCTGGGGAGACCTGGCAGCCGTCCTCCCGCTGGTACCGGGTCACGGAGCTGGAGTGTTTGACAGAGCTGTTTCTCCCTCCGGACTCCTGCTGCTCGGCTCCTGCAGGAGGCTGGAGGTGGCTCCTCAGCTCCTCCTCCTCACCCTCATAACCCCGCCGCTCTGTTGATCCATCGGTACGGTAACGGGCCCCTGGACCATCGAGAGGAGAGGAAAAACATGAACTTCATGACCCAATGACCCCCTCTATCAGAACTCACTCAGTTCTGTTAGCTTAGCTCTGTTGTGTTAGCTTAACTACGTTCTCTATCGTTACCCTAGCTATGAACTGTTGGCCTAGCTATATACGGTGAGCTTAGCGATGAACTTTTAGCCTGGCAATGTGCCATTCACCTTGATATGTTCTGTT
This sequence comes from Coryphaenoides rupestris, assembly GCA_002895965.2. Taxonomy (NCBI): domain Eukaryota; kingdom Metazoa; phylum Chordata; class Actinopteri; order Gadiformes; family Macrouridae; genus Coryphaenoides; species Coryphaenoides rupestris. Next base: position 297,119 of record PIJE02000262.1, read on the forward strand.
AGCATAGCTAGAATTTGGTTAAACACTCATTACACTATAATGATGCGTAAAATGTCCTCATGCGCCATAAAATGATTTATTTTTCCTTTCCCAGATCTGAGTCCCCTTGCTACAGGGTCTAACTGGAGAGAAAGGTCACCATGGCAACTGGGAACACGGTGATGTCACAGGAAGTACCTGGGGTCTGGCTGGCCAGCTTCCTGTCATCAGTCAGGAGAGGTACTTGTTTGTCTGATGTGACGGACAGGTGAACAGGAGTCATTGAGTTCTCTCTTACTGCACTGAGAGAGAGAGAGAGAGAGAGAGAGAGAGAGAGAGAGAGAGAGAGAGAGAGTGAGAGAGAGAGAGTGAAAAAGCAATAGAGAGAGAGTGATAGAGAGAGAGAGGAAGTGAGGAAGGGTAGAGAGTCAGAGATTGAGGACAACATAACATCAAAGTTCATATTTATTTCACACACATGCACGCACGCATGCATGCACACACACACACACACAGACACACACACCTGCGGACGACCCTCTCTCTGATTCGCTGAACTCGTCTGAGTTTGGCCTCTCTCTGCTCAGGGGTCAAACCGAGGTCATGAGGCAGGCCATGGTTCAAAGGTCGGGAGGGCGGGTCTTCTTGAGCCTGTTCAGGAAGTTGTCATTAGCACATGAAACCACATTATGTCATTTTATCAATTTCAAGTAGTAACAGACTCATTATTCATGAGAGTGATCATTTAGGGTGGGGGTCCTCAAACTATGGACCAGAGGTGAAAACGCTGAAGCAGCCGTGGACCAGATGAACATCTCCTCCAGAAGGCCGTGCCCTCTGACCTCTAGAAGGGTTGGGGTCTCACCAGCGTGTCAGAGGTCGGTCCGCCGTCACGGGCCCCGTTCTCAGTCTGCCGTTGCCGCGACGACGTCTCCTCCCTGCTCACCGCGCGGTGGCGGGGGGGCATGGGGTCTGGCCCGGCCGGGGGTCTCGCGGCCAGGCGGGCGTCCGGGATCTGCTCTGGCAGGGGGACGCTGAGCTCTGGCGGGGGGTCGTCCACGGCCACCCTGCGCGCCACTAGGGAGGAGGGCAGTGTTGCCGTGACAACCCGTGTCACGCGTAGTGGAAAGGGAGCCTGGAGGAACAATAGGTTAGTCCCCGGCATGTGCAGTCCCTCTCACACACACACACACACACACACACACACACACATAAACACAATATTGTGTGGGTGGTCTAGTCTAGTCTAGTCTGGTCTCTGGTCTCTGGTCTCTGGTCTCTGGTCTAGTCTAGTTTGATCTGGTTAAATCGAATCTAGTCTAGTCTGGTCTACTCTAGTTTGGTCTAAGATAGTCTAGTCTAATCTGGTCTCTGGTCTACTCTAGTTTGGTCTAAGATAGTCTAGTCTAATCTGGTCTCTGGTCTACTCTAGTTTGGTCTAGGTTAATCTAGTCTAGTCTGGTCTGGTCTAGTTACCTCGTCTCGAGGTTCGGAGCTCCGGCTGCGTCGAGGGCCGCAAGGCATGATGGGAGGTTTCTTCCGACTGGCTGGCCTCTCCTGGGTCCTCATCTGCTCCTCCTCCCCCATCCTCGCTCCCTGCAGGAGAACATCGGTCCCCTTTATGAATCATTATGGATCATTGTGAATCATTATGAATCACTTCTCATCATGATGCGGAATGATAACGGGATGATATTAGTTCCTCGGTCACTGCAATATTCATGTTAACACATAATTATGATGATTATTATTAGTATAATATTAATTGATCGGTTGAAAGGAAAACATGCATGGTTTGGTGTGGAGGAAGGGCGACTAGATCCGTGCCGTTGGGCACGTGGGGGTGGAGAAGACATAAGAGGTGGGGGAACACTGACACAGATAAAGGAGGAAGGCAGAGAGAGAGAGCGAGAGGGAGAGAGAGAGAGAGAGAAGGAGAGAGAGCGAGCAGCAGACAGCAGTGAGTCTTCACCTCCCCCTGCTGCCTGCCGGCGGTACTGCACCCTGGCCTAGTTGTGCAGAAGGTGAGAGAAGCGGAGTTCGGCTGCAGAACAGGAGATCTGCTGCTAAATGTGGACCTGGGAGGGGGAGGGGGGAGGAGGGGGGGGGGCATACCTTACCTTGTGTGATGCAACGGTAGAGACTGTTGTGGACCTCCAACCCCCCGCCGGCCCTGGAGACACAGCAGGATGAATGCTCATGCTCATGTCACATCATGTATTCACAACGTTCATGTAGTCACTGTGTTTGTGTATTCATGCTGTTCATGTTACACAATGTTGTATTCACTGTATTCCCAGTACGGTGTTCATATGACACCTATGGGGCTGTCTTCATGATAGCCTGGTTTTGATTGGCTGCCTAAGCAGTAGGAATAGAAGAACAGTAGGAATAGAAGAACAGCCAATCAAAACCAGCCTGAGAAGTGTTGGTCAATAGCGGCTAAATAGCAGCTCAATACGAATCATGTATTTCCCTCCTGGAGTTTGGCCGTTTTACAATTGAGTTACAAAGTAACTGCAGTGAAAGGGTCTTCCTGGGTTTCTGTTTCCAACATCTGGACAGATGGGGAACCCTGGAGCAAAATATACATGATCGTCATGACCAAGAACAAAACATGGAGGCTCTGCGCTCACCTGCTGGGTTCCGCCCATCACTCCGACCATCACCCCTCTGTAGAGACACACCCAGGACACGGCAATATATCACATATACAATAAGTATCCAATACAATACATGCAACACCGTCAGCATGGCAGCCCTAGTGAGGAATTGGTGTGAGTTTAGCAAGTGAAGAGTCATGTGTTTTACTGAGACCTGACTGCATGGATCTATTCCTGATTCCTCTGTTGTTGTAGATGGTTTTCTGCCTGTCTGGGCGAACAGCAATCGCACCGAAAGCGGCAAGAGGGAAAGCGGTGCACTTGCCATTTTCATTAACGACAGATGGTGCCACCCGGGTCACGTTGTGACGAAGCAGCGAATCTGCAGCCTGGACGTTGGACTATTAGCCACGGGGCTCCGTCCATACTACATACCTAGGGAGCTCAGGCATTGGCATTATGGTATGGTTATGTTTACTTTCCCCCCTCGGCCAATGCAGTGACTGCGAGACCCCGGACTCTGTGGTCTACGGGGACTTCAACTACAGGCCTCCTGTCAGGACTCCTTCGCCCAGTTTGTGGACTGCCCCACCAGAGAGAAGAGGAACTGGGATCTGCTCCGACATTCCAATGTTAAGGAGGCGTACAGCTCCACCGCGCAAGCCCAAGCCCCCAAGGTTAAACGACTCCCTGTCCTAGCCAGGAATGTGGGGAGGTGGTCTGAGGAGGTCAGCCATGCCCTCCAGGACTGCCCTCTGCGGGAAAGCAATGGTCTCACAGACTGCACCACAGACTACACCAAGTTACACAGCACTGTTCCCTTGAAGATGGCTAAATTCTCTCTCTCTCTCTCTCTCTCTCTCTCTCTCTCTCTCTCTCTCTCTCTCTCTCTCTCCAATTCAATACAGCAATTATAAAGTAAATATATAGATTACACTGATTATATATAGATTACATATACATATAGATATATAGATTATACAGTCACAGTATCATGTGAGAAAAGGCAGCTCTCACCTCATAGGCCTGATCTGGCCAGTCATACAGTGGAGTCCTCATCTGATTGGCTTCCTGCAGTTCCTGAGGTAGAGGTGGGCGGGCCGGGGCCATTAGCTCCGCCCCCTGCAGTATGAAAACAGTTAAAACAGCTTAGTATTGTTTTGCATGGACAATAACCCAAACTGTAGAGGTTAAAACAAATCAAAACAAACATACAACAGTACAAGTGAAGAGCCTGCAGGCCTACCATGTGAGCTGTGGTCTGCAGGGTCTCTAGAGGGGGCGGCGGGGAGGTGGAGTGTGTGTGGCGGTCTCTCACCACCGGAGGTACTGGAACAGCATTTAAATAAGTAGTAGTATTAGTATTACTGATAGAATAATATTGTTCCCGGCACACAAGTGTGTGTGTGTGTTACGTGTGTGTGTGTACCTAGTGTGTGTAGTCTCAGCAGGGCAGAATGGTGCTCTCTGTTGGGCTTCAGAGCAGACAGAACATCCTCCATCATCCACAGGTCCCTCTGGGCCTGGGACTGTTGCTACACACACAATGCATACAATATGCAGACACATTATATACACAATATACACACACACAGGTCCCTCTAGGCCTGGGACTGTTGCTACACACACAATACATACCATATAGAAGACGAAACTGCGAATATCCTTAAAAAGTGTACAGTTATGTTTTAAATTGCACAAGCATGTGTGTGTGTGTGTGTGTGTGTGTGTGTGTGTGTGTGTGTGTGTGTGTGTGTGTGTGTATGTTACATGAAGTGTGTAATATATGGTGTGTAGGCCTACTATAGTGTGTGTTACCTGAGGAGATCCAAAGTCTGTGATGTGTTGCAGGTGAGATCTGATGATTGACAGCTCACTCTCCATCCTCTCGTACTGAGACCACACCCTCTCCATCTCCTACACACACACACACACACACACACACACACGCACACACACACACACACACACACACACACACACGCACACACACAGACACACATTAACAAACACACTCTCTCCAAATTCAAGCACATGGAGACCATACTAGACCAGCCCGCTCTCCTTCAGGTCCTCTAACCCTACCAGAGAAACGTCACACATCCTGGCCCGGATGGTGACCAGCTCTTCCTGCAGCAAGGCCTTCTGGGTAAGGGCCGCATCCTGGGTCCTCCACTCCTCCAGCTGCATCCTGCTGGTCTCCATAGCAACCTGCATTCTGCCCATCTCCATGGCAACCTGGACGCTGTCCTGCAACACGGCCACAGAGATCTGAGAGAACACGAGAGCTCTTTATCACGTGTTAACATGTTATCCACTCTTAATATTAACATGGCATTAAACTGTTAATAACAGACACAGATATCTGAGAGGACACAAGAGCACTTACTGACAACTTATTTTTAACCTGTTATTAAGATGTTATAAAACAAGCATTCAAAAGTTTGGGTGTTAAGGGTGTGTTATGGGTGACAGTGGGTGTTATGGGTGACAGCGGGTGTTATGGGTGGCAGCGGGTGTCATGGGTGACAGTGGGCGTCATGGGTGACAGTGGGTGTTATGGGTGACAGTGGGCGTTATGGGTGACAGCGGGCGTTATGGGTGACAGCGGGTGTTATGGGTGACAGTGGGCGTTATGGGTGACAGCGGGCGTTATGGGTGACAGCGGGTGTTATGGGTGACAGTGGGCGTTATGGGTGACAGCGGGCGTTATGGGTGACAGCGGGTGTTATGGGTGACAGTGGGAGAGTCTTGGGTCTGACCTTGTCCACCTGTAGCTGGGCCAGCTCCATGGACAGAGCTTGCAGCAGCTTGTCACAACCACATAACCTGGTCAACACAGCCTGGAGACACACACACACACACACACTTTTTATTTTTAAAGTATTTATAATAGATTAATCTCGTTGTAGTTGCAGTGAATCTGCATTATAGTCATCCAGGACAACTATAAAGTACTTGGAAATGTGGAAATCTACGTGTTGAACTCTTTCGAAGGCTTAAGTGCTGTACATTTTAGAGCTCTTATTTTGAAACATGATGCTGTTTGATTATGCTACTTGTTTCTGCATCCATGGCTGATTGGCTGATTGGCTGAATGGCTGAATGGCTGACTGGTTGATTGGTTAATGAACTCACATCTGCGTCGCTCTCCAGCGGCCGGAGGGGCGGAGTCTCTCTCAGCTCTGGCTTCACAGGCTGAAAAACAGTAAAAGTACTTTTATCTAGTAGTGTTAAAGCACTTTTATGCAGTAGTATGTAGTAAGTAGTATAATAGTACTTCCATGTAAAAGTAGTGTAAAAGTACTTCCATGTAAGTCTAAAGTAAAAGTACATCTGTGTAAAAACATGTATTGTTGTATTGTATGACGTGTAGTGACCGATAAGAGAACCACACAGAGCCATGCAGGTTACCGTCGCCGTAGGAACCACACACACGGACACATGGTTGCCATGGTGATGGTGGTGGTGGTGGTGGTGGGGGACTCTGGTCGCTCGCGGCAACGGGGGGAGGGCCTCCGGGAATCCCCCTGTAGAGTGAGACTATGGAGAGAGATAGTATCCGATAACGTAACGCTACAGTTATATGATTGTAATATGGTGTTTACTACTCTGTTTGCTCCAACCTTTACTACTATGTTTACTCCTACCTTTACTACCACGTACTACGGCTGTGTTTAATACACGGTATCTTTCTTCTATCTTTCATTATCTCTGTTTTATTGTTGCATTGTTTTTTATTTGAATAATTGTGTTCTGCTGCATTGTCTGAATGAGAAGATGTAAAAACAGCTAAACTAATCGTTTCTTACCTTTGCTAGTGGTCTCCGTCCACCGGCGCCGTGGTGGACGGAACCATAGGTCGCCACGGGCTACACACGCACACGCACACACATGCACATACACACACACAGATACACACACACACACACACACACACACACACACACACACACACACAAACAGGGGTGTTATAGCCATGGTATGATGTCATGGTATTGTAACGTAGGGATAGTAATAATATATTGGTAGTATAATATTATTCTTTTGAGTGAGCCATCACTGCAGCACATAGTATTATTAGTATTGTAATAGTAACAATAGTACTAGTATTGTAGTTACCTTGTTGAGCCATCGCTCTAGCACGGGGGTGGGGGGGTGTGGTCTGCTCTGGTGTTTGGGGGAGGGGGGGTTGTAGAAGAGGGGCTGCGGGGTCACGAAGGGGTCGTTCTGTGGTCGGATATCCACCCTCCCGACCGGAGTGTGAGGTCGCGACCCCAACTGACCTCTAGGGGTCAAGGAGCCACTGCAGGGCGGCGCGTCCTCCAGACCACCACGACCCCTGCTTGGGGAGGGGCTGAGGGTGGAGGAGACACACACTGTTAATATCACACACACACACACACACACACACACACACACACACACATACATAAATATACACACATTTGTCTTGGTGGTGTAATTGAGGCGGGGTACTGGTGGAATTAAAGCAAACTGTTAAACTAATTTTAATATTTCAATTTTCCTACCAACTATAGCCTACTTTTAATATTACATATTTATAATACATATTTATATTCTCCTTTAAATATATATATACTGTACATACTACTATAGTATACTGTATAAATACTATATACTGTATATTCTAATAATAGTAGTGTAGTATTAGAGATTATTTTTAGTGTGCAGTACCTTGGTCGTCTAGCCCGGTGCTCTGCGTGGGGGTGTGTAGTCCTCAACCCCACCAGGTGACTTGGTTCGCTCAGCGTTCGGCTGACATGCCTGGGCTTCTGGAAGAAACCATCTCCCTCAGAGAGGGCGCCGGCCACCGACTCACTGCTGCCTCCTAGTTGCGAGAAGTCCTGATAACTGCAGCAACGCCTAGAGGGCCACAGATATACTGTAATACACACTACATTACGTCAATATGTGTCATAATACTGATCATTACTGTTCAATCCGTTGAAATACTGTATACTACTGTTACTATTGTTGAAATATACTGGTGTGTAGTGTGTTTGGTCAGATGGTTGGCTGTTTTGTGTATGTCTGGTGTCTGGCCTATGTTTGGTGTATATTTAGTGTATATTTAGTGTATATTTGGTGTATGTTTGGTGTATATTTGGTGTATGTTTGGTGTATGTTTGATGTGTATTTAATGTGTTTGATGGTCACTTTGATGTATGTTTGGTGTGTATTTCATTTGTTAGGTGGTGTGTCTGGTGTATGTTTGGTGTATGTGTTTAGAGTATGTTGGGTGTATGTGTTCAGTGTATGTTTGGTGTATCTCCTCAGTTTCTGCGGTGCCAGGTGGTTGCTGATTCCACACCTGTTGAGTGAGCCGTCTTGCTCCATGGAGGCAGCTTGGCCGAGGGCGCGGACCCAGCCCAGCATGTCCTCCTGGGTGTCTGCACTGAAGAAGTACGACCTCATGCCCTGGTGCACCACCTGGCGCACAGCACAACACCGACAAGACGCTTCATTAGCAAAACTCTATGATCTAAACTCTTCATGATCGAGTCTGTAGTCCTCGTATTGAGTCTTTATTTTTTTCATTGTATCATTTTATCAGTCTGTTTGTATGTTTGTTGGTGTGTTATCTTCAAAGGCTGTTTTCTTGGTTTATTTTACTCTACTGTATATTATGTAGCCTTTTGTAAAACTAATATTTAGCCTTTATATATATATATACAGTATGCCTCTCCAATATGGCGGTGATCTTGACGTACGATTCAAAGGTCAATGTAACGTCTTTGTATGTACTGTATGTCTATGGGGTAGGCACAGCCCTCTGTGGGTCAAAGGTTAAAGGTTAAAGAGCAGTACCTTGAATGTGTTCTTCCTATTCTTGCATTCCCGCGTCGAGCAGAACAGGATGTTGTAGCTGGGCAGGGGAATACTGCCCAACACACACTCCTCTCTGCTGTCTGCCACGGCACACACACACACACACACACACACACACCACACACACACACACACACACACACACACACACACACACATACACACAACTCAGTCAATCTACTGAACAATGCAGGCACAAATATATAAGATACTAGCGTTGTCGGCAAACTCACCTTTATAGTAGAACAGACAGTAGTTTGACAGCACAAACCATCTTCTCTTCCACAGTTTCAACCCTGCACTGTCCTTTATACCACGAGCAGAATGCGGCAATTATTCATACAGCAACAAAAACCAGCTGAAGACATAGATTTTATCTTTCAGTGGTTCCAAATAACAATTTAAGCGGTTGGTGTAAGTGGAGCAGGTGGAGGTACCTTCTTGTTGAGCCAGCCTCTGATGACCACAGGACAGTTGGGATCTCTCCTGGACGCTTTGAACCTCTTCCCAAACGTCTGGAGCCTCTCACTGCCACTGGACTGGGGAAACCATGACAACCACCATCATAAATGGTAACTGGATAAATGGATTGCGTTTATATAGCACTTTTATCCAAAGCGCTTTACAGTTGCCTCACATTCACCCATTCATACACCGACGGTGGTGTCAACCATGCAAGGTAACAACCAACACGTCAGCAGCAGGTAGGGTTAGGTGGCGTCTTGTTCAGGGACACCTCAACACTTAGCTAGGGGGAGCCCAGGGATCGAACCAGCAACCTTCCGGTTGCCAGACATCCGCTTTTACCTCCTGAACTACTGCTGCCCTCATCATCATAATCATCATCATCATCATCATCATTTCCATGCAACACGTGTGCGTGTGTGAGCATGCAGTCAGAGAGATGGGCGTGGCCAGACGAATGCCATACATGATGATGACGACACATTCTAGCCTCCAGTGGCCATGGTAACAGAGACTTAATGACATCATATGAAGCCGTGCAAGCAAAGCAAACAAACTTTGTGGAGCGGGAGGGAGGCGACGGTGGCCATGCTGGACGTCTGGCTTACTCTGTCCTGGTCCTCCATCCTACAGGAGGAGGGAGGAGGAGGGGAGGAGGGAAGAGGAGGAGGAGAGAGGGGAGGAGGGGAGGAGGAGGAGGAGGAGAGGAGGGGAGGAGGGGAGTAGAGAATGGGAGAGGAGGAGGAGTAGAGGGTGGGAGGATGGGAGGAGGGGAGGAGCAGAGTAGAGGATGGGAGAGGAGGAGAGAGGAGAGGAGAGGAGAGGAGAGAGGAGCAGGGAGGAGAAAATAGGAAAACAAGATCATTAGGACATATGAAGAAAATGTTTCAAATTAAAAAAACTAAACTAATTAAAGAATTAAAGAATATCCTGAGGCAAAGAAACTTATGGACTTCAGTTGTCTCCGTCTCATGTGTAATAGTTTAATAGTCACCACTACTGTTATTAAAATAGATGATATATCGATGACATATATTTATATATATATAGGATGAGATATAGAAGTGATGTACAATATGACATAATTTGACATATTGTATATATGTCACATATAGCAGAGATATAGGATATTGTTGAGATTTCTGTGAGATAGGTGAGATATAGCAGCGATATAGCAGAGATATAGCAGAGAAATGAACATTTAACTGAAGACTCAGTTGGACCAACAACACAACCAGGTGACATATGGCCTCTCCCCCCCTCTGCTCACTCCTCTCCTCCCCTCTCCTCCCCTCTCATCTCCTCTCTCCTCCCCTCTCATCTCCTCGCCTCCCTTCTCTCCTCCTCTCTCCTCCTCTCTCCTCCTCTCTTCCTCTCTCCTCCTCCTCCTCCTCCTCCTCCTCCTCCTCTGCGGTCTATTCTCGGCAGCTCTCTCACCCCCCCCCCACTGTGTCATGTGACAGGTGACAGCTGCACCTCCGTGGTAACAGGGAGGGGCGAGGAGCGTGTGAAAGCCAACCTGGCGCCCGGTCAGGAATGAGAGGCACGCTGGGGGCGTGTCCAGAGAGCAGGAGGGGTGTGTCTATATAATGTAGGGGGTGTGTCCAGAGATAGGGGCTAGGCCATGTGGGAGGAAGAGCAGAGGAATTCACTGAGAGACTGTCTGTCACCATGTGATGCCCCCCCCCCCCCCCCGCCCCTACCCCCAACATAAGCACAGTTCAGCCTCTTCCATTTTAACATAGAGGACAACTCCAATATTAATAATGATGCTAAGTGATGATCGTATAGTATATCAATATAATATAATCATAATATATCAGGTCAATATATCAGGTCAATCGACTTCTGGAGTCGATAAAGCTGTACACTACACTAGAAAAGGTTAGGAAACACTACACACTTCATCTAACACATTTAATAATCTAAGACATGACAATCCAACATGCTTTACCTACACACTAAACAATCTCACACAATCTAACGCACTTCATCCACTGAACAAGCTAACACACTTTACCCATTTAACAAGCTAACACACTTAACCTACACACTTAACAATTTAACACATGTTACCCAACACACTTAACAATTTAACACACTTTACCCACACTTTAAAGTGTAACAGACTTTACCGACATTTAACAACCCAACACACACTTAAACGTCCTGTATGTAAGAATAATGAATCCATTCAGGGACTACATGTAGCATTTTACAGCACAAATCGTTTTAAATTGCCAGTGTATGAGCAGGTTGTGGTTGAAGTTAAAACATGAGAGCTTCCCCGACTCTCTCTGTTGTGTAGAACAGCTTTTGGGCTGATTTCTCTTATATTTGAGTCGGGTTGGATTTCGCAGGAAAAATGAACGAAGTGACATGTAGGCCTAAGCGTGGATAATTAAAATATATATATATATCAAAGCTTTTTTAAATGTGTACAATGTTTAATTATGATTAGAACAAACATTATAGTATTCTTACATATAGTATCTTTAAAGGTACTATAAGTAAGAATCAGTGCATTCTGAGCTCTGTGGGTTGAGACAATAACAATCAGAAACTAATGTTAGTTCTTGCAGGTTGTAGCAGGTTGTGGTTGAAGAGCTTCCCCGACTCTCTGTTGGTAGAAGAGCTTTTGGGCTGATTTCTCTCATATTTGAAACGGGTTGGATTTTGCGGAAAAATGTAATGAAGTGAGATGTAAGCGCGGATAATTAAAAAATACATATTTAAATGTGTACAAGGTTTAATTATGATTAGAACTAATATTAGTTTCTGATTGTTATTGTCTCAACCCACGGAGCTGAGAATGCACTGATTCCTTTAACAATCAAACACACTTTACCCAACACACCTAACAGTCTAACACACCCTTAACAATCCAATAGGCCTACATACAATCGAACACACATTACAATCTAACAGACTTAACAATCTAACACACTTTATCCAAAATAGACAGACAGACTTTGCTCTACACAATACACTTAACAATCCAACACGCTGCCATTATTAAATATACATGAAGACAGTGCAGACGTCCAGAGAAGTCTTTGTGTGAGGGAAGTTCTCCCACACAGGACCCAACAGGCGCGACGAGTTGTGATGACGCAGGTCGACCGCCAGACCCCATGATCAACACTCTTCACCTCCATCCTCCCCCACCACCTCCCCCCTCCCCCTCCCTCTCCCTCCCCCCACCCAGACACAGAACAACAGGAGAACACAGCGGCACCGCGACCTTCCAGCCCACGAGTGTCTGTGGGTGTAGGGAAATATTTGGAGAATCCTGCTGATTCGTGGGGGTCACAGTGTGTGTGGGCAGGAGATTTAACATGCTAGAGACGCGTGGAGGGCGGATGAAGACCAGCTCTGTCCTCCGCACACACAGGGCGCTTTGTGGCGGTGTGGAGGTTCACACCAAACTAGCATGTCGAGTACCTCCCAGAACACAGGGGTGCTAATGTGGCTACCACAACATTAGCATCCGCACGGCTCCTGACAAAGCCACCAAAGGACCAGAGTGTGTTTAACCTCTCATAGTGATGGCATGGATGACATGGATGAGATACAGATTTACATTGACATTTGACAGTTGCTTTTATCCAAAGAAACTCTTGAGGTGTGTGTGAGAAATTGGAGTTTTTGTACTTTTTTGAAGTTCAAGTGTGTTCTTGACTAAACAACTTGAGCGAAATAATCACAAATCGTCAATCAGAGAAAGTGTCCAAGTCAGCTCATGAGATGTTCGGCTCACAGACGAGATATAGAATATTGATATTGACAATATTGATATTATATATGGTATGCGGTATATGAGCCATATAACATATATCAATGATATAGCTGGCATATAGAGGAGATATCAACAAAGCTACAGATGAGATTTATATTATACACGCACATATATAATAAAATGTATAGATGAGAGATATAGACTAGACGTATAACTTAGATATAGATTATAAAAAGATATAGGTGAGAGATACATTATGGAGATACATGAGAAATGATACAGATGAGATATAGGAGAGATATGGGTTAGAAGGAGACGAGATATAGCTGGTAGTAGTGATATGCATTGCAGTGAAAGAGCAGGTTCAGTCACCAACACCAACTGAGGACTTTGAACACAAAAACATCCATCAACAGATTCACACTCAACAGAGACACACTGTGCAGAAGCAACAGCAAGCAAGGCCATAATAAAATAGCCCAAAGTGACACAATCAGAACTTATTATTTGAAATCCTAACCTGCACTTCCTCTACATCTCTTTAACCAGGAGGTTTGTTTGTTTCCTATGAATGCACCATGGAAGTGAGCTGGCATGCAGTAGTGTAATGCCATAGGTGAACCAGGAGCCATGTTTCATTTACCTTGGTCTCTGCTCAGCACCGACCCTACTTGGCTGCTGTCCCGCTGGATACACCGTCTTCCCTCTCGGTCCCCGGGACACACCACCGCCCGCCTGCTGTCCGTCCCGCACCGGCTGTCCTCTGGTCCAGCTGTCCCAGAGACCGGGCCGGTGGTCCTGTGCCTGTTTGTCGGGGACGCTGGTTGTCGTGGAGACAGCAGCTCTGCTAACCTTGTTCGTCCGATTGTCAAACTTCCTGCCCCAACTGAACGCTGCCAACACTCTGACACACTCACCCCTCTCTCTCTCTCTCTCTCTCTCTCTCTCTCTCTCTCTCTCTCTCTCTCTCTCGCTCTCTCTCCCTTCTGGGCACTCTCTATCTTAGAACAGTACATTCCCTGTGTCGCCTTTCTCTCTCTCTCTTTCTGCAGAGCGTGGGATTTTATTTTTTAGGAAATAGACTTTTGGCCTCCTCACCCTCCTCACCAAACCTCACTCCCTCCTCACCCTCACACCCCCCTCACCCTCACACCCTCCTCACCCTCCTGACGCCCTCTGTGTTATCATCAACACAGATGATAAACCCTGGAGTGAGACATGGAACAGCTTCAGATGTTAAAACTCTTATCATCTCTTATCATACTCAATGCAGACATCCATCTCAATACTCCTCTATAGATATATATGTATCATGGAGCTGTTGCTGACAGAGGAAGAGACGCCTTTAAGAGACGATCCCAGCCTGATCTCCCAGCAGGCGGGAGAGAGCATCAGAACAGACTACTACAACCACAGTAGTGCTAGATAGCAGCCAGAATATTACTGTACGGGTGCCCTGTGTGTATTACTGTTCAGAGATACCAGTTCTATTATTAGCTCAGCATGCAAGATAGGGAGGAAGAGAGTGGGACTGAGGCAGTGTATATATATCTAGATATAGACATACTGTGTGTATATACTGTATATATATATATTTATATCAAATATATATTCTTGATTCAGGTCCAGGTCTAAGGCAGGGTCTCTGCGGGAGTGGATGGTCTGGAGCCAGATGGTGCAATTCTAGCCCTATACTTAGCAGCGCACATGTCTCAGTTATTTCCTTCGACTGTGAGGTCATGACCTCTAGCACCCCGGGTGAGGTGAGCACTTCTCACAGGGGGGACCAACCACTGTATGACCCTCCCTCTTTCCTGCCCCACCCCACCTCCCCACTTCACCCCCTCCATACCCCACACACTGCCAGGTCAACCTCAAGAAGCCACTCAGCTGTGGAGGCCGGCAGCTGCATAGCTACCGATCCTCTCATGTTACTGACTCACAGTCCCAGAGGCCATTGCCGCTGGACAAACAGGTGTGGAAGCCCCAGGGGATCCTGGGAGACGTAGTTGTGTTCCCTGTCCTGCCTCGTGATGCGCCATCCGCACAGCAGAGGGCGCCAGTATCCCACAGGAAACATCGTCGGCAGGAAGATCGAGCCGGTGTAGAGGGGAGGGGGGATGGGGGGGTCACCTAACCTGGTCACACCACACCGGCGGTTGTCAAGGCAACAAGGCAGCATCGTCTCTCCTTCCTTCGATGTGCTGCAGAGGTGGCCGTGGCCTCCGCTCCGGGATGCTGGCTGGCTTCTACAGGAGCACCGAGGTGGGCTGCTGCACCACCCCACCTGGTACAGTGGGTACAGAGGGTGGTGGAGACAGCGGCGAACTACGTCTACACCCCCCAGCCGTGCTGCCCCTCTGCGCCCTACTACACCCTCAGGGGGCCCAGACACCACTGTCACCCACTGTTCTCCCTGCTAGCATCTAGTTAGCGTAAGAGCATCCGGACTCGAACCTTCAACAACAGGCTCTTAGTTCAGTACAGACTGAACCACGACTGAAACGCCCTCTCACCCCCGGGAAGTGACCGCAGGTGTAAGGTGGGGGTCTAACTATAATTCTACACACACACACACACACACACACACACACACACACACACACACACACACACACACAAACACACACTGTCATAACTTTGCTCTATTTCTTCCACTGTCTGGTACTTTCTGCTGTGACTCCCACATGCTTGATAAAGTACAATGTATCTTATAAAGTGATGAGCAGTTATTTACAACTGCTATGTGTGTGTGTGTGTGTGTGTGTGTGTGTGTGTGTGTGTGTGTGTGTGTGCGTGTGTGTGTGTGTGTGTGTGTGTGTGTGCACAAGCACGCGTGTGTGTGTGTGTGTACGCACAAGTGTGTGTGTGTGTGTGTGTGTGTGTGTGTGTGTGTGTGTGTCCGCGTGTGTGTGGTATTACTTTCAGGGCTTCACCAATGACATGAGCATACAGTTACCCTCACATGCCGAGCATAAGCCGACACATATAGTCCAGCATAGGCGTTATATATAAGAGTCATATATATGAGTTATACAGAGCTTTCTGGTTATCAACACCTCTAATTTTACATCTCTCATCCATTAAGGCTTTGTTTATATACATACACAGACCATATGTTCTCAAGATTGTCAATTACAGCATATAGAAGCTATGCTACGCTACGCTACGCTATGCTAAGTAGAATGTAGCAACCAGGAAACCATGGAATATGAAACCATCCAAGTACTCCAGTTCATTCATCCATTTCATTGAGGAGTTAAACAAACAAGAACAATACAATAAACAATTTAATATACTTGATACAGTTTAATAGAGTTAATATAGTTTAATATACTGTAATTATTACAGTTGATTATAGTTAAGATTGTTTCATAGAGTTTATTGAGTGTAGTCCTAGTATAGTTCATCAAGTTTAATAGAGTCAGAAGCTGTGATTATTAATAGTTTTACAGTCATTGTATAGTGCCAAATTTGAATCGTCAAGCGTGAGGATTCATTTTTGGTATCCGAGTCTGACATCAAAAATCTATTATGATTAATGAAGATTCATGAAGACGGAATGTTCTAGAGCTGTGTTTCCCAAACTGTGTGTCAGGGGGGTCCCACTTGGGGTCCAAGGACAGGCTTTTGGCGTCACATGAGTTTGCGGGCTTCTAATCTATGATTTAAAGTGTTTTTTATGATGGACATTTTAAATTATGTAAATACTAGGGCAGAGGTGCCCCACATATGAATAGACTGACTAATAATTCGTATCCATGACGTATCCACACTACTCCCTACTTCACTGGGACATTGATATTAAGGTCAGATGGTGTGGGAGGCTCTACACAATGTGTGGGGAAGAAGATGAACAAGAAAGTAAGTTGTAGTCCTAAAAATGGGATCACGGCCAGAAACAGTTTGCCAACATATATTCATATTAATAAAATAAAAACCAGAACAGTGGTGGTGGTGGTGGGGTGGGGATGTCCTCGGGGGGTCTTGAGCACATCATATGACCTCCTGAAAGAACAGGAGGACATCAGTCTTGCTGAAATGTGAGGCTGTGTCATCAGACCCTTTTGAATCGGCACACACCTACAGCACCTACCTAGACACTGCTGTGCTGAATCTCCTGGTGTGACAGTGGACTGGAGGCCAGTACACGATGTCCACAAGGATGGGAATTCAAAGGGACCGTACTGATTTCACAGCGCAGCTCAAACGCACGTGACTGCCAACTATAATAAACTGACCGAAGTTTCGAGAGTTTCCATTTGAGTCACCGTTGCGTGCACATACGAGTAATACACATGTACTGCTGCCTTTAACTCAAGTTTATTTACATGCCATCTTTTATGCACCGTGTATGCACAAAAGTGCTTCACAGAGAAGGATTTCCGATGGCACTAGCTAAAGTTAAAAGAAAAAGACATTACATTTTGCAAGACTAGAAATAATAACAATAGAATGTATAGGTGGGTGATGGATGGGAGGGGGGGAGACCACAGTAGTGCTAGATAGCAGCCAGAATATTACTATACGGGTGCACTGTGTGTGTGTGTGCCCTGTGTGTATTAGTGTTCAGAGATACCAGTTCTATTATTAGCTAAAAAGTATGGTGTTGATGGCAAGAATCTCAACCTATGGTGAATCGACCATTTTGGACACCCTCCAACCATAGCACTTGATTAATATGCGTTCATGTTTTTAAGCAGTTATATTTAAAATAATTGAATAATCAACATTAACACATTATTTTGACACCCCAGTTTACACATCAGCTTTTGGTAGTACCTCAGCTCGCTTGGAACCTCGATGGAGTGGGTACTAAAAAGTACCTGGTACCAGTTTTAGCCAAGTGGAAAAGTTCTAAAGCGAGCAGAGTTGAGCTGGTACTATGCAGTGGAAAAGCGTCACATGGTGCTCAACCAAACACCAGCATTAACTTGGACTGTATTTGACCTTTTATTTAACACTTGGTCATTAACAATGTGATTTATTAACAAGAGATACAAAAATAAACACAGTTCATCAAAACTATAGCAACAAACTAAAGTTTTTAGTATGCAACACATTTTTGATATATTGGTAGTGTGTCCAATCACAGACAGTCAATACAATACAATGGAACATCAAATACAATTGCAAATACAGTATTAAATAGTTTAGTTTAAAATAACAGGCAGAATGTTAATACAAATCAAAATATTAAGTTATATAATTAAATACTGCTTTAAAGTATGAATTTATAGTATATGGTAGACTTTATATGTCTTCTTCAAATATAAGTAATGTATGTCATTACCACCTACTACCATATGCAATGTACATTATCAAAACAACCATTCATATACAATGTACATTATCAAAACATAACTAAACAGGTGTGTTATCTGGTTCATAGACAATCTAGCTGTCTGCCTTTTCTAACTGGTTCTCTAGTTGACTGACAGGTTCTAGTGGTCTGTAACTGGCTGGTTTAGTGGTCTGACTAGTTCTAGTGGTCTGGCTGGTTCTCTAGTTGAAGGGTTGGTTCTAGTGGTCTGACTGTTTCTAGTGTGCTGGCTGGTTCTCTAGTTGACAGGCTGGTTCATATTGGTCTGAACTGGTTCTAGTGGTCTGTAACTGGTTGGTTCTGTAACTGGTTGGATCTGACTATAGTTCTAGTTGACTGGCTGGTTCTCCTCCTGGCTGAGAATCAGGCAGTAAGACTGGGTCCCCACCCAGAAACCAGGCATCACCTTCTGCTTGAAGGAGGCCTTGATCTGCTTCAGCAGATGCACCTCCTTCTGCTTCCCCTCCAGCTCCTCCACAGCATAGAAGTTGAGCAGCCCGGCAGGCTGGTCCAGGTAGATCCCCAGGAGGGGGACCTTGGGGTGGAGGATCTCCTGACTCTGCCCGTCGTGCCAGGAGTGGTAGCAGGTGCCGGCCCAGCCCAGACCCCATGACTCCTCGTTCTCCCCCAGACCGCAGGGACCCTGGCCGTTCCTCCTCCCTGCTCCTTCGTAGACCACGCCCACCACCACCCAGCCCGAGAACTCCACCTCCCAGTAACCACGGAAACCGGTGATGCCCTCCTTGCAGAGAACCTGCAACATAATGGAGCACGTGGAGCACAGTAAGAACCTGAGATGTGTTCTGAACACAAAGCCAGTTTCAGCCAATCAGGCGGCATTCGTGAGCAGGACCAGCAGACACGGGGCTAGTGAAGATTGCTCTCAGCTCAACCTCAGCAGAACTGTTCACACTTTTCACCTCTTTTAAGAAATAGGCCCGCCTTTTTTTGGGCTGAGTGGAACGATTTTAAAAGTTGATAATAGTTACAGTTTTTGAGGAATGAACATATAATGTGTGCATTTTGATCAGCTGACCAATCACGACGAAGAAGAGGGGTTAGGTAGCAGCCACACAGAGGGCATGAAAAGTACCACAATATGGACCACAAAGAAGCCACCGTATTGGACTGAGCAACGTTGTTATGGAAACAAAATGTGCGTTGCCAAATCCCCTTCTTTTTTATTTTCAGCACAAAACGCACTCAAGGCAACACTTTTTCTTCATAAAAGGCGGACGGTGTGAACAAGCGCCCCAACGTTACAACTTTTACGTTTTTATATGATTAAGAAAAATACTATGTTTAGATGGGTTTAACATGTTTTGATGTTTTTTTTATTTTTAGATGTTTTTTATATTTTAGACAGCACGGTAGGAAACTCACACCTTACTATTTAGTGTGTAATTACTGATATGTTTAAAAATGCAAAGTGTACATTTAATGCACGGTTAATAGACCCCACCACCCTCGCCTAACTACACCCCTCTCACATAGACCACGCCTACATAGCTTAGACCACACCCCTAGGAAAAGAGCTCTATGTACCTGTGCTGTATCTTGATACAATTATTCGTTGTTAGTTGTATACATGTTGTGTAGTTGTATGTGTGTATATTTTTTCTGTGTTGTGCCCATGTCGTGCTGTACCTGTGGCGCGTGCTCATATCTCCTCCGGGGCGATCGAGGACCGGACATGAGACTGTGTCCGTCATGCGCGCCCCTTGGCTCCGCCCTCTGTGATCCAGAGAGACTTATTGGCTGTCTTATCGTCCAGAATGCAGCTTCCATCCAATCTGGAAAGATGTCACTCTTAACAACATTTATACATACATATATATACTATATATATCACAGCACACAATTTTTTTTTTAACCAAAACAATACACTAAAACAGTCATATTTACATTTAACGAGGTCGGTGCTGCTCTTGGGTTCTGGGATGTTAGGCTTCATACACCGGGATATTTTCTAGAGAACAGAGAGGAGATGGCAATCACTCAACCAAGCTCTATAGATAACTAACAAACTAATAATCGATCAACAAATCGATGACTAATAGATCATTACTAACTAATCGATGAATAATAATTACCCAAGTAGTCGATGATAATAGATTGTTACCTAACTAATCGATGACTAATAGATCTTTACCCAAGTAGTCGATGACTAATAGATCATTACCCAAATAATCAATAGCTAATTAGCTAACTAAACTAAAAGATGACTATTTTATTCATTTATGTATTTATTAATTATTCCAAACAAGCATTCAGACGTAACGGGGGAGGGGGTTGTAAGGCGTCGTACCTGCAGGGGGGCCATCTTTAGACTTTGTGGCTGAGGAGAAAGACCAACAACACAGTGTTAGAGGAGGAGCTATTTATGTATTACTAGAGGCACATGCTAGAGGAGGTGCTGGAGAAGAAGGAGGTGCTAAATCATGTAATGTCAGAGCATGATAAATATTATGGTAGTTCATTGATCTCAGATGGGGAACGCGGGAGGAGGTGCCATCTATATATTGTGAGGCATGTCTCCAAGTATTTCAGCCGTTGCGGTCATCGAAGCATCCGTAATGGGGGGATTAGAATTTACTCCCCCCCTCCTCTTTGTGCGAGGAGTAAGAAATCTACCGGGGAGTAAGACGGCACCTACCACACCAGGAGGACCTTGAACCTCCTAGACAGACGCCCGTCATGGCTGGGTTCAAATAGCCCTGCTCTTAGCCACTCCACTCACATCCCCAGAGACTGGGATTGAAAGGGGCACCGTGCCTAAGTGTGTACCTAACAGGACGTGTTTTAACCCTTCTTTGATGACGTCACTGGACATATGGCCAGAAGGTCACAACTTTTATAGGACATAAGCCCTCACGTTGTTTTATTCCATGCATTAGGGCTGATCACGTCGCATGAGTGTTTATAGTCCTCTCAAAGTATTACTGCAATGTGTGTGTAGTGTAATAAATCCGATAGTCGTAGTGCTGTGGTGTACCCTGCTGGTTACGTGCTCGTCCGTCCACATTAAGGCTGAGAAGTTGAATTCTCTGCATTATGACGCCGAGACGCGGCCAGCTAAAAGCACAGCAGGCAGCGAGGAGCTCCTATTACTAAAGCACACGATCTGTTACGTCCAGGATCTTACCGACGCCCACACTAGTCCCACCCACACACACACCCCCCCCACCATCACCCATCACAAGTGCCTCCGATGATTAGTTGAAATGTGTGAAATCTAAAAAGTCTACTCGTCTAAAAGGTAACTTCTCAAGTTCAAATACTAAACTTGCGCTGCTAATTCATGTTTCAGAAATGTTAATATTTGGTTCACGGTTCATCATTATGAAACTTTCGTTTTTCTTCAACGCTTGTCAGATAAAGTACACCAACGGAAGACATTACTTTGCCCTCCGGTAACATGGGAATGGGTGTTTTGTATTATTCATGATATTTCATGTTTAGGATTCGTTCCCGAAAGAACGACGGTGAGATGATTTATGCGAGTAGTTGGTTTCAAGTTGGGACCGAGTGTCATGGGGAGCTGCAGCCCTCGTCAGGTTACTGATTGATGTGTTGTGGAAACATGTGATAAATCTGACGGCCACAGAGCCTCCTGTCAGAATGCTGCTGATCACTGGAGCCCGGATTCTATCCGAGTTATTGTTGACTTAAGGTTTAAGTCGCCTATTACGTGTGATGTTTAGAAATATTACAGTCATAGTCATGTTGACAGCTATTATATGAATATTTATGGTTATGTTAAAGAGCTATTAAATTATTAGTTACGGTTATGTTTAAGAACAATTATATTATTAGTTATGGCTTATGTTTAAGGTCATTTATAGTATTAGTTATGGTTATGTTTTAGAGGTATTATATAAATAGTAATGTTTATTGTTTAGAGCTTGTATAATATTAGCTATTTTTATGTTTCAGAGCTATTATATTAATAGTAATGGTTATGTTTAGGAGCATTTATAATATAGTTATGGTTATGTTTGAGGGCTATTCTATTAACAGTTAAGGTTATGTTTTCGAGCCATTATATTAATGCTAATTGTCATGTTTTAGAGCCATGATATTAAATGTTATGTTTAGAGCTATTAGAGGCATTATATTAACAGTTACATTTATGTTCAGGTACTAGACAAGTTATGGTTAAAGAAATTATATTAATAGTTAGGAGGTAATGTATAAGAGTTATGTTTAAAAAGGTATTAAAAAGGTATGAGAGTTAAGGTTGGGTTTAGAGAGGCATTATAATACTTATGTTAAGAGGTATTGTATTAATAGTTAGGGTTATGTTTAGAGGTATTATCGTGGTTATGTTTGAGTTATGGCATTTCATCTACGTTACATTATGGTGGGGTTTAAAGGTATTACGCTAATAGTTCTGATTGGGTTTAAAAGGTATATGACACTGAGCTGGGTTTAAAGAGGGATGTAATTAGGCATTGTGCACATGTGAGGCCCACCGCGGCAGCACTGAGAATGTTAAGCCGCTTTTTGAATAGAGCAGGTGGAGAAAACAAGCACTCCTTTGAGAGTTGGCGGCGGACTTATGGGAGGCTGCTAAAGAGCTGCAGGACAGCGCGCTGGCACATCTCACACGCAGCATTTCATTCTACTAATTACACCGGCCGGACCGTGAGCATCGTTTATCCCCCGCGGACCACCTCGGCCACTGGCTAAGATTACATGAATATACAAGTTACAAAAAAAACAACAACACTGTAAGAACACATGCACATACTAACAGACACAACACACAAGAACAACATGAAATGAAACTAGTTTAACAAGCTGCGTCTAAAATGTGATTTTCTAGTGCTCCTAGAATGGCCAAAAAAATACCATATATAAATAAATGACAATTATATTCTTCAGACAGGTTGATGGCTTTGTGTAGGAGGACATTAAACCATTAAAAACATGTAAAGTAATACAACTTATTAAACTGTTCTTATGAACATTAAACGTATCCATGATCTTTACTAAACTGTTCTTAACATTAAATTGATGGTATTCATATGAAAGTGTTCTCATGAGAATTTAACTTTTCTTATTAATGTGCTTATTAAACTGTCTTATTAAACTGTCGTTATTAACAGTAAACCGCTCTAATTAATGGTCATATTAAACTGTTCTTATTAACAGGTCACTTGAGTGCTGTGATTCCACCCGTTAGGTAACATCACGGCAACAGATCACCTGTGTCCAATCAGAAACAAAAAATGGCAAAATGTGTACATTGAAGGTGTCCAAGTATTGATTACTGGTATGCATTGAATGGTACTGTGGTAAATGTGTATTTAATATATTATTGTAGTAAATGTGTATACTATATGGTATTGGAGTAGTGAATTTGTATTTCATGGTGATATTTCTCACAGAGCTTCTTGCCGGGGCAGACGATCCTGGTGTTGGCGGGCATTATCCAGACTGGTCACAGGTTCGATTCCCTCCTGCCGCAAGATGTGGTTACTCCTGGTTTAGTCCTGGTCGTTCCTTGTTGCTCCTGGTTACTGGTCTTATAACCCCGCTGGGAGGAGCCAGGCTGAGACAAAAGGTATGTTATAGGACAGGAGGGTATGCGCGGTATAGGAGGGCCAGGGGTGTAACAGGACCTGTGTCTGCAGCGTTTGTCCATAAAAGTCTTGATGCATGTCAGGATGAAGGCAAGGACGCTACACAATGACAGCCTGATGGACCGACCAACAGTTGGCGTGGCTTCATGTATGTGTGTGTGCATGTTGTGTGCGTGTGCGCGTGTGAGTGCATGAGAACATGGTTACGTGTGTCTGTGTGTGTGTACGTGCTTGTATGCGTGTGTATGTGCTGTATGCGCGTGCGTGCACATTCATGTGCACGCATGTCCACATGTCCGCATGCATGCAGGGTGGAGTGACATATTACTCTGCTCATGCCGTGTGCATAAGCAGAGCGAGGCGATAGTAGCGCCTCGCTTTCTCGGAATGGTGGGAAGCATGCAAACGAAACATCTGAACCAAGCAGACCCCCATCAGTCCACCAACGCCTTCTCGAGATTCAATGTTTGTTCATAGCTTCACACCACAGCGGACGCACACACACAGTATTATGCTCAGCATATAGGTTACTTCAAGCAGTGCTGTAACGATGATTTGATGGACTCCCCACCAGAAGAGTGATTTGTGACACACTTGCTTGCACAACCTGCAGATTCCTGAGCATCGAAGGCCAGAGAGTCACAGAGTTGACTAAACAAGGTCATACTCTGTCCCTGACCTGCATTAGTGCTGTGCTATTTAGCATTGTCACGCCTTGATGTCCGTGAGGGACCACAATACCCCCCAAGACCTGCGTCGTAAAAGCTGTGAGTTGAGAAGTGTTTATTGAGAGGCCAGCATGCCGTGCAGGGTACAGGTCTAACACGCTGCTAGCTGTTAGCACGGGACAGGACTCGCACACTAACTAGCTGCTAGCATGTGACAGGGCTCACATGCGAAGTAATGGTTAGCAGGGCACAGGGCTAACATGCTGCAGGCTGTTGGCATGCTGCTAGTTTTAAAATGGAATGGAAGAGCTATGGATATCAAACTATTACGTTTAACTTATTATGTTGTTGATGTTGTGACTGTATGTCTTGTTTGTATGTGTGTATGTTTGTTGGGTGTATGCTGTTATGCGTTTCCCAAAAGAATTCCCCCCTGGGATAATAAAGATGTTTGAACCTTGAACTTGAAGTGGTACAACGACACCCTGACCCCTTCACGTCAATGAAGCGGTCTGAGGAGACCCTGTCCTTCAGGACTATGAATAGAATAGCTGAAACGTTTTTGTCATTGCACCAGTAAAACCAACAGGGAATCTCTGCAATTCAGCCATCACTAGCAGCCCTATAAGGAGCAGCGGGCAGAGACACAGTGCAGCCCAGCGCCTAGGGACCAAACCCCAGGTCTACTGCTGATGCCTTGCTCAAGGGCAGTGGCAGGAGAGTTCACCTAACATGTATGATGTTTGTTCTGGGAGAAAACCAGTAACCTGATGCGCCAGATGGTTTATTGTCACAGAACCATGTGGGAAGTTGTCATTGGAAAAGGGTTGGCACTTTGAAAAAAAATCCATGGCAGGTGATTGGATGAACCATCTGTCCATCACCATTTTTGTTGTTTTCCGTCCCAAAAAAGTGCGCCTCGCTGTTGTCACACCAAACCACGCCCATAGCTGCCAGTAGAGTGTTGATTGGTCATGCAGAGGCAGACGCAGTCAACCACAGCATTTATGTCAGAGAGCATTTCACTCACTAACAGCTTACCAATAGCTCACGAACGACACAAATGGATAGCTTGAAGCCTGGCCAGACCTCAAGAGAGAAACAGAATGTGAAGGATCTCACGTGGCTTGGAAACCGGAGCACCCGGAGGAAACCCACGTGAACACGGGAAGAACATGCAAACTCCTCACAGAAAGTTCTTGGCAGGGTTTGAACTCGAGAACCGGCTGTCCAGGACTATCACGAGGTCTGAGGAGGAGACCATGCCCTTTAGACCCAACTCTGGGGTAAACACGACAAGACTGGCCTTGGCGGCCAGGCTTTGCCTTGCTGTCTGGTTGGGGGTCCACGTTACATGACTGGGAACATGCAGGGGTACACACACGAAGACTCCACGCACCCAACATTTTGACAACCAACTATATGATGTCTAAATTGCTAAATAAAAACAACCCAATAAACTGGTCGTAGCTTCTCAATCAATGTTTTCCTATGTGGAATAATTTCTCTGTTATAAATGATAGATGTCCAACAAACAATTTAACAAACTGAGAGATGACAGATGTCAAGTCATGAGGAGTTCGTTGTGCACATTATGTAGGCCTGCATATTATACATTGAAGGTAAAATAAACGTCCATGAAGCATTTTAAAAAATCTGACGTCGTTCTTTATCTTAAATCTCATAGGCTGTTTGCCAATGTAATCGGAGAACGCACCTGATAATATCCAACGTTTTATCCAATGTTTCGATATTATCTCTGCCCCTCCAACTCAACAGTGAGTGGTGAAACCACAAGTCTTGGGACCCTCCACACGCTAACCTTGTTCCCAGTTCCCGTTCTTATCTCATGATGGAACACCTGGAACGGGATGCTCCAAATAAGGGATATTGCTGAGAGGAGAGATTTGGCAGGACTTTAGCGCATGCTTCAGAGGGAGTGATCAGTTACATGGGTTTAGGGCCGTGAGAGAGGGAGTGAGGGACTTCTGATAGAGGGATATCCCCTTCTGTTACATGTTTTGTTTTTACAATATTTATTCTCCTTGTCGTTGCTGCTGTTATATTCTTCTGATCTGTCCATTCTGGGGAAGGAACTGGACCGTTGTTCCGGCTGCCGTGCCAGAGACAAGGATGCTGTCCGAACTCTATCCTGAACCACGGTCTCAACCAGTGTTGAGACCGCTGTGTTCCAACGAGCAATCGAACTGTACGGATCACAAACAGTCGACACAGAAGCACAGCAACGTCCCACAACTCCTGCTCGTCTGCTACGGCCCCTGCTAGAAGGGCGCTATAGCAGGCGAGCGCTATAGCAGACTAGCGCCATAACAGGCGAGCGATATAGCAGACGAGCGATATATATGCTATAGTGCTTGTTTGCTATAGCGCTAATGCTAAGCGCTAGCCATCAAGCATTGGCATGGAGTGCTGGGGAGGCTGAGTGGGAACAGCGCCACGCAGCACAACATGTGAAGGCCTGCGGTGGCGCATCATGGTGTATATATATCCCCTCCCTGTGTACAGAGAGCTTCATGTGAGGTGCTGCCGCTGGGCTCCTCAACAGCTGCTCGCCCCATTAGCACCGCGTCACAGCAGAACACCATCGCTCAGGATTAGGTGCACGACACCCGCACTCGGCCTGCTGTGCAACCCGTGTGTGTGTGTGTGTGTGTGTGTGTGTGTGTGTGTGTGTGTGTGTCATAGGGTCAGGACAGACTGACCAATGTGACGCCAGTGACATATTTATTCAAATCAATTCCCTGAGATGTTTCCCTGTTGTGGAGGTTTTGTGTGTACAAATAAAAAACACTTGTACACACAGAGACAGAGTAACTAAATCACAGAGTGGTGTAATGTCTAATGTCAATGTTTAGTGTTCAATGTTACGCATCAATTTCACAATAGCACATTCCTTGCTTGTAAAAACTAAGGCAAATAAAGGTCATTCTGATTCTGATGTTTATAATGGGTCTTCGTTGTAAGGTTAATAACAAAGGTTAATCGTTAGTAGTTTACATCTCTCATCATCTCTCACCCACCTTCTAAAATAAAAGACACCAAAATACACAAAAAATAGTCTAC